>CM063498.1:153468716-153486216 GCA_032207245.1 Pardosa pseudoannulata | reverse complement strand
GAATGATGCAGTATTTACGTATTAATTACCACACATATTGAAATATATCAGTGCTTAAAGTGAATCCTTTAGATTTATTTGGAAAATATTAGAATTGCTTTGCATATACTGCAATAATAGAAATATTTTTTACAAATTCAGATTAAATGCTTAGTATTAAAACCTAGATTCCTTTATAGTCCTTATTTTGCTTTTTGGTTGAAATTCATGAGCAGTATAATGGAACTTTAAACGATATTATAAATAATATTTAAACTATAACGATATTACGAAAGAGGACATTTTGATCATTAGCATGGATATCTTGGTAAGATTGAATAAACAAATGAAATCTCATTTAATGATCTGCATCATTCACCTCAGAAATGAATGATGCAGTATTTACGTATTAATTACAGCACATATTGAAATATCTCAGTGCTTAAAGTGAATCCTTTACATTTATTTGGAAAATATTAGTGTTGCTTCGCATATACTGCAATAATAGCAATAATTTTTACATATTCAGATTAATTGCTAAGTATTAAAACCTAGATTCCTTTATAGTCCTTATTTTGCTTTTTGGTTGAAATCATGAGCAGTATAATAGAAATTTAAACGATATTATAAATAATACTAGCATATAGCCCGCCATATAAATGGATCAGTAATTTTAACAAAACCTCTTTGTGAAGCCAATGGGTTTTAGCGATGGCACAGTATATATGTTTTTCTATACGTGTTTGTATGTGGACGTTAAAGAAGCTGTTAAAAGTCATTAGCTGGAATCCATGTGCTTACAACGTTTTCTTACAACGTTTCAAGACTTAGACTGGTTGCACACACAGCGAATTTTTTACTGAGCGGAGAATTTACCGTCGTCGATTAACGAAATTAACCAATCAACGTAGTTGATTTCGTTGAGTAGCTACGGTAAATTTTCCCTTCCGTAAAAAATCCGCTGTATGTGCAACCAGACTTAAAGGAAAAGATATAAAGATAACGTACTGTAAGCACTAAAACCTTAATCTTTACATTGTTTTGTACAGAATGTCATGTTTTTTCATAGATTATAAGAATGGTAACTTCCTCAGGCCGAAACCATACGTAGTTTCATTCATTAAAAATTTATGTTTAATCTGACTTCCAGGAAGTAAAACGTGGTGTCATGAATTAAAGCTCTTCTCATCCTTCAGTAAGCTTAAAAACTCTGAAATAAATATAGTATGTCATTTTGATTCACAAGGCAATAAAAAATAAGGATGAAATGGTTGTGGTTTGCTTAATAATTTGTATAACCTTACAAAGGTATGCATGTAACAGCATTAAAGCTTTTACCCAGCTTAATCACAGTCTTAATGCACAGTTTTTTTTATCAAGGCCGAAAAAAACTCAATTTTTTTAATATAAAAAAATAATTTAGAAACTTGTCCTGCCAAGATAATTACAAAAATACAAAAATAATCAAAATTTTTACTGCAATTTTGGATTTTGATATCATTGCAGAAAATAGTCGAAATTTAAATACATATATATATATATATATATATATATATATATATATATATATATATATATATATATATATATACATATATATATACACATATATATATACATATATATATATATATATATATATATATATATGTATATATTATATATATATATATATATATATATATATATATATATATATACATATATATATATATATATACATATATATATACATATACATATATATATATATATATATATATATATACATATATATATACATATATATATATATATATATATATATATACATATATATATATATATATATATATATATATATATATATATATATATGTATATATTATACTTGAATAAGTAAATGTTACAGATTACAATCCCATGTAAATGATAAATATCAATAAAATGATTTTTTTTTCTTTCACATTGTTATTTTCAATTCTCGATTGCATTCGAGTGTGAAAAATTAAAACAACATAAAGTAAAAAGATGCTCGAATTATCTTGAGTGTGCACAGTTTGGCCAGTTTAGCTTGCTCGAGTTAACTCGAGCATGCACTTTAAGAATTTAATCCACTTTGATACAATCTTTACTGCACCTGTCATGTTTCATTGTTCCCTTCAGGTCAAAATTCGAAATGCACTAGAATTAAAAATAAACCCTTTCTCCCGCTGATATTGATAATATTTAATTTACGGATTACCGGAATATGTTGCAATATAAACTAACATATTTTAAGGGGGGAGAAAGAAAAATTCAAATTTTCAAAAATAGAATAAAAAAGTTTTTGACGACACCGATTAAAACTTATGGCACGGGAAGAAAAAAAAAATAACAACGCCATCGTTCCTCATTATAGAAACAAATGTGATCACCACAAAATCCTTATTAATTCCGAAATTAAGTAAGCGAGGCCAAATTGCGCCAAGATTGAAGCCAGAAGATAAGCCAAATTAATGCAGACAGCGGGTTTAATTACATTCATTAGCGACAGAAGCTAAGAAGCAAGAGTGTCCAAGTAGCCATTTTTTTCCACAGCTATCCCCCCATCCCTTTTTACATCTCCTCCCTGCATAACTTGACAACGCAAACTGCACTCAAGGGGTTAATTGTTGTGACAGTGTGACAACTTTACGGGACTAAAAGTACTTTAAATAAATTAGCTGATAATGAGAATTAATATTTAGAAAATTAGCAACGTTTGTTGTAGAGTGAAAGTTTTTTTCGCTCCTTCGTATCCCAGCCTTTTGTTTGTTCTTTTTTTAAAGGCAGTTTGTAAAAGACGGAGTAATGAATTTTTTTCCCTTGCATTTCATAATTATGAAGGAGCGTTTTTGTTGGGTCTTTTTTTATCAGCTTGAATCAACAAGTGTAGTAATAAATTCCAATGTGTCTTTCTGATGAAATTAATTTTAATTACATTTGGTATTTCCACTGAATATTTGTCTTAATATGCATATATAGCTACACGGAGAAAATAATACATTTTTTTTTGCTCAGAGTTGAGTAATGAAACCAAATATGAGTAAAAATGTAAGAAAATTACAGAAAATAATGGGATGAAAATTACCCTAAAATTAATTAATTTCTAAATCTTTTTTCGAGTACCTTTCTTTTCGTGGTAAAAGTCTCTCTTGAAGTTAGAAATATTTTCAAAAAGTAAAGGTCTTCTTCTTTGTCTTTTGACTTTTCAATTAAATATCATATTTATTTGTTAAAAATATATTAAGAATACGTATGTCGTTAAAAATAAGTAAAGTGTATTGATTTTAGAGAAATATTTAGGAGCAGGTATTTCATTACAGAACCAAAACTGTAATATACTAATAAAAAATGAATGATTAGATTTTATATTTAAAGTGAATTAAAAAAAATGAGTCAGTAGTGTCAAGTATACATAAATACAAGGATTGAAGGTCTATATTATAACAGTCTATTTTTGATTCATTATAAAATACGTTCTGCTCCGTTTAAAATAAAATTTTTCTTAGAATATTAATAACAGTTTGACTTTATAAAAATTATTTAATTTTTGCTAAATAAAACAATAATATATATGTAAAATATCAAAATTATTTAAGTTTAATATTTCCTTAAAAACCTTCTCTCTCCCATTCTAATTCCGTAAAATCTTTTTCCCAGCCTCTAAATGTCTTAATTAAAAGAGCGTTCTCGACTTAAAATTCTTTCCATCCATCTCCCAAAGCCTTCTATCCTATAGATGTAAATTTTCTGTCTATTCAACACGTTTCCCAGCTGTCGCCGGCAGATAGCTCTGCATTTTTCCTGATCTTACACTTAAACTCGCTGAGTAATTGAGAAAATTCTTTCTGTCTTAGCTCTTGGGTGCACCTCTGTTCGATCAGGGTGATTTTTGTGTCTTTCTCTTGTCTGTTGTTGACTAGTAAAGATGTCAGTTTTAGCAGCTCTGAAATAAAGTTCTAATTAGACGTGTGCCGTTCTTTTCAGTGTAGCTCGACTGCATTTTGGTTAGGCTTCTCCTTGCCCAGTAGCCCAGGCAAGTAAAAATAATATATATATATATATATATATATATATATATATATATATTATTTAAAATAAAAAAAGATAAAAAATGTAAATCTGTTAAGAAATTGAAAACAAATATTATTAGGTTTTATTAGGCTATAAAATAAAACAATATTGCTTTTATTAACTATAATCGAGGCTTACAGAATAAGAATAATTAGCTTTCATTTGATATGAAAAATGTGTTTATAATTTACAAATTTCAAAAGTTATTTTGCGGGCAAGTGGATTTTTATTTTTTACACTTTGTGTACATATGTTACTTTTTTGAAATGTATTTTGTTGAAAATTTGAATCGTTTTTCGTTTTTGAAATGTTTTTTTTTTATAAAGTTAGGCTTTTAATAATGGTCTAATTTATTTTATATAGGGCAGACTTTTATTTTATATTGAATGTAAAATATATTTCAGTGAAGACTATCTAACTCTAAAGGTTTTATGTCTCCTTAAGAAAAATTATAAAATACCAAATATGGTCATCATTAGCAGAAAACACATTCTGATCAGTTAATATTGTCAAAATTCTTTTAGAGGGAGCTAAAACCTCGGTTCACTCTCTATACATCGAACGATTTCTTGGAAATCACTTCGAATGCCTTAATCCAGCTTTTACCTGCCATATCTTTATGCTAAACCTTTCCCTGCAGACATTAACGATAGCAAGGCAATCGTACTGAGAGTTTTCACGTTCCACGAGGGACCTAGAGGCAAGTACTTGAAGAAGTACACCATCAGCCTATCTTTATGGATGCCTGATGGAATCTGATATGGCCTCACTGGAGAAAACTGGAGTGCCGAAGAGCTAATAATACGAGATAAGGCTTTCAAAGTCACCTTTAGATACTCGTAAGGTTTAGACACTAAATATCGAAATATATTGTGTTAAAAAAGCTGTAATTGTTGGCAGGAAAGAGAGGTTTAAAACTCTAGCAAATTTTTAAATATTCAGGTTTATATTTGTATTTTAAGAAAACATACCAAAGGCTTCCGTTTAAAAGTTGTTTCTTGCATGGTAATTCAGGCTTTAATACCTACACATCGGAAGTAAATTGCACTATGTTACTAAATTCATATTCAATTGTTTGAGTTGATCAGTTTTGAGTTAAAATCTTTGTAGGCTTCTTTAAAGTAATATGAAAAATAGTGCTTGCAAAAATAATGAAAATGGTTAGAAATACGAAGATTATGTCCAAATGATAATATTTATCTGGAAAGCATGCTTTCTGGAAATCATTTTGTTTATACAGTGAGTACGAAATCTAAATATAACTAAATAATATAAAAAGATAAATATGTAAAAGCTTAAAATCTGATCTTTCTTATATTGTTAGGGAAGCGACAATTCTATACCTTCCAATTACACATCCCCTATAAAATTAACATATATGTGTGACCGTCTGTAAGTTTGTATGTATGAATGTGTAAGCAAGCAAATAATTTCTTTAGAAGTTTTATATAAAAGTGAATGTTATAAAAAGTTTGACATTTACATACTTACAAGCTATGTTATTTTTGTTTCAGAAACTTCATTTTGTGTACTAATTTTTTGTATCTATCTGTATTACTATTTTTCTGCCTCTCTCTGTGCATGTATATATACTAAATGTTACAAAAGTTAAGGACAACCACTAATAATAAGTTGGTGTTCCTATAGTTCTGATCATAGACAGTATTTTGCTTAGCGTGGACTCAACAAGTTGTTAATAGTTAAGCTTAGGAATTATGATCGATGCTGATATAAATTGGTCAGCTTTAAATTGAGTCAGACTAGATGCTGCTGCTTCTAAGCTATGAAAAATTTTTCCGACTTAACCCGTAACAGAACATTTCTTTAAACTTTAAAATTGATTTTGTTCCATTCGTCCATAACAATGTTCCAAAGGCAATTCGATGTTTTGGGATGCAACTGTCAAAGAGTTTGTTTTAAAAGTCCAATTTCATAGAAATCTGTAGGTGACTTATCAGGAGACTTGGGAAGGTTGCATTTAAAGGGAATAGCTTCAATTCTGGTTTCATTTAACATTTTTTCCAAAAATAGAGCAGTAGATTTAGAGATATAGATTTTAGACTTAGCCGGAGGAAACATAGGCAGTAAAGATAGTTTTGATAAAGAGATGAAGTTCCTTCTTTGAAAATAGAAGTTAAAACATATTTCAAATAGTAATAAGTTAATTTTGACTTTTTTACGTTAAATTTCTCCTTATGAAGGAATACAGCAATGACCATAAAATCTTAAGCACAATTTTCTTGTTTTCTCTGAACCAATATTTTAAGTCTTTTTCTCTTTTTTTGTTATAAATCGATCTTTTTCAAATGCAGTCTAATAGGTAAATCCAAGCCTCATTTGTAGCTACATATTTCCATTTTTAACTCTCTAAAATATTTTCATACAAAAATCTGCACATAGTTTAATACTGGAAAAAAATGCCTCGGCGTTAAAAGGCAAACACCATGTTTTTTTCGTTGTTTTGATTAGCTTCAAAAAAGATTTTATAATTTTGCTTGCAGTTCCTACAGAGAGGCTTAAGATTTATTAACAGGTGTACCTTTGTTGGGTATGCATTAAAAATATTTTTTTTTACTAATCAAGTTTAAACTTTGAGGTTACTTTCCTTTTATTATTATTAATTTATTTACATTAAAGGTATTTCAGTCATGTTGTTCACATCTGTTTCTTTTAATAAGAGTATTTTTCTTTGGAAAATGCAAAAATATAGTCTTTGATCCATTGTTTCTTTTCCAGCAACATTTCAAAGAACGGAATATTTTCAATATTGCAGACAATATTTAAACCCAATCACAATTTAATACTAATCCCATTTTTATTTTAACATTTATATTTAAACTCACAGAGAAAGTCTAACTCTTTACAAAATTGTGTAGACATTCTCTTTAAAACAGTTTGAAAAGTTTTTGCTCATCGATGCAGAAAAGGAATTATGAAATTATCCAAACCTTTGTTTACTACCACTAAACTTCACAAAACACACAAATAGTTTTAAAAATATAAAAAAGTACTTGATGTAGTTTTCTAACATTTCTATAGCATGTTATGTGGACTGAATCCGTCACAAATTCTTATCTCTCTGTTTCTCGTTTACTTTTGGGTTCGAAACGGTTGCTAGACTAAACAATCAGGTTGCGATTAACTCCCGTTACAGTGAGAAGGCCAGGCTCCCGAAATGAGCCCATTCCATCTTTTTTATGAGCTGGAGGCTGACTCTAATGCCTCCCTTTTTCCCGGCGCTATGCGGGAGTCGTGCCATTCTGCACTGAGTTAGTCCTTCTCAATTCTTACTACAGTCTGGATTGGAGGGCAAACGGCTTCGGGAATTGTGCATAGGAGATAATCCCAAAGCTCAAAGTTGTTCTTTCCCAATTTGTTACTGGATGCATTTCACTAAAGCCCCCTTTGGTACGTATAAAAAATAAAATAAAGAATGAAAGGGAAAATTGTATGGAACTAACATGCGTATGTGCATTGTAGTTTTATATTGTATTTTACACATTAAAATATGTGCTGATTTTAAACGTAAAGCGGGACTTTTACTAAAAAATATTAGTTGGAATCTATACTTTTATAGAAAAGAGATTATATATATACTAGACGACCGACAGGCGTTATCCTATTTTACCGCTGTAAATCCAAAAATTGTAAAAAGTTTTTAAATAAATTATAAATTGGACCATTTTGAAGGAAAAGTAAGGGAAAAATATTTTAAAAATACACGACGCCACCACGCATACAGTCATCACAAACGTAACTAAACGATGGCCGAATGATGGCCGAACAATGGCCGAATGGTTAGGGTGCTGGCCTTCGGAACCGGAGTTCGTGGGTTCGAATCCCACTATGGCATGGATGTTCGTAGCCGTTCGGAATCGGCTTTAAGCAGTAGGTCCCGGTCTCATTAGTCCTCGTGTTGCAAAAAGTAGACCGTAACGCTCCAAAACCAAACCAAATTAACTCCCGCATAGCTTGTACGGGGATTCGATCCTGGGACTTCACTTACTGTAGCCCGTTGAGCTAGCACTGTGCGGTGTTGACGCGTTGGCAGCGAAGGGTTCCAAGCAACAATTATAATAATCCTAATAAGCACGCAACTCATGGTTTTTAATAAAAAAACATTTTATATCTGATCAAATTGTGAATCTAAACCATTCTCGAATCAACTTAATTATATGCTTAAAATTTCATCAAAATCATTCCTGCCGTTTAGGAGGAGTTGTAATTATAAACACAGGAACAGAACAATTTTATATATAAAGATGTTTGTTGTCAGATTTTATCAGAAAAAATAGCCTACATTCATCAAATTTTGCTCACAGAGAGATTTAATCCCTTTTTAATTTTTTGTATGAAGTAAGGAAAGCCTTATAATAGCGAAAAAAATTGGTTTAGGACTAAATATTTACGTAATAAAAAATCACAATATGACGAATATTAAATTTGCGGTTCCCCACTAGATGTCAGTACTTGAGTTTTGCACAGACAACATCGTTACCTTCAGAAACGAAATTAGATTGCTCGAAGGGAATGTGTAAGTAATCATTTTGAAGGCTTATCATAAAAAAATAAAAAAGTGTATATTTTAATACATGTACACGAATGTCTTAATAACCAGATCAGATTCTTCCGATTTTTAATTTCGTTTTCTATCAGTGAACTATACAAGTTAAAATGTGGTGTGAAATGTGAACTTAAAAGGTGACATCAACGGGAATTTGAGATTTATTTATTCCTTTCTGAGAAAGGCACACCACTCCATCTTAAGTAAAATTATAAATGATTATGTTATTTTCAATTTCTAAAAATAGGTAATCTAACTTTAATTACTGGATGGTTTTATTTTATCTTTTTTTATATTTAAGATTTAAATAGGTTTATATTTAACAAATATAAACCTATTTAAATCTTAATAGGTATAATTTATCTTTTATAATTTTTATAGGTATAATAATATAAATTTGTATGAGATAGGGAGAGTTGAAGAAGCAATAATAAGAATCAGTTATCATTGTTCTATATGGAAGGCATTGTATTCAGTTTCTGTATTCGCCTCAATATGATGTTAAAATACATAGAGTGTAGTGAAAGTTAATTTTTAAGGAAGTTTTTGTATTTTGAAAGCTATAATAATTTTTTGGAATATGCTAGTGTATCATGTTTGCTATATAGCACAAAAGATCATTGGATAAAGTATTTGTTCTCGTACATGTAACTTAAACATTACACGATGCCGACCTAATTTGGCACCCAAATTTTAACGCCTGTGAGCTGAATAAAACCCGAGAACATCCCTATTGGTACGGTTTTTTTTTGTACATTTCATAAAATCAAATTTTATCAGTCAGATTTCAGCATACTTTCCTTCTTTCTATTATGACTTGCGAGAGGTTAGATGTAAGACAGGATTGTTAGTGTGTTACAATGCTATCTCACCTTTTCATGCTAAAATTATTTAAAATGTAATACATGCATATATATATATATATATATATATATATATATATATATATATATATATATATATAATATATATATATATAAATATATATATATATAAATATATATATATATATATATATATATATATATATATATATATATATATATATATATATATATATATATAAATTCCGGAGTCATTTTCCATTCCTCTTTTTAACCCCTAACCTAAATTGACCACTGGGGCTACAGATTACGCCCTCAGAGAAGGGGCCTGGCCAATTATAAACCTACATGGCCCTAGCGGACAATTTAGGAAATTTCCAAATAAAAAGGAGATACACGCTGTCGGATACAGATTTTTCTAGAGATATTTTCCCACAGATGTTGACCCAGGTGTTACGTGTCTTGTACATATAACTTCATGCTAGCTGACCCTTCAGTTTGTCCCTATGATGAAATGGGAACCCGTCCTTCAAACTTATCTTAATAAAGGTCTTTAGCTGAAATGGTATAATATATATATATATATATATATATATATATATATATATATATATATATATATATATATATATATATATATATATATATATATATATATATATATATATATATATATATATATATATATATATATATATATATATATATATATATATATATATATATATATATATATTCCTTATCATCATCAAGTCAAAAAGAAAGTGCAGAATTTATTCAAGAAGCTGTTTAGTTTTCGGAAATTCGCAATAATTATTAATAATTTAGAATAAAACGTTGTTTGGCCAATTTCTAGAGCGAGAAAATATATTGATCACCACATATGTAAAGCTACTAATTTTAAAAGATTCAGAATAGGATTGCTACTTCAATAACAATTATTTCAAAAGACAACCCCGAATTTCACTTGACTAAATAGGCAGCATATTGCCCGTTTTTAACAATAGACCTCAGTCAAAATATTTGCAAATTTGATTTTAGAGCTTCAAACCAAGCCGTATTGAATATTTTCTGATTCTTTGAAGGTTTCACACTAAGTTGAACTAGTAGTTTATTATAAATCTGACTTTCCGTAATAATTTATTTAACAATGCTTCAAATTATCGATATCAGGTTTCTTCTACATCAGCAACAAACGGACCTGCTCTTTGTTTTGTTTTACATAACTAATTAAATAATATTTTTCTTATTCTGTAACTTAATTTCATATCCGAAACATTTTTTATTCATTATTCGGTTTCATGTACTATTTTTTCCCTATTTCATTTGTAGACTTATCTGTTTAATTTTTCTTTCCTTAGTCGTTTGTTGTACTTCATTATTTGATTAGAGTCTTTGCTACTATTATTGTTGAATAGGGTCTGGTGGGGTAAAATGGGTATAAAAAAGTGTGATTCCTCTTTTCACACTTTTTCACTTAAAAAAAGCTATAAACAATCAATTTTTTTGCATGTATTCATGCAATGAGTTCATTACCGTTATTGTTAAAACACGGCCATTCCATATAAACGTGTGTGACACATTGAACTACTTTTTATCACTTTTTCTATAAGAATATAATATTTCAAATATATATTGTTTGTGAACCAATTACAACCCCTAAGGAAGGATTTTTGCAAAAAATAAAGGATTTCCGTTTTTTTACATGTTTTAAAAAATATAAATATGCTGTTACGGGTGTGTCATTTATAACTGCCTCACCCGTAACAGCATATTTATAATTTTTTAGACACGTACAGAAGAAATGGAAATTCTTTTTGTGGGCAAAATTCTTCCTTAGGTGTTATAATTGCTTCACAAAAAATATATATTTGAAATTTTATATTCTTTATAGAAAAGTGATAAAAAGTAGTTCAATGTGTCACACCCGTTTTTATGGAATGGACAAACAGTTTTATGCATTTCCTTAAATTGCAAACTTATAATTTTTTACTTCTTTTTTTATATCTATTTTACCCCAGAGGTGGGGTAAAATGGGTTTTGAATAAAAAATGCTAGTAAATATGCAAAATTTAATTAAAACTTTATTTTTTTTTTGCTGCAAACACATTTGTATGTGATATAATTACAATTTATATTACAAAATTGCTTCAAAAAGATTTATAATTTTACTTGCAGTTCTTACAGAGAGGCTTTGGATTTATTAGTATCTGTAACTTTGTTGGGTATGCATTAAAAAAATTTATTTTCTGTCAACTTTAAACTTTAAGGTTTTTTTCTTTTTATTATTATTAATTTATTTACATATATAAATATGATATAATTACAATTTATATTACAAAATTTTTATAGTCATGGTTATTAAGGTAAAGTACGTTCTGCTACATCAGAAACAGTCATCACTTCTCCGGCCTTAGTTTGTACCCGCTTTCTTTTCCGTCTGTCATATTCTAAGGTTACCCATTTTATCCCACCAAACCCTACTTAATTACTGGTTTATTCGTTCAGGGTACAAATCTGGAAGGTTGCCCCTTTATAAGCCTTTCTAGTTCTTTATCTTTTATCTAGCAGGTTATTATATGTCGTATTCGAGATTTATCGTAAAAACTGTACTTTACAGTGAATACTTTTACTAGGCTGAAATTGCATGCTGAGTCAATTTGCAAATTTTTGAATTCACATTGATCAGACCAAATTATGATTGAATGGTAGGGTGTTGCTCTTCGGTAGTGGTGATCATGCTTTCAAATCCCACTGTTGGAAGTGATGTTTGTAAAGTTCAGAATCTGCTTTAAACAATAGGTTCTTGTTTCATTATCCTTTGTATTGCAAAGAAGTAGATCATAGCACTTCAAACCAACTAGTCACCTTAATAATTGTTTTACTGAATTACTCACCCATGGTATAATTTGGAAAGTCGCACTTTTTAGATCTTTCTAGTTCTACATTTTGTAGAGAGCACATTATTATTTGTAGCGTTTGAGATTAAGAAACTATGATTTAGAGAGATTGATTTTACTAGGTTGAAATTGCATATTTTTGTATACAGGTTTTATTTGGAAATACTATAAGAGTATTTGGAAATACTATAGTATACTACCATAGGAGTAGCGTTCTAATACCGCTACTCCTATGGATATCAGTAGCCATTCGGAATCTGATTAAAAGAGTAGTTTTTGGTCTCAGTTACCCTTGTGTAGCAAAACAATAGATCATAGTGATCCAAATTAATCCAATCAATTAGTATAGTTATTTCAAATTATAATTAATCTTTCATATACTGATTTTGTTTAATATATTTAATAATAAGAAATGTTTAAAATTCTGTTTTATTTGTTATATAAAATAATTCTATTAAGTATTAAATAAATAATAAATATTATAATATATAATTATTGAAATAAATAAATATTAAATATTGAAAAGTTAGTTTAAAAATTAAATTTTTGTAGTAAAGGGAAAATATTTGTTCAATAAATTGTGTTTCTGCCTTTTAATAAACGTAAAATAATGAATGATCCTCTATATAATAATAGCCTAAGTTATCTGTCCGTTTGTCCTCAAATTTATGAAGTGGTTGGATCTGAAAATGATAGGGGTATCCATATTGTATTCCTGATGTGTTAGGTTTAGCAAAATTCAAAGCAAGTTTTTAAAACGTTCGAAATCCACCACTTCCCCCGTTTTCGAGCGTTTAATGCCATCATTTCAAGCCCTATTTTAATCGGTTAAGAGCAGGCCCTTTAAATTTATCAATTTATCACACAATAAATAGATATATAAAATAACTTTTTTTTCTAGCATTATGACGTCATCTCTTTAACTATCTCATTTAATCATTTCTTATTTTAAATTATTTAAATATCGACTGCATGATTTTCATACGTTTTCACACTGAACTTAGATAATACGTAAATAATTTTCTTTGATATTTGGCTTAAATAATAGATTAGGTACATAAGTGATAATTTTAAATTTAATCATCGATTATTTTTTGCATATCATCGATTATTTTGATTATCATCGGTATTAACAAAAAATTCTTTTCATAAAAATCTAAGAGTATATTTCCCGGTCTAATAAATATCTAGCGTTTAAGTTATATATCTTTCGTTTGTTTGTTTGTTTGTTTTTATACGTAACTACACACGGTTTCACCAAATGAATTTCAGCTTGATTCTAAACTGCATTCACAGTATCGGGAGACTTTAGAGGAGTATGAAGTTAAAAAAAATTATTGAGCGTGTATCAGATAATTATCTTCCAAAAAACAAACCATTTTTTATCTGCCTGATAGGGTACTTTACAATTATGGAAAATTAAAAATTTTACTAATCCCGTCATATGACGGGCTATATGCTAGTATAATATAGATTGCGCTTCCATCAAACTTTAGCAATGCAGTTTTAGAGATTATATATCCCATTAACTCTTTGAAGAGTAAAACTTTCCAATATTAGTCAATGTGTGGTCCAAGCTGTTATGTTGACCTCGGTCTAGCACTTCGAATTTCGGTGTTGACATAGATGAGCCTATGAATGTTCAAAATTGATTTCAAGTAGATCTATTCCCAAAGTAGCTTATTTCTTTTCTAATCATTCGTTTCCTTATTTTTTCCTTTGGTTTTTAAACCCCTTATATTTGTTTCGTTTTATAAAGTGAATCATTGATTTGAATTAGCAGATAAACATGTTTATTTTGTACTTCAAAATTATAAAACTGGACAACAGATTATATGAGCATGGGTATATGATGGAGAATTGCACTATACAAAAATTTATTAGAAATCTTACATGGGTCCAATGGCAACGACGTAGCTTATGTGTATGGATAATCTTCTTAAAAAATGAAATTGAAAAAGTTAAACTGGGATTTTTTTCCAGATTAACTTTTATAAAATTAGTCATTGTCCTTTATACCACGTTAAGTCAACTCATTCTTAAAGTATCCGTCTACGTTAAAAACTTTTTGCCATTTTTTTCCAAAAATCATATTTTTTTATTTCTCTATTGTAAAATTTCTACTTTTAGGCTTCTAAATATGTTTTTGTTTTGCCTCTATGGGATTTTAAAGAAAAGTTACAGCTGTTTAAACATCAGTGACGCCTGTCAAAACAAAACGGAAGTAGCGACTTTAGAACCGGAAGTTGTGAATTTAAAGCTTTTTAAAGAGCATTTTTTGGACAAAACTTTTTAAATTTTCATGAAGTTTAGTTTAAACATTTTTCTAGTATTTTTAATATTTAGCAACTTGGCAATTAGAAAGTTTTGAAGCAAGTGTGGGGAATTTTAAACATAGATTTTAATTTTTTAATAGTTAAAAGTTGCTTTCATAAACTTCAAATGCGTTTTCTCAGAACAGTATTTTTAGTAAAATGTTGAAACTTAAAATGTGATTTCTCAAAAAGTTCTTAAAATATTTTGTTGAAAATTATTATGAATGTTTTTGATAGTATTTATTAGTAAATGACCTAAAACCTTTAAATTTGGATAATTTTTAATGATGTTACACTCATAGTTAGATATAAAGGTAATGAAAATTCGTTAAAAATTCAATGTGTATGATTTTGAAGGACCAAAATTTTTTTACCAAATGTAAATTAAGAAATGATTTTTGGTAATTCATTAGTCCAATGTATAAGAAATGTGTTGCGTCAAAAGATATTGAAATAATTTCATTTATTAAAAAAATAGACCTTTTGAAAAAACCCGATTTTTTTACTAAATTTTCTTTATTGTTAGAAATTTATAAAAACTTCTCCAGTTTCATGTTTTTTAAGTACAATTCTCTATGATAATATAAAAATAAATCTAAAAATGTAAAAACATGAACTAGTTTCTAAGTTTAAAGAAAAAAGTTCTCCGAACGTAGACGGATACCTTAACTTATGGGGCTAAGACCCATGCCTTCAGTGATATTTGAGGACATTTGGCGAAGTAGTCAAACAGTTGTCTTTTCACAGGGAAGTTTCTGTTTCTTCAGTTACTAATAAAAATAGATTAATTCTGTTAATAGGGTCAGTTCATTAGATTCAACAGATACGGTTACTAATATGAAATCTCAGTAATGATATATTTAACACGTCCCGAGCTTTTAACAACGTTAGAGGGATATTCCGTAATTCTCATTTTTCCTGTTACACGCATATCATGGTTTCATGCGTCTCTCACATATCACAAGAAATCGACCGAGCATGGAATATGGGGAATAGGTAATGCGCCAAAAGTACCGGTTTTGTTTCCGCTTTGTTTGTAAATATTCTCATGTCAGTTCCCGGAGATACGGGAGGAGAAGACAGCCTTTATATATCAAGCTACTCATATCTACATCCGCGATATCTGGTTCCGCCGTAAGTTCCTCTACCACGGTGGTCTATTAGCATATTTCATCGCCGAAAATAACACAAATAAATCAGAACTCCGTATGAGATGCATATCTTATTTATAGTCGCGCACTGGGACATAAATCGTGGATATCAGAATTTGTTCCTTTACTTATTTTCGTCGAAGGGAACAGACGGGAATGGGAGGAAAAAAGTCCGGGGTAAAATGATTGTGAGTTCTGAAATTAAATTATGCATGGTTCTATCTTCACAGGAGGAACTTTTTTTTTCTCCCGTTTTTCCTACCCCGCCGAAGAGGGGACGTGTAACAGCTTGGAGATGCGGTTTTGCGGAGGAAGAATTTGTGTTTCGCTATCTGCAGTGGAAGGGGTGGTTGGAAATTTCGAGACTGTAACCGGGAAATGAGGGTGGGAATAGTCAAGAATAATGCTGATAAATATTCTGTACAACGCTTCTTTATTTAACGAGATTATAAACTTACTATTGAAGTGTTTAGTTTCTAAATCTAGATCTTTAGGACAGCAGATGCGTAGACTTTTTCAAAACAATGACATTTCTATTAATCAAAACTTTTTTACATCACCAGTTTTACACACACATACACACACGTATATATATAATATATAAATTATATATTATATACATATATATATATACATATGTATATATATATATATATATATATATATATATTATATATATATATATATATATATAATATATAAATTATATATTATATACATATATATATATACATATGTATTGAAGTGAGTGCTCGTTAATCGTTTATAGAGCTTAAGTATAACAATCAATATCTATCTGTTCCTCCACACATAAATATGTATATATGCCTTACATACTTCAGTATTCATTGTGTTGCCTATATTCAAATTGGATGTTCTGCACACACACACACACACACACACACACACACACACATATATATATATATATATATATCCTTTCTAGCAACCCTAGCGAATGTTTCCCAATGTTCTCATGTGGATTCCTTCCGGTTTCATAGCTAAAAATAGATTCTGACGCTTACGCTACGTCATCCTTGTGACTTTCAGGGGATTGCTAATTAGCTGGTACAAACAACTTATTAAACAGAATATACAGAGTATAAGAGCAGTTCAATCCATTCGTAAGAGTAAACATGGGTAAACTACGATAGTTTGATCTAAAAATTCCATTATCTTTATTTCTCTGTCCCTCGAACAGAGAGACCCAGAGCGAAATATCCGCTCGAAAGAATTCCCTTCCCAAGGGCAAAAAGTCACATTATATATCATTATATTAAGTATATATATATAATATAAACGCGGAGTCATTATATAGAGAATCTACGTTGGCAGCTGTGTGTCGCAAGTGTGTGTGTGTGTGGGAAAACAAAGAATTTAACTTTAATATTTCCTTAAAAACCTCCTCTCTAACATTCTAATTCCTTAAAATCTTTTTCCCAGCTTCTAAATGTCTTAATCAAAGGAGTATCCTCGACTTAAAATTATTTCGCTATATTTCCCAAAGCTTTCTGTCCTATAGATGTAAATTTTCTGTCTATTCAACACTTTTTCCAGCTGTCGCTGGTAAATGGCTCCACATTTTTCCCGATCTTAACAACTTAATTCGATGACCAAGTCTCTTGTCCCTTGGGAAAATTCTTTCTGTCTTGCTCTTGGGTGCTCCTTTGTTCAAGCAGAGTGATTTTTT
>CM063498.1:153438716-153453716 GCA_032207245.1 Pardosa pseudoannulata | reverse complement strand
GGTCTATTCTCCAATACACGCCCGTGTAGTAGATCCACCCGAATCATAGGAGAGAAACGAATTTCTCCTTGTCCGACAACTGTTATTTCCCGACCACAATCATTAAAAATGGCAGGCCTGGAAATATAATCCGCTGACATCTACTGTTGCAATCCTTTCGCACAAAAGGTTTCTTCTTGCTGTCAGAAAAAGGGACGAGGGGGTAGAGAAGAGGGGCCGTACCCCCGGGTGAGGTATCATTAGCATCAGCGTCAGAAATGTCGGTACGGTGACAGGTAAATTGTGGGCTGTGTGGACTGCCGCATGACAGGCGTGTCAGTTTGTCTGGTCAAGCGAGCGTGAGTGAAGGATGCGGGACGGTATACCAGTCCCCGATGCTAGTTTGCAGGGACAAAATTGCATTCTTCGCCATTCTTGGTAAGACGTTTTTTCCAAAATTTCGGGTTTTCAATTTTTCGGTTTTATAATTTCTATTTATATATTTCTTGGTCATGAATAAGTATTTATGAATTTATTTAAAATAAGTAATTTATATGAATTCTAAGTACGATATATTATAAAACATATTCTGTAAAACTATTACGTTTATTTTATCAGCCTATATATAAGAAATAATCTTTGATACATGCAAAATAAATATTAAAACTTAAATAAAATGAACACTTTGTATATTCGTATGAGATGCATGATTAAGATTATGCATATATATATATATATATATATATATATATATATATATATATATATATATATATATATATATATATATATATATATATATATATATATATATATATATGTGTGTGTGTGTGTGTGTGTGTGTGTGTGTGTGTGTGTGTGTGTGTTTGTGTTTGTGTGTTTGTGCGTGTGTAGGAGAAGTCGACATCTAGGGTATGAATTAGTACAATTTTCTAGCACAAACATTTAATTTCACTACACAAATACACACAGATATACATGTAACTAAAAATTCTGATGACTAATATTCTGATAAATGGTTATATGGTTAAATGGTTAAAATGGTTTACTGATTTTCAATATCACTTGCTTCATCTGGAGATTCATTTGACTGTACGTTTGCGTTTTAGAAAAACGCAGTTTGAGTTCTCTTTTTTCTGATGATTGATTAAAATTATTTTTATCAAGGAAACCCAGTATCTGACTAAACCATCTTGGACTTATTTTATTTCGTCTAGTGGTCAAACTCGTCTTCGGACCCTGGTGACTCTTCTCTCATCCAGATTCTCGCATATCTCGTCACATACCTGTTTTGAAATTACCATCACCATCTGTCTTTTCATCGCTTTTTCGATTCCTACACATACGCACACATACATATATAGATAGATAAATAGATGTGTGTAATATATTTAACATTATCTGACTTTTGCATGAATTATATTACCCAATTTTAATTCTAATCTCCTACATTACGTAGTCTGATTTCTAAAGTTCGTAGTAATTTAAATCGATGTGTATATATATGTACCTATTCGTTACAGCTTCAGCCTCTATATGTTCCTTATTCAGTAGAAAAAGGATATGAATAGGCATATTTTATTAAGGGATTTCCAAATTAACTTCATTTGACTGTAAGTTTGCGTTTTGGAAGAAAGCAGTTTGAGTTCTTTTTTTTCCCGACGATTGAATAAAATTGTTTTTATTAAGGAAATCCAGCCTCTGACTAAACCTCATTGGGCTTATTTGATTTTGATGTGCTTTGATAACGTGGACTTTTGTCCAATATAGCCCCGGCAAATTACATATGGACTATTTTAAACCAAGATTGTCATCTGCAACTTAGCGCAGACCACACACACACATAAATGTAATACCAAAAGGAAAAAAAATAGCAATAGTAATTTTTATACTCATTTTTTTTCACATATTAATTAATTATTTAAATTTTGTCACATAATTATTGAATTACGCTTTGGGATTCATTTTTTTTATTATAATAAAATTATCTGCGGAAGTATTTGTTTCATATTTTAAAATGCCATCTTATTAATATCGCAATACATAATGAATAAAATGTTTTTTTCATACTTTAATAAGATACATGTTCATGTTACTTTCAATTTATTTTGATATTTATTAATTTAAAAAATGTACCTTTTATTAATGCGTCGTTAATGACGAAATAAAATGTAGAACTCTGTTTCTATATTTCTCTTAATTTGTAACAAATCTATTTTGTGCACTTGTATGAGTATAATATAGTAGATTTATAACATTAATCTGCATTTGAATTTCCTTTTTCACTCTTTTGCCTAAAATACTTCCACTCTCTACTTAACAGTGAAGTTGTTGCTAAACAGCAAATGATAAACTCCCATTTTGTTTGAATCAGTCCTGAAAAGCAAGTGGATTGTAAAAATATGTATCCTACATCAGGGTGATAGTATTATAATTTCTTGCACTGTTAACTGTTTGTTGAAAACATTTGCACATCTTTCATCTCATAGTACTTGTTGCTGAAAAGCAAATATTAATCTCTCATTTTGTTTGAATCATGCCTCAAATGTAAGTGGATTTTAAGAAAAGTAGATCGCTCTACATTTTATAATATTTGGAAAATTATTAAGTTATAACTTATAATTATAATTTTGCTTAGTAATGCAAAAAATTTATACAATTCATTAAATTTAAGGTATTTTTTTCCATTTATAAAACATTAGAGAAAAATAATAAACTGGTCAAAAATATTTAACAGAAGTCGGAACAATTGAATAATGACACTGGGATTTTCTCCGGAAGGTTTGTTTTGAAATTTTGCCACATACTCTAGTCTTAGTTAAACAGGTTGTATAAGCAAGTAATCGTTAAGAAAACGAATTTTATTTTAACTTCAACTTTCCTTTTGATATTTACAATCCACTTGCAATTCAAGTCTGACTCCAAAGAAATCAGGGATTGACATTTGTTATCTATTATCATTATTATCAATCACTTGAATTGCATTTTTCATTGTTTTGTTGAAAACGTTGGCTCGTTCTCCTTCACAGTGCAGTTTTTGTTAAAAAGCAAATGTTAAACTCTCATTTTGTTTGAATCAGGTCGGAAATGCAACTGGCTTTAAATTTTATAAAACTACTGAAATCGCATAGTAATTAGCTTATATAAATTATAATAATTTATAGTAATAACGCAGTAAACGTTGTAAGAATTAAAAAATTTTATAGCAAAAATATAAGCAAAAAATTAAATTATGAACTAAAATGAATAATAATAACACTGGAATTTTTACCCTGAAAATTTATTCCGAAGTTTTTCATTTACTGTAATCTTAGCTAAACAGGCTGTATATAACTAAGTAAGTGTTAAGAAAATGGATTTCATCTTAGCTGTTCATTTTGCTTTTCCGATTCTTACAATCCACATGCATTTCAGGCTTGACTCATACAAAGTGAAAGATTAATATTTGCTTTCCAGCAACAACTGTAATGTGAAGGAGAAACAAGTTTTAGATCTCAGGACCGTAAATTAACACATCCGCCGGACAAGAATATTAAATGCTAGAGTTCTTGAACTTCAACTACTTTGTAAAGTTATTTGTATTATTCTTGTTGCATTCATTGTTGACACAAAACGAATGGGTAGAAAAATAAATGTTTTTAATATTAGGATTTTTTGTCACATTCTGTGTGCAATCGAACTAACATAGGGATTTTGAACAGGTAATCTTTTATGGTAAAATATATACAGTTTTGAATACTTTTTATCATACTTTATAATTTTCAAATTTATTTTTGTTCAAACTACATTCTGAAAGTAGATAGAAAATAAAGATTTATTTTGTTATATTTTTTTCTTTGCAAGCATAATGTTTAATGTAAAATAGTGACACATTTACAGCCAAATACGGGACAGAAATATTAAAATTTAATATCTTAGGTTCCATGGATTTTCTGCTGGACAAATTTGAACTGAAAATTCAGTTTTTCTGTATCGTTGAATTGCAAAATACTACAAAGAATCAGAAGTAAAAATAGCTTTATTATATCTTGCAAAAAATAATCTTGTTGTAATGAATATAATAATTACTACATAAAAGAATGCAATTATAAGTAATAATTTTATATCTATCCAAAATAAATATAGTTTTTATTGTGTGAATACTTAGATTACTCCGGATGATTTATTTCTTCCTCTAAAATGTATTAACTATTATCTTATGGAGTATATAACAAACGTCAGCTAAACTTACTATGTGTCTAATAAAAAAACTATAGATTTTTTATATTCATTTTGCACACAAAAATTAGATATTTTTACTGCAGTAAAGACTTACTCAAACAATATCCGTTACAGCGATAAATTCTTCTGTAACGATAATATTTTGCATTTCCTGTGAATTGACATACAATATAATTCTAATGTCTCCTCGAATTTACTACATTTTTTTTAGCAATAAACCTCTTTAAAACGATAGTTTAACTCTCGAATCATCGGTTTTGCCTCTCCCACGAAACGATATTTCAAATTTCAAATACCGGGAAAAAAAAGGCGTGGAAGAAATTTTAACAACGGATGATGAAGTTATGGTTTTTGCAAGAATTAAGTGCCGCAGCTATTTTGTATTAAATCTAGGATAAAACGGAAAACGATGATGAAGGTAATGAAAATACAGATCCCTTGCATTCTTTATTGACATTTACTGAAGTAATCCAGTCTATTAAGCCTCTACAGATATTTTTTTCAAGCCTTTCATCTACAAGTTACGATCATTTTCATGCTTTAGACTCTATTCCTATTTTATTAATTGATTTAAAAGTGAACAAATTAATAAAGAAAAACACAGCAGATATTTTTCAATAAATTTCTCAGGTATGTGGATTTTATTTCAAGTCCATTAGAAATAATTTTAAGTACCCAATTTTTATTATGGGTCAAAATAGACACATTTTTGACACGCATCTAGACTCTTTTAGGAGGTACTATACTTTAAATTGATTTTCAAGGCATTTTGTTTTAAGATTATTTATTGTTAGAAATATTCCAGGATTGTGGTATTATTGTTTTAAAAGGATGTTAAAAATTATGCTCATTTATCAATAGGTTTTACTTATGATAGGAAGAAAAACTCTTCAATTAATCAATACTCACTTATCTTTTCCATCCCTTTTACGAGTGATGCGGAATCACCTCCAAACTTCAAAGCCTAAAGCATTTGCCCCTATGGCTATCATGCCAGAGTAGTCAAAAGTTTCACAGAAAAAAAAAATCCGCTCACAGATCTATCTCCCCCCAAAGTAAAACACTCGTTTCTATCAAGCGCTTCATCTCGATCTGGCATTTTCTCTCCGCAGGAGAACGTGTTCTATCTCCCCTGGAACAGCACTCCCAGGATTTGAATTTCTCGGAGATTGTGTGCCCTCGAGGGCAACACGCGTATTTTCAATAACCTGCTAGGAGTGCAAAAGCGAGGCCCGGATTTGAGAGGCGCCGGCGTCCGGAGTGAAAATCTTTCTGATAGCTTCGATCTCAAATCGGACCTACTGCTGTTAGAAAACACGTTTTTTTATGGATGAGACGGGGTGCATTGTCATCAAATGCAGGAAATTCTGTAGGTCTGGCATGACTTCATGTGGTGGAGTAAGAGTCATGTATGATTTATGTCAGATAATTTCTGAAGCAGGCGCTAGAAATCAAATGCTGATTACAATTCATTGCTATAGGCTTACTTGATAATGCATTACTTTTTTCGGATAATTAAATATTTAGGTTTTTTTCATGACTTGCAATTTCCTTGTATTACTACTCTGTGCTATTTGATAGGTTAGGTCTTAAACTGAAACTATCAAACAACAAACCTACTGCTGTTAGAAAATATCCTTTTATGAATAAGATGGGTTCATTGTCATCAAATGTAAGGAAAAGTATATTTTGAGGTTAAATATGACCTTGCATAACAGCGTAGGACTCACTTAGGATTTATCCCTGAGAATATTTGTAGTAGTGTTGTAATTAAATGCTGAATCGGATTGAATTTTATACATTTCCTAGAGGAGGAATACATATCATTCGTATAAATAAACATTGAGGTTATATTAGTGACTAATTTATAATGAAGGTATAACTAAAAGCCAAAATAATCACATTGACATGTGAGTGATCAAAAGATAAAGTAGATGTAAACGGTCATAAACTCATTCTCATTTTTTATAATGAAATAAAACAGTTGGCTGAGTGAATTTTAATTGTAATGTAGAGTGTTCTGGTGAAGAATGAAAATATATTTATATCCCACAGAAGTGAAGTGAGAAATATGCTTCGAATTTGTATGTGTTTCTGGTAAGAGTGTTTGCGTTCGTATCTACAGTCAAGGAGTGAGGGAAATATAGATTACGACATTATGCCATAAGATTAGGTTAGCTGCGAGATTGAAACTCCAATGAAGTAGTTATGCCTCTCACATGATTATTTTTTTCATTAAACTTGGTTGTTATTGTTGATACTCTTGTACTTAATTATATTGGGAGTGACAGTAGCGGAGCATTTAACTTAACTTTTTTCAGTGAGGAAGTTACTGAAGTACTTATTCCAGTGGGTAACGCAAAGGGATCGTTACAAATTAATTATTGAACTCTACTTCATAGAATAAAAGGCCGAACGATGGCCGAATGGTAGAGTGCTGCTCTTCGGAACCGGAGTTCGTGGGTTCGAATCCCGCTGCTGGCATGGATGTTTGTAGCCGTTCGGAATCGGTTTTAAACTGTAGGTCCCGGTCTCATTAGCCCTCGTGTGTAAAACAGTAGACCGTAGCGCTCCAAACCAAACCAAACCATAGAATAAAAGCTTTCCTAAAATGTATTTTTCAACACAATATTAAGTACAAATTATTACTTTTAGTACAAATTATTTCTAATATACTTATTAATTTCTTTTATACATTTCTTTAAGATGTTCTATAAAAATCCATTGTTCGTTTTGTTTGCTAATGTAAAAATGTATCTCATTTTTTAATCAAAATTTTCCATGAAAGGTTATTTATATGCCTTGTATCAGTTAATATGACTTATAAAATTTTACCTTATGAAAGCTGTAGCAGATTTGATAATTTTAAATTAAGACGTCGGGTAAGAACAGACAAGTGATGTTTTAGAGGATTAGATACATTCCGGTTGCTAATTCTCCTTTAGCTTAGAGGATACATCACCTAAAAAGAATACACGAAGCACTTCGTAGACTTTTTTGAGGGTATAAAACATTATTTTTAAGTATATATATTATCAGTTTGTCTTGTATCTTTTATCTCATTAAGATCATATCTTTTGTCTTTTATCCATTAATGCATTTAGGAATATTCTTCATATTTAAGAATGAAGTTCGCTCAAGAGACATAACTGTTTGCAATGACTAAATTTTAAGAGCAAAGATGTATTTTTCGGTTGACTCAAATTCACCTAAGCATAATAGTCTTCGATAACTTTGAATAATGTTTCATTTCAAAAGATATAAGTTCTGGTAATTTTGAAACAGATGTACATACCTGCGAAATGTAAAACTTTCTACATTTTTTAAATCCAAATCTAAGAGTTTGTCTTTTAAATTGAAGAGTACGTTTACACTTAGCGGTTATACTCTAAAATGTGAGCTTTAATTTTGAAATGATTATAGTTGAGTGATTTGTTTATAGATGTAGAAGAAAACGAATTAACTGCGCCTCTTTAGATAAGAATGATAAATGGGTTAATTTGCTCTATTTGTTTTTAATATATATTCAAAGAAAAATTAAGATTCAAACTCTTTGAAAATAGTACACATTTGTTTAGAGTTTTCATCAACAGAGGGAACATTCTTCAAGGAATACCCATTAATTTTGAAACACTCCTTACAAACTGCATTTAAAATAACGTTGATAAAACTACACTCCATGCTTGTTGTTGAGTAAATATTATAAACCTATTTTCATTTTCATAACTTTTTTTTGAGAATTTTAAAATTAATTTTTAATAGCTGCGTAGCAAAATAACCAAGATTTAGAAAAAACTGAAGCAATCCTCCAGAAGCATAAAAAGAAGGAAAAAAATTAAAACGCACGAAGTGTAATTCCCACATACCCAACACAATCAGTTAATTGTATCTTAATCCTCGTCTGCTCGAACTAATTCTGTGTTTAAACTAACAACCCCTTAACACGATAATACCACAATCCTGGAAAAATTATACCCAAGCACACTACATTCTAAACGCGGGCTCTTTCCTTTTTCCCAACACGATAAAAGGGAGGAGAAGGGAGAAGGGAAAAAGAGAAAAAAAAATAACACATATATGTGAGATGGAAAAAGTAGAATATTCTGTTTAATTACGCAAAAGGTGCTTCCACATCGCACCCACCCCTTTCCACCGCTCGGGTCACGGAAAAATTGTGAGCGAAAACATCATTTTGCTTTGCGTGCGTGAGTGTTATGCGTGAACGGGCGTTCGAATTGCCAGGGTGGAAATGGCTTTGCACCGAACACAGGGGTGAGGGGTTGGGATAGTGGAAAGAGAGAGAGAGAAAAAAATAAGTAAATAAATGATTTATTGCGAAATGTGGGAATGGTTCAAAACACGCGAATTAAGCATTATCATTAAGTTTCCCGCCTTGTTGCGATGAAACTAGAGGTCCTCTGAGGGGGGGATGGGTAGATATTGAAGCACCGAGCTCCCAAATGCAAGACGGTGGTTTCTTAATGGGAGAACATGATGAAAATCGTTGACCGTAACAAGATTTGACACCTGTTCGGATTAAATGATTAGCCAAAGGTTTGTCCTCCTGTAAGACATGCTGCAGTTAATTAGGTTTTAAGAAGTGTTGTAGAGGCATCAAGAGCTTGTGGGTTCTACATCTTACAAACGAATAATAACGGTTTGAAAGGTACGTAAAACTGCAACGTCTTGATAACACTTTAATTTCATGACTGAAAGAAGTTTTTATTTTAACTGTAGATATAGCTAATAAAATTATATAATGCTATATTCTTGATATATTCGTGTAGTTTTAGAAATAAAATCTAAAATGACTGGTATCCATTTCACTATCAATTCGCTTCATATCATGATACGAGTACTGCGTGTCCTTTTATGAAATTACTCCCTGTTTCACACGTCTGAGGCATAAAAATAGTACTTCAATTTCTATTTGTATAAATTAATATGACTTTTATATTTTTCTTTAAAATTTAATTTCGAAGCACAAAGAATAACATACTTTTGGGAAATTATAAGAGTATGATAATACTTTTAAAAAAGACACCTACAAGGTAATGAATTCTGTTCAACAAGTAATATTATATAGCTCTTACCTTACCAAAGTCATAGTTTAGGTTATTTGATATCACAAGTAACTGAACTAACCTTTAAAAGAAACGAAAAATATCATTTTTAGTTCAATATTATGACCAAATTTGCTGCATTTGGGGCCGAACGGGAGTAATTTAGGTTTTACTCAATATTATTTCTCGGATTTGGCACTCTGGTAGACACATGGGTGTGAAAATGTTTAAATGTTTATACTTAATACAAAGGTCATGTAGGTCTTTTCAAGATTATTAATAAAAAATACATTATTTACACGGAACATTTCCTTCATAAGGGGACATAGTACTTTCCGAGACATAAAATCTTTATCAGAACAGTTATTTTAGGGAATTACCATACCGCAAAATTTTCTATTTCTTCTAGAATTACTTTTTTAGAAGTTCGTTAGTGACATTCTAGGTTGAAAAAAATATTGGTTTTGTAATTTGAAGCAGAATATTTTATTAACAGCAGAATAAGTATACACTAAATGAAAACAAAGAAATTAATTTATCCGCAAGGTAACTTTTGAAATACAGATAGTAGAAATCCAATTTTATGTCAAATTGCATGAAAATATGTGTTTTACGTTGTAAATTAAAATTTTATATGGCATTTTAAAACAAAAAAATTAAAAACTAATAAGGAATTAAATTTTTTTTTAATTTAACCTTTCTCGTGCTATAAAATAAAACATATCGCTCGTATTAATGCAACTGAGGCTCACAGAATAAAAAAGACAAATTCTTTTTGATATAAAAAATTACTTTCTAATTTATTAATTTGAAAAGTTATTAATCTAAAACATTTAAATTTATTCATCAGAAAAGCTAGGTAAGTGGATTTCGGTTTTTCTTTTCGATGCACATATTGTACTTAAAAAAAAGTTTTCTTCATATAACAAGATTAAATTATATTTATAAAGTTACATCCTTATTAACGATAAAGGAAAATTTTTATTCTAAACAGAACTGAATTTTTGGCTGTTAAGACAAAACAAATTTCACAGAATTATCCAGGACAAATAACAATTTCAGGATTCTGTTGTCCAAAACGTTCAATAGGTTAAAAAGAATCCCACCTGCATATTTCGGTGCTCTTAGTGGTCTGAAACATTTTAAACCTTCTGTTTTTTTACGGTTTTCCAGCTCCACAGATTTTTTTCCCAATAAAGCACTAACTGCCAGGCGATGGTAAGTAGCTATTGTTCTCCTTTTAGGAGAGAGAACCTATCCTTCTGCTTCCAAGTCGTTGGACTTTACATACCTTTTTTCACAATTGGTTTTTCACAGTTTTCATTATGTTACGCTTTTAATTTCTTTATGTTATTTTAAATTTACGAATCAGCTAAACTATTTTTATCTCATGACAGAAAGAAACAATAGCATTTCATGTACTACCATCTATTGTTGGTGGGCAATATGAATATCCACTATAGTGTAGGGTCACGTAACAGAATGGTCAGCAAGGGTTTTAATAGTATAGTAATGTCTGATGATATGAACGAATGCTTGTTCAAAATTTGGTACCTCGACGAGAATCCTTGGGGTTTGTATAAAAGGCACACAAACGGACACTTTGATTCTAACATAAAGTTTATAAGCATTTCTTAGTTAGAGAATGTTGAATAAAAACTTTCTTTCGAAATATTAGTTTAAACTTCCTGTATTAATGTATGCTATATGAATACACATTTTACCCTCAAAGCTCAAGATTCATGGTTACATGACTAACTTTTAAACAGTGTAACTTACGCTTTTATTTTTATATATATATTATGAAATAAACCTACTTGTTCATGCATAAACTCAGATAAGGCTTGCTTTGAATCATCCACTAGACTGATTTATAGAGAAAATTCAGAAGAATACGAAAGCACACACACACATACACAAAAAAAAAATCTTATGATTTATCAACGTTTTCTTCAGTCGCCTATTTGTCTTCATTTTAGGGCATTCAAACTACAAATTAGGAAGAAGGATAATTTATATATTGTTTCTTTCTGGATGAAACTGATATGACTCAGAAGTTCCAAACACAAAGGGATGAAAAACAAGATGCTTTCCAAACCTCATAATTAGTATTTTGCTTCTTTGTTAAACTGCTTAGTACTCAGATCAAAGAAAGCACGTCGGAACAGAAGCTAAATAGCCATTTGAAACAAGATGTTTTAAAGCGTGAAATATCATCAAATCACTCTAGTGGCAGTAGTGGGCATACGAGTGCGGTCCCTCTCTATTCATTAAGTATGATGAATCGGGGCTCATCACAAAGAAATGAATAGGATGGCGATCACGTGGTATGAATGGAGAGGGAGATCACGTGACTGGAGAAACAAAAACAGCAGAGAACGACCTCCCGTGTCGCGCGATTATACTTCTGAGTCGTTTAGAGCTCAGGATGCATTATTTTAATTTTTCCTTCCAGTTTTTGTCTACCTCCCTAGCCAAGCGGGAGGGCACACATAAAAAAAGAAAAGTATTAAACCGAGTTCCGCTTTTTTAGACATAATTTTAGGCGAGAGCATGATTAAAAGAGTGGAGGAGAAGAAAAAAAAATTAAGTTTTTACGCTTTGTGCTGCAGAAAAATCCTCGGACCAAGAAAAAGAGGGAAAAAAATTGGGTTGGAGTTTCTGTTTTTTTCCCTTTTTTTTCTCACAAGAAAAAAAAAATCATGACGAGGAAAGAATTTTTTTTGAAAGATGTAGAATGTGAATGTGTTGAGGGGTGTGTATGTGAAAAAAAAAATGTGGGATGGGGGCATTTAAAACAAGAAGGGGGAAGATAACGCTGAGCTTAATGGGGCATAAATTTGGTGGCAGTTGCTTCAGATGTAGGGGCAAACTGAAGAGATCTATATATTAAGTGAACTTTTTGTTTTTTATCCCTGGGCATGACAGAAAAAAAGTTTTTTTGAAAGCATAAAAAGAGAGCCCAGTAGCATGCAGTTATATTTCATTTTGGACCACGAGCTTGAATTAGAGCTCATTAAGAGTACTAATTGTAAATGTTATACCCCGTCAACAATGAAAATGTTTCTAGAGAAGAAGATGTAAGGGGTTTCTCTTTTTTTTTTCTCTTCACTTGTATTTGCGTACATTCGAGTTGTTTTGGTCTTTGAATGCATTTGTAAAAGTTTTTTTTTGTGCTAAATGTTGTTGAAGTATAAGCACCGAGAAAATGAATTTTTTTAAGGGGGTTGTAGAGAATTATAATAAAATAAAACAGGATATTAAGAACATTTTTTTTCTTCCTGGCGCTAGATGATGCCTTGAGATTTCAAACTGTCTCGCATTTCACATGTTGAAAAAATGAGTGTGAAAAAAATCCTGTTATACACAACCTTTTGAGAAAAGGTGTTAAAATCCATTCCACTATGAATAGACAGGTTAGGGGTACGGTATTAGCAAGGCCGATTAAACCACTTCGAGGCATCAAATGTTTTTCCTAACTGGGTCTCTCTCACATCAAATAAAACACAAAAAAATAAATAAAATAAACTGAAACAGTGAAAAAAATCTATATCTACGGGTAACTAAACTAAGGGCTAAACCTTGAAACCTTATAACAAGCAATATATATTTGTATGTTTATTATAAATAGTTGTCCAGACGAAATGTAAACTACCTTATTTACAAACTATTTATTTCTATATCTACGGCTTACTAAACTAAGGGCTAAACCTTGAAACCTTATAACAAACAATATATATTTGTATGTTTATTATAAACATTTGTCCAACATAAATGTAAACTACCTTATTTACAAACTATTTATTTCTATATCTACGGCTTACTAAACTAAGGGCTAAACCTTGAAACCTTATAACAAACAATATATATTTGTATGTTTATTATAAACAGTTGTCCAACAGAAATGCAAACTATCTTATTTACAAACTATTTATTTCTTACTAAACTAAGGGCTAAACCTTGAAACCTTATAACAAACAATATATATTTGTATGTTTATTATAAACAGTTGTCCAACAGAAATGCAAACTATCTTATTTGCAAACATTTTCAAAATAGCAGTTTCATCGAGTTCTCCAGAAACTGGGCAATAGAGTTTAATCTCTCATTTATCAATAGCTTTGGTTATGAGGAGGATTTAAATAGGATCTAACTCGGTTTCTAATTTTTTGCAAATTAAAGACTTTATTTTGCATACAATTGAACAGTGTAACCAATTAGTAAATATTGTATCATTGAATGTATTTGTAAAAGTTTTTTGTGTTAAATGTTGTGGAAGTATAAGCACAGAGAAAATGAATTTTTTAGGGGGATTGTAGACGATTATAAAAAAATAAAAATGATATTAAGAACTTTTTTCTTCCTGGCACTAGATGATCTCTTAGATTCCAAACTGTCTAGCATTTCACATGTTGAAAAAATTAGTGTGAAAAAATCTTATTATATACAATCCTTTGAGAAAAGGTAATAAAATCCATTATAGTATGAATGGACAAGTCAGGGGTGCGTTATGAGCAAGGCCTTATTGAACCACTTCGGGGCTTTAGATATTTTTTCTCACTGGGTCTCTCTCTCATCCAACAGAACACCCAAAAATATAAAGCAATAAATAAAATAAACTGAAACAATGAGAAAAACTATATCTACGGCTTCTTAAATTAAGGGCTAAACCCTGAAACCTTATAACAAGCAATATATATTTAAATGTTTATTATAAACAGATGTCCAACAGAAATGCAAACTATCTTATTTACAAATATTTTCAAAATAGCAGTTTCATCGGGTTCTTCAAAAAATTAGGCCCTAGACATATGTCTCTCATTTGTTAATGGCCTTGATTATGAGCACGATTCAAATAGGATCTAACTCGGTTTCTAATTTTTTTTTCAAATTAAGATTTTATTTCGCAATGTATTATTAATTACATATGTAAAAGTTTTTTGTGTTAAATATTGTGGAAGTATAAGCCCCGAGAAAATGAATTTTTTTAGGTGGGTTGTAGAGAATTATAATAAAATAAAACATGATATTCATAACAATTTTTTTCTATATTCAATTTCTATATTTCTGTATTATTTCTATGCTTTGTATATTCAATAATTGTCTGAAGATGAGAACTGATAAGAAATAGTAGTTTGTGTAACAACTTCCTGCAAACGTACGTGTCACACACACACACATGTATATATATGTATATATATATATATATATATATATATATATATATATATATATATATATATGTATGTATGTATATATATATATATATATATATATATATATATATATATATATATATATATATATAGAGAGAGAGAGAGAGAGAGAGAGAGAGAGAGAGAGAAAGATTGTATCATACATCTGTCTTCACATTTTACTTACACACAATTTTAATAGACAAAAGCAATAAACAGCATTTCTTTATAGCAGTAACTGATGGAAATTTTGACGCTTTACTTGTAAGGGCATGCCAAATACAGTGTTTTACATAAAAATTATTTCTGCCTCGTTTTCTAACCCTCCCAAGCAGGGATGAAAATTTTGAATTTAACTATATAAAGAAATCCAAAATCCCGCATTAATTTTTAATAAAGGAAATATTAAACTAAATTAATCTAATGATATTATTTCTAGTTTCCTTTAAATTATAAGTGTGCTTAATGTTTTCTTTTATGTTAAAACCATTTGAATTATTCAAAAGATTAATATTTTATGCATTTAAAAATATATTTTAGAT
>CM063498.1:153373716-153431216 GCA_032207245.1 Pardosa pseudoannulata | reverse complement strand
AAGGTGAGAAAGGAATTAATAGAACTACAAAATTACATTAGTCAGGGCCAGCCTTAAGCGATAGATAAACTAGGTAACTGCTTACAGCACCAGTATTTAGAAGCGGTAAAACTACCTTAACTAGAGGAAAAAATAAATAAATAGACTTAACCCACAAAAATATATTTTAGTTATTAAAATCTAAAAAAGGCCTTGTTTAAAACTTTCAGATTTCCTTTTGAATTAGAATTTTTCGGGTTTTCTAATGGGAGCAAAAATGATAGAACCAACATTAAAATAGAAGTATAATGTGGAGTATTTTTGTTACTACTTCTTCTTAGCGCTGAAGATATATATTTATGGATGTGCTACTAAATTTTATGCACCTTCTGTCATCGTAAATGAGTCCTAAAAACTTCAGAATTTTTTCCCATACAAAATTTCAGAATCCTCGCGTGTAAGAAATTAAAAAAAAACCCTTTTTATTGGTTTCCATCTTAAAGACCCTTAAATATACGCTTATAGTGAAAGAAAAAAGTGTTCTGCCGGATATGCGACTCATAATTTATCCACCAACATAATTCCAAACAAATCCTCTTCACGGGCTTCGATTATGCTGCCAAGCTGTCTGCAGTCTCGAAGGCAAAAAGGGTTCACCGGCACATGTAGAACAATGATTTCCTTCCTGATTTGTCAAGAGTTGTCATCATGGACCCCTATTAAGGAGTACCTGGTTCCAAATAATAAGCGTATCTCCTTTCCATTTGACATACATAGAGTTGTCAACGTCAGCCATTCAGACTTTCTCTATCGAGATGTCAATCGCTGGGTTTTGTGAGGGAAAAAAAAGAAAAGCAGGGCGTACATATGCATGAAAATGGAAGCAAAAGAAGGTACATTTTCTCCGAACAAAGAAAGGTTTGGTGTCAAGATGTCACTTTGGAAAGCACGGCACCACGGGTTGTCTAATGATTACTCTGTTCCAACGCTCTTTCTTGATGGGGAAAAGGTGGTTCAAGAAATGCAGAACAAATGTTTTCGAGTTTTATCATCTGTTCCGCAGGCATGTGGGTGGGATTGGAATTTGACTTCTACCTATTTTTTTCATTTATACAATTTCTAATAGTCAATCTTGCAGGAGTTTCGTTTTATACGAACAGTATTGATTGTTTTTATGAATGCGTGTAGTTGTTTCGATTTTACTGTTTTGCATTTCAATTAAAAAAAATTTTTATTTATAGAGAAAATGTTAATACTTCAATAATTATCTGCATTGAAAAATATGTATATTGTGGGTGATTAAGTAAAAAAATGATTACCAATAAAATTCTTTTATTAGAAAAAATGACTGAATGCAGTTTTTCAGAAGTTTACTTATTTTGAATGATAAAAATATTTATTTAAGTAAGAAGGAATTTTACGTTTTCGTATTCTGTAATGAATCTAATAAAAATAATAAAATAAATTTAGATGTATACCACACTGTTACCCTGTTCTATATAAACATTTGTTTCCTTCACAGGTGTAAACTGTGAAAAGGAAAACCAAAACAAGCGTATAGACACTAAGTTATATATTGGTGATAAAATGTATAAACTTTTTTATCGCAATTTGTAAAATATTTAATGGGATCAATGTTGATAAAAGGGAATTATATGCTTATATTATTGTGTCAATTTCATTTTATGAATATTATATGGATTTCTTTAAACAAGTGCTCCAAGATTTCAACAAAATATCGAAACTAATAACTACTAATAAAAGGTACTACTTTTCGCTACAACTTTAACGATGCACAGACAAAGAAGATTTTCTTGAATAACTAGAGTCATTAGAATTTTATTGTTAAAATTTTCACGTTTATCTAACTGAATACTGCTTAACTTATGACTGTTTGGTAGCGAACAATCAGGAAAAAAATATGAAGAGATATTTTGTTAGAGTATATTTGTTGACATGTGGGAAATAATCTAAAACATTTTTCTTTACTTACGTATATACTTGCAATACCTAAAACATTGGTTTGCAACCTTTTCTAGACTACAGAAACACCCTTGTAAGCGTTTTATTTTACCGAAAACTCATTTAAAATTTTACCCATTTATTTTTAGTGTTCCATTACCGAAACAGTAATCCTGTGATATTTGATATCATATCATTTTAATGTGAAAAACCTTGATGTTACCTTATTCCTGAAATGTTAGTTGGACTAATACATTTAATAGTATAAATAACCACGTTTTGAAACAAGCATCAATAATTTGTAAATTATGTACAATTAAGCTATGGATTTCTGTACTTTTCCATTTTTGAAGTGCAAAGTGATTTGAAACTAAGGTAAAATGCTTTTTTTCTATAAAATGAAACAGTCCTTTCAGCATTTTTTTTCCAAGTATAAATTTTGTGAATTAAGCTAGCTAATTTAATTAAATTTAACTTCCAGCATAAATGTGTCAATGTAACTTATATAACTTTGTAATCAGTTATTTTATAAGAATATGGGAAGTTATATCAAATATACAAGAAATTAAGGAGATATACAGAAATATAAATATGTTGATTGCAGTGTGGGTACATACGAGAGAATTTATGAATTCAAATATCTAAATACTCAAATTGATGGTCAAAATAAAATACATCACGAAATCAGAGTAAGAACAACAGCAAAAAATCGCTGTTTTTACGTATTACAAAAATTAATACGTCTATTCTACTTAGATAGAAAATTCAAGATTTTTGTATACAGCCATTATAATACCAATTGTTTGTTTGTAACCAATTGTTATGGATCTAAAACATGGACTCTGAGAAAGTGTGATGAAGAAGTGTTTAGAATATGGAAGAGAAAGATACTGCGAAGAGATTTTGGATTGCTTGTAAAAATGACAAATAGAGAACCAGAACAGAGAAATGAATGAAATCTACAAAAAGTTAGATATTGTCACTAAGATAAAGAGAAGGAGAACCGATGACCGATGTGGAGAGGATGGAACCTAGTAGAACCCCAAGAAGACTCCTAAAAGAAAACTCCAGCAGGTCTAGACCAAGGAATAGATTTAAGGAATAGGTCGAAGATGATTTGAGGAATCACTAAGTGCCACCTTATAAAGGCATCTAGTCGTATGGAATGGAAAAAATGTCTTAAAGCAGCCAGGGTCTTTCAAGGGATGTAGTGACAATGATGATGATGATGATGATAGTTCTAAATCCCTAAACATCGTAATATTTCAATATTTAGTAATGCCCCTTTCATAGGACTGGACTAGTGGAGACGAGTGGACTCACCATTGGGATACTGATGTATATTTTGATTTATGAACAAATATGGTTCATTACTGCTTAACACTTTTAAAATGCTTAAGGAACGTCGGTTGGGAAGCAATGACCTGCATTGTTGTATAACTTCGAGTCATCTAGGTGTACTCCACTTCTCCTAGAAAGTTGTTTCTCTAGTTTTAAATCACTTTGTATTATTAGTACTAGAAAAAAAATTAAACCTTTTTCAAAATAAGTTTTTTTTAAACTTTTAGAGCATTTCTGGTACATTTCTAACCATTATATTAATTTAAACTTTATGGATAATTTATATTGCAATGGTAAAATTGAATTGTAATAAATATATTTCAAAGAAAGTTGTCCCTTCTATACTTGAAATATTTTTCAAATAATTGTCTATAAGAAAAAATGGATATTAATTTATTACTATACTATTATTCTTTTCTTTTTATTTTCTAGTAAAGCCTATAATAAAAGATTTTTCCTGCAAGTCCAAAATGTACCTTATAAATCGAAATAGCCGTATTATGTATAAAAGAGATCCACATGAAACATTTCCAATTAAGCTACTTTTGAAATTACTAGCAATTAATAACTTCGAAAACAATAAATATTTTATTTTAACATTAGAAGTACACAATTATATTGGTAATAGGTTATTAGATTCCAGTAGATTGTTTTAAAACCAATGAAATTAGATATAAAAGTTCTGTGCATCTGTAAATTCATTCTTCAAAGGTGATTTCGGATAACTACAAAAGTCCACTTCACCAACTGAATATAAGCTCTGAACATCAATGTCTTAGCGATTTCAGTAACAGGATTCAGTAATCTGTTTCTCAACTTTCTGTCTTACTTCAGTGAGAATAGATTGTGTTTACTAATGCAAATTCACTCTTTTTCCCGATGTTTTCGGTTCTCAGAAAGGAAAATATTTCAAGAGTTGCTGTTGACAATTTTCAGTTTTTCGTTGGGATGTATTTCTTTTTGTGTTAAAATGTATAAAAATTTAAAGGCATTTATTTAGTAATGGTTCTTTGATTAGTGCTAATGTATAAATTAAAAAATAATAATAATTCAATTTAGAAAGTACATTAATGATGAGAACTGATTGCTTCATAACATAACCCCATGTATTTCTCAAAGCACTTTATAGAGATGGATAACTGGGAACAGCTTATCCCCCTTTTTTTTTAATTTACATTCACTTGTAATCACACATTATGTATATATTAATGTGTGCGACCTGCTTAACAGTATGTTTTCTATACCATTACGCCAATTGATTAATGAATCATAAATTGTTACATATGAAGTTAAATCTTCTAGATATCAGATAGGAAGTTATGTTAATTAAGCTTACAAAATTGAAATGTACAAAAAATATGATTAAGAAACTGTATTATAAAGGATGTAATTATTTCATTTGGGGGATTTGCTGAATCCCTATTGTAAGTATGCCTGCTATTTTATCATTGAAAAACTTTCCATTCGAACAACATTACTGTCTATTAAAAGACAGCACATACTTACCAAGTTTTATTCAAGAATTGTAACTAAAGACACTTTGATGAATCTCAAATGTTAACCCTAATCTACAAGTAAACAAGATCAAAAATTTCAGAATTAAAATATGTCTTTTCTTGTATGTAAATTCTTACGCTAACCCATCACGAAGACATACAGCAGCATGCATACTGAAGACCAGAAGTCACGACAGTAACACAATAGCTATTGAGTTACTGCTGACCTACAAGAGTTTTGTCATAGTCGGTATTAATGTTGGCAAACCCGATAATGAGTAATCACTACAAAGGCAAGCTCATCTATCAGGAATAACTGAAGACCCAGATCACTCAGATGAACCCCGGGTGCTTGAAACCCTTGTATACCAAAAGAAAGTATACCCCTGAGGTTGTCTCTCATTTAGCACTACCCAAAGGACACGTGTGGCTTGAACTCGTTGTCACAGACGCGAGAGACTTTGTCCTCCTGTTCCTTCTCGTAAAATATATGATGTAAGAATGAATACACAGATTTTTTATCTTTATTACATAAAAGTTATACATGAAGTTCACAAAATATCGACCTAATATCACTACAATTTATATTAGTATTCAGTCCAGACAGTAACATTTTTAGGAAGAAAAAGAAACTGAGTTAAAATAAATATAATTGCCTATCAATCTTGTGTAAATTCTGTAAAAACACTGAAGAGAATGAATAATGAACTTTTTCCATGCCCTGTTTACTGTGGTAACCTCAAAGATGTCCAGCCCTTTTACAGACTCTTTGCGATGTCCATCATAACAGGTCATCGTGAAGGAATAATAAGAAAAAAATAGGTCTATACGGCGTGGGACCTGTGACAATTTCTTTCGTCACAGACGAGTCTGTCGGAGAATGACAACTGACAAACTTCAAAAAGATTCTTCCGGTAATGGAGAAAAACGAACGTCTGGCAGAGCTGTCAGGAGTCGCTATTGTTACATTTCCATTTTCGGGGAAGCATCAGGTCTCCGATAATGGCCATATTGCTTGCCATTTCATACGTCGGAGTCCTGTCAACGTTTTCGCGTCGTGCCGTATCCTATCTGACTGTCACTTCCCTCGCTATCTGACAGAGATAAAGGTACAACCGCATTCATATGCATATTTTTGATAAAGACGATTTTTGTCTCGCGTAAATCTTTTCATTGAAATGTCAAAGGAAAAGAGAGGGGGGTGGAATTGGTGATCTCTCTTCACATGTCACTAATGGGAGATTCTCATCCCCCCAATTTTTTGTCTTCTTTAGCTGTATTCGCTGTTTTAAGGAAGAATTCGGATTGGAGAACTTGCATTTTAATAATATCATATATTTTTCTCCAAACTCAGTTATACAAAAGAGAGCCATTTTGCCGAAATCCAAAATGTACTGAATTTTTTTGACTTGCAAATGGAAAGTGTGTTTCTCATAGATTAATTGTTTTTTTTAATCAAACTAGCATAAAAAATTCGTAAATGTTACAGAAAATAAAACGAAGTTTAAAACTGTTTTAAAATTTAACGATTTTATTAGTCAATGTTTTACAGAAATGGCGCTCATATATCTGACGTTCAAATCTCGCGTCGTATAGAGGGAATCATCTTTCTGACAGGAAGGACTGTAGCTTTTCGCAATCGAATCGTCTTCAAGTAGTAGGTTCTGATCTTAATAGTTCTCCAGAATAAAAATTGGTCTCAACATTGGTGACAAACAATAAAACCAATAAGTATTATACAAAGAAAAAACTGTTAATAAATACAATAAAAATATGATTTCTGGCCTTTGATAGTTGATTTCTATAGGGTGAATTAAACTTAACATAGTAGAAAATAATTTCATTGTAATTAAGAACACACTAGGAAAATGTCCCGAGGTAAGCAGCTCTCTTGGAGAAGATCAATGTCCCGTGTAACAGAAAGATGTCCAAAATGATTATAAAAAATCCCATCATAAGACTAATTGTAAGATATTACATCTCAACGGTTTCATAGAGCCTAACTGTACTTTCATGAAATCTATAAAACCGTGCACAGATTTGTACAGATTTGCACAGATTTGCACAGATTTGAACCATGAAGATTTTGTGGCCAAGAGATTAGATATGGAGTATCGAGGTCGGATTAGAGCCTAGCAGGCACTTGGACATTATTATCTTTACAACGAAGTTGATTGGTTTATTTAGAGTTTTTCCAAACGGCTACGAACATCTATGTCTTCAGTAAGGCTTGAGCCCTCAATCTCCAGTACCGAAGAGCATTGCCTAACCATTAGTCCATCGTTCGTTCTCTACTGAACTAATTCAAGTTACACAATTACTAAGGACAAAGGGATGATCTTGTTATTGGGATTACTGCAGAGGAAGTAAGAATCACAACAAAATATTTTCCCTTCAGTGGAACATCCATAATTATAGGGATACTTTGAACAAAGGTAAATGGCTATTCATGCAAATCTTTAAATCTTCTGAAATAGAAACGAGCCTTAAAGCCTCTTTGGTGTGAGCAGATAACAATTTTGCGTATTATTGGTAAAATACAAGCAGTATATTCTGTTAGTAATCAAGGGCTTGAATGTATATACATCAAGGGTTTCAACTATGTATATACATCAATTTTGATCTTAAAAATAATTTATTTTCTTTAAATCAATCTTTAAAGTTGACGACATTAATTTCACAAGAATAATTGTCAAAAGTCCATTTCTAATATCTTTTTGGCGATTTTTGCTTTAGATTTAGAACTAATTAACAGCCATATTACTACCAACGCATTTGTTTATACCAGAAAACCTCAGTTTGAAAAAGTTGTGGTAAGTACTATCCGATTCTTTAAAATGAAGCTAGGGAAGTTGATATATATAATACGCAGTGCAGAAAGGGTAGATGATTAGAATAATCTTTTTATATATATTTTATCAGGAATAAACTTCACCTTGACATAAGTTATTGTAGCTTTCATAAAATATAGAGAAAATCTTAAAAGTAACAAAATTTTAGGCAATAATAATTAAAATGGCAAGAAATGTCATAATTTTGAGCTAAGTAATATTCTTATGCAGGCTCTAAATAGTTAATTAGAACTAATACTTTTCACTTGTCGTCTAGTTGTTTTGTACATAGGTTTAAAATTCAGGAGCATAATTTTTTTTTCTTAAAAGCGCATTTCTTTGATTATTCGTCCGATCTATTCTCTTGATAAACTTTAGTAAAATTATCGATCTCTATGATTTAAAAGAGCCAGGATTATTTCAAAAAGGCATCCAAATATAATTTTAAGCTTCGTTTAAGGTCATATTTTCAGCCCAAATAAATAAGAGAAAGCGTATTTTTTAAAAAACACAGCTATTTACTAAACATAAATATTTATTTTAAATAATACAGTTGATAGAAAGAGACAATTAACGACTGTAATTTAATATAGCCGTTTGAGATGATAAAAAAGAATATTAATTTTGTTCTCCAGGTTTGAAGGGAATAAATACAGTAATTTCTCGGTTGCGTTTCAACGATAAGTATTACTGCTTTTAGAAGCACATAAAAGATTGGGAAATGAATCTTAAGACTTTAAAACTTTTATAGAAAAAGAAATAAAGCCTATGGAGGGATAATAACTTAGAAGGCCATTAAAAATAAAAGCACTTAGGGATCGCAATTTAATAAATATGTGATACCTCTGGAATGTCCCAACTTACTTCATATGCCATTTAAGCAAATACCAAAATATTATCAACATATAACAATAGTATCACTTTAATGTATGAAGAATTTCGGAACGGAGTACGCTACCCCTGAGATTTCTTAAATCCGGGGCTAAATGCCGATATGTAAGAGCGCGGCATATGGCGCATACAAAGAAACATCTTTCGCACTGTTATAAGTACCACTTTTGGTATTTTTAGTCCTGTTTGGAGACGATTTTCATTATCTTTTACTGTTCAGCTACGATCCTAACGCTCCACGTTCTGCGTCATTTCCCAAATTAATACGGGCTGCAAAAGAAAAGCTCATGAAACACCCACCGCCACCAGACCCCCCCAGATTAAGCTAATCTGTCTGAAAATTATCTTCTATTGCCCAACATTCCCCATCTGCGTATTTAAGCGACAATTTAGCCTTCCAATAATAATGATTGAGCTCATTTGAAACATAGCAGTCTTTTTAAATACCCCCCGGAGTGTCATTATGAAGTAGTTATTAATTTCCATACAGCCAATTGAAGTTACAAAAACAGCACATTCATGCACAATTAGGGCAGGGCACGTCGATGAGGAAGGGAAGCATTTTTTTTTTTTTTTTTTTTAAGAAAAAGGGCATCGGAAGCAGTTCCCCCGCTAAAAATTAGAAAGGTAAAAATTATGGATGAGGCCTCTGCAATGAAAAAAGAGGAATAAATGACTATTTGGGATTAATTTCCTCATTAATGCTGGTTGATTTTGATATGTATGCCTATATTAAGATGCATTTGGCGTTTAAAATATCTCCATGAATATTTCCCCCAACGGTTTTATTGATGAGGATTGAAAAGAAACTTTTTTGGGGGGTTGTTGTTGCTCGGTAATTTGATAGAGAAGTTGCTCAGAGATTACAGCATTTAAATGAGTTTAAAGTAAATTCAGAAGTAATCTGTTTAAAATACTGTTAGGTAATCGCTTTTAGTAGATTAGAGAAGCTTTGATCAATTTTACCGATAATATTTTTGATTAGTTATCTGCTATTTCTCAGACAATTTTTGAATAATTTTTATCAATTTTCTCTATCTAATTAGTTTTAAAACAAGAGTCAAATTATGTGTACACACAGACACAAACACACACACACATATACATTCATATATATATATATATATATATATGATATATATTTTATATATATATATACATACACACACACACACACACACACACACACACACATATATATATATATATATATATATATATAATTTTTATCCCCAAATAACTCAAAGTTTTCCCCATTCTTTTTATAATCCTAACTTTCCAAGCCATCCCGAAATTAAAATAATATATGTGATTCATTAAGATTTCTTTCCTTTCCCAATTCTCAAAACTAAACTCTGAATTAATAACTGTTGTATGTTTTATTTTCTGTAATACCAAGATTCTTTTGATATCAAGATGAGTTTAAAAAATTGCTATGATTATTCCTCCAATGGTTTTATTAATAAAGATTGCAAAGTATTTTCCCCTTTTATAGATAAGTTACTTATAGTTTATAGCGTTTAAATGAATTTAAAATAAATTCAGAAAAAATCTGTTTTATACTGTTAAGTATTCACTTTGATTAGCAAAGTCCTTAATAATTTTACTTATAATATTTCTGATTAGTTTTTGATCAGCAATTTGGAATGCATTTTACAATCTTCTCTATACATTTAGTTTTAAAGCTAATTTTACCTTACAGTAAAAAGATGGTTTATAAGTTGTAATATACCTTTAAATAAGTTATAAAATATGAAAGAATGTTAATTTATTTTTATAGATGTTTGCTGGTAATATTCCCTTTAATGTGAAATTAGTATCACGAATAGCCTTAAATTACTTTTTATTATATCCAAAGGATGAGTGGCAACTTGATGCAAATCTGTACCGAATCCCAAGCTCATTTTCATAATTCTTAATTTCATAACTACGCATAACAGCATAGAGTTTAATTATTATAATCTTCATATTGACAATACAACTCTTGTATCACAGAAAAAGTCACTAAAAGCTGTGACGCTGGTACTCACCGTGTACTTTTTGTACAATCTGTATTGGCATTATCTTTTCTTGATTTGCAGTTGCGTTTATAATAAGAGAAATACACGAGTGCTTTTGATATAGATATATATTCTTTTTTTCTTCTTTGATCAATTAACTAAGTGTCCGTTAACTTATCGGAGTCCAATAAGAAAAGAAAAATATTGTATTATATTTAAAATAATTCATTATGTTGTTTATTTTAAATTAGAAGTTAATAGATTGTATTTTACTCTATCACAAGCATTAAACATGTAGTAAAGTATGATTACTGTTTATACCAGAAAATACGCTTTCAGAAGATGACGTAACAATTCACTGGTTAGCCTTTCAACATTAGCTTTAACCTTGATCATTTAACATAAACATTAAATTCACAGGTTAAATAGTAAACAGTTTTTTAACAGATTGCTGAGGAGAATGAAAAGTATTCCAAGCCCAATTCTAATTAAAAAAATACTTGTTTTTCTAGAGATGAAATTCTATAAATAGAATTATAGTCTTCGAAAGACATATATCAGTCCAACTTCTGACCTCAGTCATAGACAATACTTTAAAAAATCATGTTTGTCGATGCACAAAAGCAAACTTCGAAATATTGTGTATCAGTTTGAGGTTCCTTTGATTTAGATTTACTTGATGACACATATCAGTTATGCTGTAAAATAAAGGACATTAAATGGAGTCATTATAGTTAGTTATTGTTGGTGGACTTTTTCAGTTTTATTAATAACTAGCTGTGCCCGGTCACGCATTGCTGTGGATCAGTGTAGTTAAACGGAAAAGAAAGAAAAAAAGCTAATGTCTTTATATGTTAATTTAATAACACTGCGTTTAGTGGAATTCGAACCACTGTTTTCATTCCTCGGTGGTAGGAACTTTACCACCGAGTCAAACACACAGCAGTCAATCAAATTGCTCGGAGACACATGTGCATATTCTTTCAATCCGGTGGTTCAGTGGTATTTTCTTCTGGGTCTCGTGGTTGTTTACACCTTAATTACACAATGATCAGCCAACGGGTTCGCGTAGTTACTTTTATTTACACGCACTATTTACATGCTTTGGTACAGGGGGAGAGCTTATCGCCCATCCTTTCGCTTCGAAGGTTACATTCGATCTCTCCCTGTCCAAGCGGGGTTACAAATATATTTAGTAGCGCCATCTAGTATAGTACTAGTGGGCTATGAATTTCCTACAACACATGCACAGATTTAAATTTATATAAACGGTGTGGATAAAAACATACCCGGACTCTAAGACAACGTTGTGCCAAAATTTCACGCCAATCCGTGCATTATTTTTAGGGATTTACAACCAAACATTTACATTTTCCTTTGTATAGATGTCTCTAACATTTATGATAAGATCCAATAGTAGAGAACTTCCTAGATCATTGTAACAGAATACATTAAAATTGGAATCCAACTATATCATCATAACAGTGGTAAACAAAACATCTGACATGGTATTTGAAATGTATTTAAGTTTCTTGATGTTATTATTAACAATATTAATAAAGACTAGCATATAGCCCGTCTTATGTCGTTGATCAGTAAAATTTTTAATTTTTGAGAATCGCAAAGAACTCTATGAGGCAGGTAAAAAAAAATGGTTTGTGTTTTAGCTGAGAATTATCTGGTACGCGCTCAATAATTTGTTATCTTCTTTGTTATCTAAAGTTTCCCGATACTGTGAATGCAGTTTAGAATCACGTTGAATTCATTTAATCAAACCGTGTGGTTATGTATAAAAAATGATCACACAAACGAACAAACTTCGTAATTTCAAAGGTATATAACTTAAACGCTATTTATTAGTCTGTTAAATAGATTCCTAGACTTTAACGAAAATAATTTGTTGTTAATACCGCTGATAAAATTTTCATGGCAACAAAAAATACTAGATGATTAAATATAAAATTATCACATATGTAATTAATTTATTATTTAAGAAAAATAAAAGAGAAAATTATTTACGTAATATCTAAGTTCAGTGATAAAACGTATGAAAATAATGCAGACGATATTTAAATAATTTAAAATAAGAAATGATTAAATGAGATAGTTAAAGGAATGACGTCATAATGCTAGAAATAAATGTTATTTTTACCTATTTATTATATGATAAATTGATAAATTTAATCGCCTGCTCTTAAACGGGAAAAATAGAGCTTAAAATAATATCATTAAATGCTCAGAAAGTGGGAAGGGGTGGATTTCTGAAGTTTTAAAGACGATAGTATTTTTCTCAGTGATATGAAGCATATTTATACCAATTTATTTTACAATAGGATCAATAGTTTATAAGATGATAAACTTTACTTCCTTTAAATTTGGCTAACCTTAACTCATCAAGAACCCAATATGAATGCCTCTATCCATTCCAGGTTCAACCACCTCATAAATTCGAGAACAGACTCACAGATAACTTAGGCTATTATTATACAGGGGATTAAAATCAATTAATACAAATAATTCATTTTAATTGAATTGAATATCCCTCTGAAAAAAAATAAAAGCTGTGGGGAACAGATTTCTGTTGTCGAATCAAACCCAGATAATAATTATTTGTCATTCTTTGTTGTTTGAGAAACAAACTGGATAACTTCCGTAAAAAAAAATCATTCCTCTTTACTCTTGTCTCTATTTTTTATTCCGCAGTATTCCATCACGAACAATAAAAGGCCATCGCTTATCGTAAATCAGCACGTTACGATCGGCATTAGTTCTGAAGTATTGCCCATTTCTGAGAATTTACAGCGCATAGTCTGTCATTCCCGTTCCTGCACTGGAGAAACGTGCGGTGCGGTGATCGAATGCCCGTCAGACGACTCAATGAAAACGACCGAAAACAACTCTTGCGTTGCTATTTATTGCTGCACCTTGTTTGTAGATATGTCTCTTATTCATTCGTTTATGCTTTATTTTTATTCAGTTTTTATTGCCGTTTGTGGCCATGTATTGTCCGCTTCCAGGAGTTATACTGCTTGTAAAATTGAAAATATGAATCTGCTGGATTTCTTCCGGCGTGTTATGTGTTTTTTCAACCTAGATTTACTGCTTTCGATGTCTTACGGCCTGTCAAAGCATTGTTTTGGGTAATTTAAGCAAAACTGGCACTTGATGGATAGATTTAGCTCTTGTTCTTCTCACCCTCAATAAACACGCATGCATCTGAGTTCAACCCAAACTGACAGGAACACGTAAGGCCGATCCATTAAATTTATGATAGGTATAAAGGTTAAAATCCGATGTCAATGTCTGATGTAAAGTACATTCTTTGTAATAATTAGTATGAGTGTTCAAACTCTAGTATCAATTAACATGTTTGGAAGAGTAAAACTTGATTCATATCCAGAACAGTAACTAGGTTCTTGGAGAAAAAATTGATCTACGCCTTGTAACGGCGTGATTTAGCGGTGTGTCGACATCAATGAACTTTGGTTTGAGAGGTGGACTTCGCTTGTGTGGATACAAAGGGATTGTTTTCCCAGGCACCACGGTGTCTAGACTTTTCTGCCCTACAGTAGCGAAACAATAGACTAGACAACTAGGCACCCTGACCAGGCTAGAAATATCATCGTCGGAAATACAAAGGAATTGCTGCGACTCTGGATCTAGCCGATACGAATTCCAGGGACTTCTGAGGTGATTGTTTAACCCAAACCAATCTAATTTAGTTGAAGGTGAGGTCATCGCTAGATGATCCAATAAAGAAATTGTATTCTACATTCTTTATCCACCAAGTTTCCGAGCCATACATTAAGACTGGTTTAATAACAGGTTTATAGACAATTCTAGTAACGGTATTAGTATCATCATCATAAGCCTGGACCTAAACTCATTTGTTAAATATGGTTCCCAGAAAGATACCACATTTGATACTGGAATAGCCTTTTCTAGGACTATATTTAAAAGACAGAACGAGAGAAAAGCTCCATGCAGAACAACTCTATTAACATATAGGCTTTCAGAGAGAAAGCACCCTTGAATTTGATTTTATTCTTGATGTCACTGATAGTATATATAACAAGTCTGATAAGCTAGCCCAGAATTCTAAATTCATGCACAGGCATCCTTTAGATGCTTACTACTCACATTATAACTTCTTTTGTACTGTACAAAAATAAAAAAAATATGGTAAATATGTATGCTGTAGTGGTCATGTAGGTATCTACATGATATTTGACTTGAACTAGGTTCTTAGCACTCGGTTATAACGAGTAAATATTGCGTAATTGAGGAGCTGTACTGATTTGTTAAATATGGTTCCTCGAAAGTTAATCTGTGATACTGAATAGCCTTTTCTAGGGTTATATTGAAAAGACATCACGAGAGAAAAGCGCCGTGTAGAACAACGTTATTAACATATAGACTTTCAGAGAGAAAGCACCCTTGAATTTGATTTTATTCTTGATGTCACTCATAGTATACATAACAAGTCTAATAATCTTGCCCAGAATTCTAAATTCATGCACAAGCATCCTTTAGATGCTTACTACTCACATTATAACTTCTTTTGTACTGTACAGAAATAAAAAATAAATATGGTAAATATGTAAGTTACAGTTATTATGTAGGTATCTACATGATTTTTGGCTCAAACTCGTTTCTTAGCACTCGATTATAATGAGCAAATATCGTTTAAGTGGAGAACTGAACTGATTTATTAAATATGGTTCCTCGAAAGTTAATATTTGATACTCGAATAGCCTTTACTAGCGCAATATTGAAAAGACTGTAGAACAACGTTATTAACATTTTATGGTTATTAACTCTATACTTGTTATGAGCGAATTAGACTAAGACAAAATAAATTTTTCATGAAATTCTTACTAAGCATACATGAGACTTTTGACAAAGAACCTCTGCAAGTGAACTTATCCCTTATTCAAATATTTTTCAACCCAAATTCCTATTACGTGTAGCTTCTATCTTTCCAGATAAGAATATTAAATTATAGTCGTGGGGAAAAAGTTATTCGAAATGAAAATTACTTTTAAAAACCCGTTAACTTCTTCTGACAGAGTCGTTAATACGGAATCCGGCTTCTTCATAATTCTTTACATTAATTGCCTCATTAGCTCCCAATGATCGCTTCTTAATGACCACTGGAAGGAGATAGCATTCACATTTTCTCACCCAAAATTTTTGACTCCGCGTTTCTGCGATCCTTGCCGAACTCGATCCCTGGCGGGGGAACTATCTGCTGCAGCTTCAGTTACCTTCTGTTAAGGAAAGGGGGGGAGCTTAAAAAAGAAGAGAAATTATATGGTGGAATAAAAACAGTTATAGCAAGGAAAGGGCGGAAGATTAATTAGCATTGTAATGACTCACAGAGATACCATATCATTGAGGTGGAAATTTATGGTTGTCCTTTTTCTTTAATGGAGTCGCAGATAAAGATATGAACAAAAGGTTTCTAAACATGACATAATTCATATCATAAAACTTTACATGTACATATATATATATGCATACACGGATTCATCTATATATGTATGTGTATAAATACAAATGTGTACATGTGTTCTCTACATAAAAGATTATTGTCCTTAAAATTCTTCGAAATTCTTCCAGTTCACTTTTTATTTTCCTTAATACGTTGACTACCAGACGCATTTTCGATGGTTTGCCCAAGGCACCGACGTGAACTTTTCATTATGCGGTGCATATTATTCTGAAATATTATTTGTAGCAGATAAAATGAGTTATAAAATCATGCTTGAAGCAGTTTTTGTGGTGACCCCCATGGCAGTCAACGTGTTATGTACTTTTAATATTTACGGTCACTGGTTGCCCCCTCGAAGCTGTAGCCAAGTCGAAAGCTGGTCACAGGTGGCCCCCATGACTGCCAACGTGTTAAAATCAACTTTCTCATTACCCACATTGAATCAATAACACGAATCATTAAGAGTTCATTCCATCCACACTCCTCAAAACCAAAGGCAAAATTAATAGCTCATATGTATTGTCCTTTCTTCCCCAGCAGATTCCTTTTCCAACCCAACTTCCAATTCTACCAGGGAAAAAAGCAGATCTTTACAATCTTTTTACCGTCATTTGCAATTTTTCCAATACAAATGTTTTAACAGGCCACGAAAGAAGGCTGATTTTAGTCTCATTCTCATTTGAAATTATCCTCGTGAATTCCTTCTCTTCCGGGTGGCATTTACAAATCATCAGATGATTGTTTGTATTTCGCCTTTGTAAGACTTGTCTAAAAAAACTCTTATTCATTAAGGTGAAAATAAAGGATGTTTGCTAAGTTTTGTTTTCTTCTTGTCCTAAGAGTCTGAGTGAGTTATCTTTCATGATAATGCAATGAAGCTGCGTTGCCAAGCAAGTACTGGAAAATTGAAGAAAAATATTGGCTATAAGCTCATAAATGATCGATAAGAGATATTTTGCCTGTTATCTCTTTCTCTCTCTCTCTCTCTCTCTCTCTCTCTCTATATATATATATATATATATATATATATATATATATATATATATATATATATATATATATATATATATATATATGTATATAGCATGCCTAACTTTTAGATATTTAACGGTTTCGGGGCTTGTGGTTGTTATTTCTACCAGAACGTGAAATCTTCAAAAAGACGGCTATGGTTGTGTGTGTCAACTATGCACTTCTCTTCACTGTCTTTTATTCAGCTGTCATAGTGTTGAGCTTTTATTATAGACATTGTTAACAGTCACAGGCTTTATGTTCTTATTTTCGGAGGGCTACATTTATTTTGTTCGAAATGGAGAAAGCACTAAATCTTACTTTCCCATCTTTATCTACATGAATGTCAACAAAACTTCCTTTGAAAAGGTTAAATGACGGAGAATAAACTAGTCCTTGTGTGGTTAGATTCCCCAGATTAATCCAGTCATAGGGTTACATTAAATTCAAGTCTCAAAGAACTTTAATTGCCAAAAATCAATAAAAGTTTTTACGAAACAGGAATCTCGTATGACACTCACCGTACTTCCTGATAGCACTTGATCCGCCACCCAAATAATTCAAAGGTACGCAAAGTCGATCAAACTTAACCGGGATTCGCGTCAATTCTTATGGTATTTCTTACTTCAACATTTTTGGAGTACTATAGTAAAGGCATATAGTCAGTGAAAAGTTGCTTTAATAAAGCAAAGCTAGAATAAATCACCAAGATTTCACCCGGGAAAACAGGGAAGAATTGCAAATCAAGGCTGTGCCTCGCTATGTTGCTAAGAGGCTGTATAAGACTCCATTGCGGAGTGGAGGCATAAGCAGAGAAATCAAAACATTTAAGAGGCGACATTTTCGAAGACTTACCGAGATATTAACAGGTAGAATTATAAAGAGAAAATCTGATACATGGTTCTGTTGAAAGTTAATAATATTGTTTCTGATATGGAATTAATATGGAAGTAATTGCAGTTCATGGATTGAGATCCTTTATTTCATCAGGATGTGATATTAAAATTGGGGAAAGTAGTTATTATTAGTATAAATCTTTAACAGTAACAAAAAAAAAATCTCTTTATTTACATAGAGGAATCGTTAGCACATTTTTATAGGCAAATTTCAGATATTACAGAAAAAGCAATTAAAATTATTTCAGAATTTACAACAAAATTTAGCTTTTGATTTATTTGGTTTTTCAGTTTAAAGTCATTTTTCTTGACCTGATAAGAAGTTGTGGTGTCCAGACTTTGCGACTCCATGGTGAGCCGCCTATTCCCACGCAACTCTACAACTTAACTCTAACGCGCTCGCAAAGCTTACCAGAGACAAAGGGTTGGATCGGGTGGATGTGGACGCTCTCGACCAACGCTCCAGCGCGTACTTTTATTTCTTTATGTGTGAATGAATAAATGTTTATAAAGTCAAATGGAGCCAGTCATCATTCACCTTAAAGTGATTCATAGCATACTGTTTTAAGGATTAGTTAGTAACTAAACTGTTTCTACTTTATTGTTCATGAAATAAAAATTGCACTAAAATATTTGGATTTGTTAGCTTTTAAAATTAGTTTCTTGCGTAATTTCCTTTTAGACGTTCCAAAAATTGTTATTTGTATTTCTAAAATATAAAAGAATTGAAAGAAGATTTTTGAACATAATTAGCTAATCATTTACTGTAAGCTCATACGAGGTAAAAGTTACTATATCATTAAAAAAAATACATTTATACAATTTAGTATATTCTGACTTTTTTAAAAATATTTTTTCTGACAAAACAGAGTGAAATATGTAGTTTTTTATTCAGGGATCAAAATGATCCACCGCCGTAATTCAAGGTATATGAAGTACCCCGTAACTCTAGTGTTAATATTATCTTTATTACATATTATAGAAATCCCAGGGGATTTTTCTTATGCCTGTGACTTTACTTTATGTTTTATGCTTCATTTTCAGGTCAATAAAAATTGTCAAACAATCTCTCTTTAGCTCTTATTGGAATACTTTTGCATGGAGAACATAAATCTGCACATGAAGTCATGATTTTTTTTATCTTTAGTGTTCTCGGTAAGGTAACTGCCAGAACGACAGCTTATCTTATTACTTCGTGTTAAAAGTCAGTTCGAAAAAAATAACATTGATTTATATTGGGTGAACAAGGCTACTGTACTCATTTCTGTACTCTAGAATGAATAACACGGGTATCATTTGAGAAGAACGTTTCCGATAGCAATTTTTTTAACCGTATTAGTAATTTTATGACGTAAATGTTCGCCAAGATTGGACTACTTTATTCTTGCATGAATTTCTTATGTAACATTTAGTATTAACATTTAATATTTATTTTACTTCTCAGATTAATGTTGTATAACTAATCCAACATAAAAAAATAGAATATTGGAATGAAACTTTTACTTGGGTGAAAGAACAAATTTGGTTAAGGTCTCAAAGTGCATCAGGACTATAATTGGCTCGATTTTGGGGACATAGAGCTTTAAGATTTTTAAATACACACTTATTATTTTAGTTCTATGTAAAATCTCTGGTTTATAATAATTTTTTATGATCTGATTCAGAACGTTGAAAAATTGTCATTTTTAAAAAAATTAGATAAAATATCCAATAGAACTGATGAAATGGCTTTGAAACCAGTTGTATATTATAATTCATTTGAAGTTGTGGGATGTATCGAAGTGATTATGAAATACCTATTAATTTTCAATAGTTTCAATAAATATAGTTCACATTTGAAGCATGAACAAATGGTAACTGGAAAATTAATCAGCAAAACAATTTTTAAATGATAGGGTACAAAGCTTGGACTTTGATCTGAACAAGACCGGGTTATAGATCTTCCGAATAAGGAAGGTCTAATGGTTGGTTTGCTATGTAAACCCCTGAAAATTCTATGTCTTTGCAATAGATGTGGATATTACAAATTTATTCATGGCTGAAGACTTGTCTAGTATAGGAAGCAAGGTAATTAGACATAATCGCATGAAAGAGTTATCGGCAAACATATGGGAGAGAGCAACCTAAAAAATTGAAAAATTTAGAGAGTCAATATAATTTATTTTATTAAAATAATTTACAAATAATACAATACAAATATTAATGTGATGAATGTAACTTCAAAAGCTTTTAAGTTGTTTATTTTCAAGACCGGAATGAAATGGCTTAAATCTGAGAATGGATTCTAAATGTTTATATGACAGTCTATTTTTAAAACAGCTCTTAAGGCTGGAAGTAGATGACATTTGTTCACATACATAACATGAAGAGAGCACTAATTTTCAAGATTTGAGATATTTAATTTAGAAAACTTTTTTTCACAACAATTTGACTATTTTCGAGACCCGAAAAAGCTATTGGAAAAAAATTCATAATTCTTCATTTAGTTTATTAAGAATTAGTACAGAACAAGAATTGAAACTTTGTTATTGCTCTATTTTCTATGATTAGCTTTAACAGAGCTGGTGGTGAATCTCCGTTCATTGGTTGGTACAGGTGACCACCCATAACACTACACGAAAATTATTTCAAACTGAGGTGTGTTAATTCTGAAAAGTGATTATGAATGCTCGTTCCTCTCTGTTTTTATTAGAGTTAGTTCTCAAGGTTCACAGTAGAAGCCATTTGTTCACATACATAAGATAAAGAGAATAATGAGCTAATTTTCATGACGAAAAAATATTTGTATAACATTGATGGATACTACAGAATTAAGTTTTGATATAGCTTCAATTTAAATTGTAGATAATTATATTTAAATTATAAATACCTATGCTCTAAATCAGGTTACTTTGCTTACTAAAGTATATAACATATATTATTTTTCAAACTACTTCTACATTAATTGTTTTGCAATTTTCATTGTAATCAATTAAGACGGATTATTCATGATTTTATAAAAGCTAAAGTTGGCTTTATTTAAAACGTATGTCGTATTTAATACGACATAACCTTTTGTATAATTTTATTGAGTATTTAAAAACGTAATCGTCTATCGAAATAGATGCACTTAAAACATGATAAGACTTTGTTATTAAGAGAGAATATATAAAATCCGGATGCTGTCGTAGTCATTGGTTATTTATTTGTTTAGAAAAAGAGACTTGTTTTTCAATGTGATAATTATTCTAGTACTCAACCATTGTTAGGAATGAAATGGGAAAAGGAAAACCCTGGGAATAAACTTAAACTTTGTGAGTGATCGGATGATAACCACAATTGAAATGACATAGATAATTTTTCCTTCCTAAAAGTTAAATTTTTCAGTTAATTGTGATTTGCAAATGTATGTCGAACGTATGAAATTTTTTTTCTCAGTAAGATACACAATGATTATGCGGATTACATTAGCGAATGTCTAAGCAGATAAACACATCTCAATAGAAAAGATAAACTGTAGGAAAACTGGAATTCACTAAGTTTCAAGACATTTCAGAAACCATTCTAACGTGTCCATAAATGTAAGTCCAGTAGATTTCAAGGGAAATGTATATATCTTTAAATTTAAATGATTTAAAACCTATCCACTAAACTAAATGGAGGTACTTTTCTTAAGAATGACATGACTTATTAAAGCTTTAACAAGAGTGTACTGAAGCAGTTATGTAAGTCCTGTTTACAATGATATTTTTTCCTTCCTGAGATTTAAATTTTTTAGTTCATTGTGCTTTGCAAATGCATTTCGAACATATAAAATTTTTCTTCACTGTAAGATACACAATGATTATGCGGATTACATTAGAAAATGCCCAAGCAGATAAACACATCTCAATAGAAAAGATAAACTGTAGGAAAATTAGAATCAACTAAGTTTCAAGACATTTTAGTAACCATTCTAGAGTTCCCATAAATGTAAAGCCAGAAGATTTTAAGGCAAATGTATATATTTAAATTTAAATGATTTAAAATCTACTCACTAAACTAAACGAAGAAACTTTTCTTAAGAATGCCATGACTTAGTAAAGTATTTATAAAAGTGTACTGAAGCAGTTATGAATCATTCTCGTAAGTCCTGTTTACAATGATATTTTTTCCTAAAATTTAAATTTTTTTAGTTCATTGTGCTTTGCAAATGTGTTTCGAACATATAAAAATTTTCTTCACAGTAAGATACACAATGATTGTACGGATTACATTAGTGAATGCCTAAGCAGATAAACATATCTCAATAGAAAAGATAAATTGTAGGAAAACTAGAATCAACTAACTTTCAAGACATTTCAGTAACCATTCTAGAATGCCCATAAATGTAAGGTCAGTAGATTTCAAGTATATCTTTAAATTTAAATTATTTAAAATCTACTCACAAAATTAAATGAAAGAACTTTTCTTAAGAATGGCATTACTTATTATAACATTATTTATTATTTATAAGAGTGTACTGAAGCAGTTATGAATCATTCTCGTAAGTCCTGTTTACAATGATGCTCCTAAAAAAATACCTACATCACTGCAGAGTAAGACATTTTTGTTTTTATGTCAAGTATATATTTCTTCTAGTTCTTCTTTTTGAGGATATTTTCTTTGAAAATTGCATTGCAGATGATTTAAAAATAGAAGCCATAGAACTTCAATGTTAGAAAACTGTCGACTAACTGTTCCATATTTTTCAACATTATCAGCAGTTTTACTTTTCCAAAAAAAAAAAGTCTCTAAATCACACTATCAGATCCCACGTAACAGCGTCTTGCTCTAACGAACTTGCATACAATAAGCCAGCGAAAACACACGTTTATAGTGAGATTCTAGCTCGCCTGAATGCATATAGGCATTTCTAATATTCATGTATGCATTCGTATGGACAATTTACAGCCATGAACCTCCGGTGATTTCAATTTCCTTCCAATCCCTATTCAAGTCTGTCGTCATATATTTAGCAGCCCCATTACATAATTGTCCAAAAAAGACACATTAAAGCCCTATCGGGCAATGCGTGCGTGTCGCGGGCAATTCGTTCTGAAAAATGGGCATGCGTCACGACACGTCGTGACACGTTTCAGGAGTATCGGAGTACGTGAGTGGGGTGCTCGAGAGGGGCCAAGCCGAAACACCTCACAGTCGCTTAATTACATTAGCGGAAGGGATGCAGTGTGGATACGCTTACGAGGAAATGCTTGTAATTTAATGAGGTTTTGTGTTATGCATTTGATATGTTAATTTATTGGTCTGCCCGGAGAGGTTTTAAGCTATTTGGCAGGTAATATCTTTATTCTATCCCGGCTTTAATCATATGATAGAGGATGAGTAATTTCTATTCTATGGTTCAAGTTAAATATGCATGGACGGAAAAAAAAACACTTTCCAGCTTAATTTTTTACCGCAAAGAAGGAGAAATTAATTCACAATCTTTATCCAAAATCATTAACCAGAAAAATGTAATACATATTTAACACACATATAAATATATGCATACAACTATAGTCTGTGATGCAGACAATTTGAAATCCACTATAAAGCATCATTGAAGACACAGAAATAGTCAAAATTGCTCGAAACAGCTGTTTAACACTTTGACTGCCAAGCCAAAATTGCAAATGTTCACAACGGGGCCAAACTTTTTTTTTGTGTAATTTGTATTTTTTCAACATAAAACTATATATAAAAACAATATTTCAAAACAAACAATATTTTAAAACAAACTCTCTCTATTTATATATATTCCCTTTTTTGTTGTATGTTCCAAATATTTAATTTTTCATAAAACTTAGCTCATAAAATCGTCACATATACCAATTTGCGCAAACCACGTATACCTAACACATCGTAGGGAGCCCAACAATCAAACTCCAATACGATTTTCATGTAACTGATAACATCTTTGATAGCCATGGCCTGAAGTGTTAAAACACCATGGCTATCATATCTGATAGCCAGTGTCTCAACGGAAATATCACTGGATATCACATATGATAGCCATGGCAGTCAAAGTGTTAAGAATAGATAATAAGTTGCTCCTGTTTAAAAGTTTCCTTCTCCCTCTTATTTCATATGCAGCAGCATCCAGTATTAAATTATTAACCGTACAGCAGAATATAACTATCAAAATGATTGCAAACGCACGCTGGTATGTCCGGAATATCGACATACACAACGAATTAAATGTCCCCACTCTTCCAAATTTTTACAGACATCTAGCTGAAAATTTTTATAACAATATCAGTAATGATCTCCTTTTGGAATACTTCGATTATGACTGCGCCAACGCAAGTAATCGTAAGCGACCTCGAACCGCACTCTCTCTTTAACCCTTTAACAGTTTCATTTTTTTTCCAGAATTCGGTCAAAAAAATGTCACATTTTTTTATTGCATTTTTTTTTTGTTCATTTTACATTTTTAAGTAAAGATATGTTATTAAAATTAACATTTCTAATATTTTTAAGCATTTATTACAACTTTTTTTCTTTCTATGAAAGCATCATAGAACTGAAGTTTACCTTTAGTCTCATCGATATCCAAGTTAATTTTTGGAATTCCAGTGAAAGCAAATCTAGGAGGCGGATCCGAAGGATTATCACAATTAGTTTTAAAAAGTTGTCTTGTTTGACTGATTCCATCTGTACTCTTATCAGATCATTACTATCCAGGTCATCTAGTAAACTTTCGCTACTATCATTTACAGATAATTCAGTTTCTGATTTCGAGTCATAGTTCGAATAACAAGAAATTACCTCTATATGCTCTGAATTATCCATTATTTAAAAGTAAAAAATATTATTCAACTCTTACATCAATAAAATTATCACTCGGTTAGTAAAATATAACGAGACAGCTATACACTGAAAGAAACAATTCATCTTCTGATACAAAACATGCGAAAAAACCCGATCTTTTGAACCAATCAGAGTAGGTAGTACAATAAACTGTTTACTTTCATTTACTGAAAAACTATTGCCATCTATACGAATAATTTGTTACTAAAATTGGAAAAAATACGGCCTATACAGTGCAAGCTAAATAGAAATCAGATTGCCCGTACGCCTTACGGGCAAATCAGTAAAAGCCCCAAAGCTGTGCCCGTACGGCGTACGTGCAAAACAGGGAAGGGGTTAATTTCTCTTTCTAATTTGTTTTAAAATAAATATTAAAAAAAAATAAAAAATTAAATAATAAAAATAATACGTGATTTCACGGTAAAAAATATCTTTAAAATTTTAAAATTAATACATATAAAGTTCTCCTCATAACGGAAAAAAACCTTCCTATCCTTTTGTTCACCCTCTGAACCCTTACTAGTGAAAGAGAGTATTTACTCCCAGCCACTAGTCTCATGAAGTTAGTGGATCCCAAAATCTATCTTTTACTCCTCTCTCTCTCCTTCTGTCTACTAACTCCTAGCCGACCTCCGCCGAACGATGGCCGATTGGTTAGGGTGCTGGCCTTCGGTACCAGAGTTCGTGGGTTCGAATCCCACAGCGGCATGGATGTTCGTAGCCGTTCGGAATCGGCTTTAAGCTGTAGGTCCCGGTCTCATTAGCCCTCGTGATGCAAAAAGTAGACCGTAGCGCTCCAAACCAAAACCAAACCTAGCCGACCTCCACTGGCAAGTCAATCAAGAGAAAAAGCCAGCGCCCGTGAGGATCCTTACCCAGATGACGCTGACCCCCACAGATGTTCCTGATGACATAGTCAAATGCGAAAAAACTCGTTTATTTTCTTCTTAAATCCTTATTAAAAACTGACTACCTTAGATGGCCAATAGTTAGTTGCAAATTTCAAACACCAGCCTCGCAGTCGTTGTTCGCCCTACATTATAAAGTTTTTATAAACTATGATCTTGGACAGTGGGCTTTTATATCCGAGTTGCAATGCACATGATAACAAGCTAAGGCCAAAGAATAACGTTATTCCGAGATCGCGTTATCTCATGTCAAAAATAACATTTATTTTCTTGATTAGAAAAAGAGATGATTTTCCTGTTTAAGAACTGATCGCGCTAACTTTTCGGCATTACATGGATATACACAAACAGGCAATATATCTATATCTATGTGTTCTTAGAAAGTTAATCTATTTTTGCCTCCACTTGGTTGATATTGTACCAGCAAGAATCAACAAAAGCCGTTTGGCCGTTAGTCGATTATTATGAGAATCATAGGGCTTAAGACCCAATCCCTTATATAATAATAGCCTAAGTTATCTGTCCGTCTGTCCTCGAATTTATGAAGCTGTTGAACCTGGAATGGATAGAGGTATCCATATTGAATTCTTGATAAGGGGGTTAGCAAAATTCAAAGCAAGTCTTTAAAACGTTCGAAATCCTCCCCTCCCCCCCTTTTCTAGCTTTTTATGCCATTATTTCAAACCCTATTTTTCCCGCTTAAGAAAAGGCTATTAAGTTTATCACATAATAAATATGTAAAAATAACATTTTTTTTCTAGCATTATGACGGCCTTCCTTTAACTATCTCATTTAATCATTTTTTATTATTCAATTATTTAAATATCGTCTGCATTATTTTCATACGTTTTATCACTGAACTTAAATATTACGTAAATACTTTTCTTTTATATTTGGCATAAATTTAAGTAAATATGTGATAATTTTAAATTTAATCATCGATTACTTTTTGTTGCACTGAAAGTTTTATAGCTGGTATTAACAACAAATTCTTTTCACAAAAGTGTATGATTCTATTTCACTGACTAATAAATATCTAGTGTTTAAGTTATATATCTTTGAAAACTAAGAAGTTTGTTCGTTTGTGTGTTTGTTTTTTATACATAACCACACGAGTTGACTAAATGAATTCAACGTGACTCTAAATTGCATTCACAGACTTTAGAGGAGTATGAAGATAAACAAATCATTAATCCAAAGAACAAAACATTTTTTTACTGCCTCGTTAGGTACTTTACAATTCTGGAAAATTAAAAATTTTATTAATCCCGTCATATGAAGGGCTATATGCTAGTAAACATATATTTTTGTATGCCGTTTTAACTATTTCCACGTTTACTGATCTCAGTTTTTATTGATATTCTATAATTTGTATCCAATATTAAAATTTATTATTAGTTAAATTTATGAAGTGTTTACATTTGGACTACTGCATAATTCAAGTCATCCTTATCTATCATGTTTTTAAATGGAAAACAGACTAATTTATCTTATTCGGCAGTGTTTGAGTAAAAAAAAAATTTTAAATAATCAAAAGCCAGGCTTGCGTAAATGATTTCGTGCTGCTGGGGAGAAGAAGGTAAAGTAAAATTGTATTTGACAATATCGTGCCCAATAAGATCGTGTCGCGAAACTTTGAAAGCTTTGAACAGTTGATGAACATATATAATCAGATTCATTTTCGGTTTAGAAAACACTGAATTCAAACTGTTCTCATTGTTTGTAGGAAGACAGTACAGTTAAACATTTAACTGTTGTCATTGTTTGTAGGAAGGCAGTACAGTTAAACATTTAACTGTTGTCATTGTTTGTAGGAAGGCAGTACAGTTAAACATTTAACTGTTGTCATTGTTTGTAGGAGACAGTACAGTTAAACATTTAATTGTTGTCATTGTTTGTAGGAGACAGTACAGTTAAACATATAACTGTTGTCATTGTTTGTAGGAGACAGTACAGTTAAACATTTAACTGTTGTAATTATTTGTAGGAAGACAGTACAGTTAAACATTTAACTGTTGTCATTGTTTGTAGGAAGGCAGTACAGTTAAACATTTAACTGTTGTCATTGTTTGTAGGAAGGCAGTGCAGTTAAACATTTAACTGTTGTCATTGTTTGTTGGAAGACAGTACAGTTAAACATTTAACTGTTGTCATTGTTTGTTGGAAGACAGTACAGTTAAACATTTAAAATAAATTTGATCTCTGATTGTGATCTCATTTTCTGTTATTTTTAATCAAGCACATATTCAATTAACCTCTACTGCCAACTGTCTTAGATATTTTAAGTACTGCCTTGAAAGATAAAATATCTTTTCATAAACAATTTTCACCATTATTACCATGCAGAATATGCATGACTATTAGCAAATTAAGACAAATAGGCTTTTTATTTCGACATTTTTTATAAAAGTATTAAATGGATATAATTATAATCACATTTATCTCTCTTTAGAGGAACCGCTTGGAATGTTAATTACCAGTCTGAGTGTGCTTCCGAAAAAAAAATGTAAGCGATGATTTCTTAATTTTGTTATTTATATCTGGTTGAGGCATTGAGTGAACTATTGGTATTAACATAGTTTTAAAGACCGTCGCCTCCTTTTAAAGAGACGTTTATTGTTTAATTCTGGCCAGTTGGTAGAAAATAGTGACGCATGTCCCAAGGCTAATTTCGTATTAATGGCATAATTCGATATGCTCTCCATTAGAATTTCCGCATTGGTCTCTTTAGAAAAAAATTCATGGAACTCCTATCCACAGCATATGTGTACTGTTATTAGCTTTTAGAATTACTAAATGACGGCATGCAAGAGTTATACATTATATCTAAAACTGTGGTCAATTGATATAACCTTAGCTTTGAATTTGATGCATTAGTCTGCATCACAATTGGTTAGATATTTGGTTATTCATAGTACTTAACCGCACACTCGTAAACAGAGAGACCTTCCATCACAAACCTAATTATGATGAGTTTTTTTTATATCTAAAGTTGCAGTGATCTTTTGCTCGAAAAATCAGTGCATAACATCTCTCAGTTTTATGCATTCTTGGAGTATTATTACTTCTGTTGTGTTGGAGTAAGGCCATAGGCAGAAACTTCTCTCGTGAAACGACCTTCAAGATTTACGTTCTTAATGTCTTATTTGTCTGTTGTTCTTAACACCAAATAAAAAAAGGGTGAAGAGAAAGTTATTTTAACACGTCACATTGTTATAGTATGTGTATGATGGCGTAGTTGTAAAATAAAGGTAGTAACCTAAGATACTTGGCGTCTGTGAGCTTCTAAAAATATTTCAGGACAATACACGTTTTTTTCTCCGTCCAGAATAGAGTGAAGTTTGGATGATGTATGAATTTAGTCGCTATGGATTAAATGCAATCAAAATAATCTTAAAAGTTTTAGTAGTTTATTATATTTCATCAGTTTTATTGATATCAATGTACGCAAAATTGCTACCCTGAGAGGCTGGCGATGTGGGTTATAGCACATTTAGCCCTGTAGTTTATATTAAAATTTTAGAAATATTTTTTACTTTTGTCTGTCGAATTGCCCATCTGGAAGGTAGGATGCAGTTTCTCAAGACAAAAAAGATGGGATATATGTATTATTTAATGGTATTATGAAATAGGGTGGAATATCATCATAGATAGGTGTAGCATGAATTTCTGTCATTGGAAGTGTTCTTGACTTCTTCTCTATATTTACTTCTTATCTCTTCAGCCAATTGGGAAATAAAATCTTGACTGTTGCCCAGGTCTGATAGGACCAATAAATTTCATGCTATGCGGTTAACTGTTAAACCATTCTATGAGTCAAATTGGCTCACAACCGTGAAAATAGGTATACCACATTTGATAATGCGAAATGAAGGGATCTGCTGGGAAGAGGAATGAAAGTTTACATATATTTTATTACTTAACTAAAAATTCTGCAAATCTTGAATTTTAAAGGTATCTAACAGTTTAAAATTTAAAAAAAAATAAAAACTATTAAGAAAATGAAAATAAAAAATATAATTTGTTATGTTATAAAAAATATATCACTCCCATTAATATAAATGAGGTTAACAGAATAAAAAAGATCACTAACTTCTATCTTTATATATAAAATTCTTCTGTCCGTGTGTTTGTAATAGAACTCCTCCTAAATGGCTAGATTTATTTTTATGAAATTTTGTGTATGTAATTAAGTTGATCCGAGAATGGTTTAGATTCACAATTTGATCCGATAGAAAATGTTTTTTTTATTAAAAATACGTTATTGCGAGCTTTTTGAGATTATTATAATGCCGCTTGAAAACTTTCCCTTCCAACGTATCTGTGGTGCAGTGATCAGCGCAACGGGCTTCAGCACGGGAAGTCCCAGTATAGAATTCCTGTGCAGGCGATGTGTGAATTTCAATTTAATCTAATTAAGTTTGTGATGACTGTACGCTTAGTAGCGTCAAGTATTTTAAAATATTTTTTTCCTTCCTTTTCTATCAAAACGGACCAGTTTATAATTTATTTGAAACATTTTATAATTTTTGGATTTACAGCATTAAAACAGGACAACGTCTGTCGGTTAGTCTAGTTTTAAGAAATAAGTTATAAAAATAATTTAGAAATTTCAAAAGTTATTTTGTGGGTAAATGGTTTATGTTTTTTTTCTCACTTGGTGTATATATTTTATATTTTTTAGTTATAACTTCATGTAACAAAATAAATAATTTTATACAGTTAGATTTTTATTAATGATCTAAGAAAAATTTTATTTTTAGCAGAGTAAAACTGTATGTTTTTATTGAATCAAAAATAGGCTGTTGTAATGAAGATTTTTCAGCTCAAACGATACTATCAAAAGTCTTAAATTATTTTTCTTATCCAGATTAAATTACTGTCAATATTACAACTTAATAAACACCAAAGCGTGTGCCACATAAACAGGAAATTTAAAGTTTGGATAAATAGTTTAGACAAGTCCTTTTTTCCTATGCTGTCAGCGTCAAAAGGCGTGATATGTCTCCTGATAAATGCGTAACTATTAAGCTTGAAAAGACAGGAGTAATAAATAATGGCTATCAAAAATATCTGACCTGATTTACATAGATCTTCAGTATGCACACGCTTAAATAGTCAATGTTAGAACACAAAATCTAACATCTTCCTTTGCAGATAAAATCTTGCATAATATTAATTCTGACAGTTTTATCAAAGACTTTATTAAAGTTTATTAGATATGCTGTTATTCTTGGATTGAAGGAAAAGTGTGGATAATTTACCAGGTATTTACTTTATTTGGTAGAAAAAAATTTGTGACCAGGGGCAACATATATTAAGGTATGAGGAAGAGCTTCTATGAAAGGATGTAGACGCTCTTTTCTTCTAAAGCATTCAAGCTATAAACATGGGCTTACCAGTAAATGATGAAATATTCTTAAATGATTGAAAGCCGTTGTTGATATTAAGTCTGACTCAGTTTGTATATTAATTTTATCAATTTTTATATGAACCATATTTAGAATCTAATTTTAAAAATTCCTTTTTTTAAAAATCATACATATAGACTAAATGTGTTTATGTGCATAATTTTTAATTTATGCATATTTTTTTTTCAATATATGGTTATGTAAATCAAATATTTCTGATTAACATTATGTTATTTACAAAGGAGTACGTTTAAAAGCCTTTTGGTAAGTAACTAATTGTTGGAAATTAAGGAAATTATCATGCTTTCTGGGGAAAGGAGTAAGGTCAAGATGATATAGACTAGCAGATTTATATAGACTCACATAATTTTGTAACTTGCGATTTGGCAAATAAAAATAGTTAAAGCAAATAAATTAGTCTTTGGAGCAACTTAGAACATTTTTATCTCATAGAAGAAAAAAATATACTGTGATTCAATTTCAAATATATTCAATTTCAAATATATATATTTTTCAATATATGGTTATGTAAATCAAATATTTCTACTTAACATTAAGTTATTTAAAAGGAGTACGTTTAAATGCATTTTGGTAAGTAACTAATTGTTCTAAATTATGATGCTTTCTGTAGAAAGGAGTAAGGTCAAGATTACATAGACTAGCAGATTTATATAGACTCACAGAATTTTGTAACTTGCGATTTGGTAAATAAAAATAGTTAAAGCAAATAAATTAGCTTTTGGAGCAACTTAGAACATTTTTATCTCATAGAAGGAAAAAAGATACTGCGATTCAATTTCAAATATTAAAGTTTTGAATTCTTGATATTTTTAACATTCCTGCTCCCATTTACAGAATTTTTATATATAAATTTGTATGTGTACTGCTGCTAATGAATTTTATTCCTGGAGAGCATTAAAAATTATTAAATGGAATTTTGTTTTTCATTTGTCAGGAAATAAAATAAGCTTGTCTAAGTTTCACCTTAATTGAAAATGAATAATGATAACACATGGTTTATAAAGCTAGCACAGTTATCAGATTTTTACATAAAGATCTTATGTTTTTCTTATACTCGTAGCTTACCTTTTCTCTGGATTTTTCTTTTCAGTTTCATACATCAAAACGGAGATCCACAAGTTATAGTCCGTGGAATGTAATCAGAACCTCCGCCTGTTTTCAATCCGACTAGCAAAAATAAATGAAAAGCAGATTTCGAGTCCAGTTTTATCCAATTTATGTTTGAATAACGATCGAATGTAGCACTACTTGATCGTTAGTTCAACGAAGAATGGAATGCCACGTTTTGTTTGTTTAACTTAAGCCAAGTGGAGAGGGTACAGTTGTCTGATCCAATCTAATTTTTGAATAATAATCACTTGTGGTACTACTTGCTGTTGGTTCAATGAAGAATAGGATGCCAAGTGTTGTCTGTTTTGCTGAAGCCAAAGGGCGATGACACGGCCAGTCTGGTCTAATCTAAGTTTTGAATAATGCTCACATCTGGTACTACTTGATGTTAGTTCAACAGAGAATGAAATTCCACGTGGTGTCTGTTTTGGTTTAATGATGTAATAATATAGACTTTCTACGGGATGTATGTAAAAGTCCAACGCATGCCATTATTACTGATGCCATTTGCAAGCAAGGCATTGATATGAATTGCTTACTGGGTAGTCTGATGTGACGAAATACTTTTTTAGAAGTTGAATAAAAGTTATTCATATTAGATCAAATTTTCATCATTCTGTAATTTCCTTAGAAATGTTTTGTATTTTTTACAAGTATCAGGAATAATGTGTATAAGTTTACATTCCTAATAAAAAATAAGTTTGTTTCCAATTTTCCCATCGATCTTAATTTTTTATATTAACTGGCCCCTTCTTAAAACGTTTGTTGCTTCTTGAGAGCAGAGAGAGGCAAGTCATCGGCCATATACCTTGAAACTTAAGACACTACCCTTCTCGTCACAAGAAATAGAAGAAAAGTTCAAAATTTCAATGTTTTAAAAAACTTACTTTATGTCATACCCCTATCTTTCTTTGTCTACGTCTGTAACTGTCTGCCAAAATATCTAAATAAATTTGAATATTTATTTTTCTGTACTTAAATTTTAGTTATGTGAATTTATGCTAAAATTAGATTAAAACCCTTTGTATGAGCTAAATATGGGACAGGCTGTATTAAATATGCCTAAGATTATGCAACTATACTTATTTGCTTTTACATTTAAACTTAATAATCATAAATGAATTTACTGCTTAAGAGTTTACTTAAGAATCATCCCGATCTCCCAAAATTAAACTTTTTCAAATGTTTTCCGAAATGGAGTTCCCAATTTTTTACTACTCTCCATCTTTCTTTAATAAAGTGTTACTTTACATTTTATGAAGATTTTGCAAGAGTCAATGATATAATACCATCCCACCTTTTAAAAATATATATCGGCAAGATACTTCACTGGGAAAGTTTTGCTACTTTTCTTACTGTAGCATAATTGCAATAAATAATTGTATTGTAACATAATTGCAATAAATGTTAATGGCAATAAATGTGAAATCAACATAAGTAAGACACAAACAGAAAGACATTGAAAGGAGACAGCTGATTCGCATATTATCAATGAGAGCAAACTCAACGACTAGAATAGTAGACTGGCAAAAGCCAATCCTTTTTTTTTCAAGCAATGATCTCAGTCCCATTGATAAAACAGCTCGTTTGCAGCTGTAAAGTGGCTGTCCCAGTCCAATCTCTGTCTATTTGTGCCTTATTATGTTGCGCTAGCTCTTATTGCTATATTCTGGCACAAAGATTTTATATTCTCTTGTGCATTTTTAACATCGTTAAAAAAATTGTAAACCCCACACGAGTTTAAAAAAAGTGAATTCTTTATGGGAAAAATAAAGAAACAATTAAAATATCTCAAATTTGCAACCAAATTAATTCATCGTGATCAATAAGCCTTGCCTAATTCCCCGCGAATCATTGACATCGGTTAGCTTCTCAATGGAAAGGAGAAATAATTGAAACTGTCCATCAAATACGCTAAGCCACATACACTTTCTGATCGTGCACCATAATGATAAAATTATACCAGCAGTATGTTAAAACATATTCAGGTCTACAAGTGTAACACCGGGTGTTAATTCGGACGATCCAAACTACCCGGCCTCTGGTTAATTCGACTTCTCCCCGTTCCACCCCCTCACTGTTCGGCCAATTACATCCCTGCAAAATAATAACGGCAAAATTCACAGCGACATCTATTAATTCGCCTACCGACGATTATTTCAGAGAATTCCGCCATCAGTTATGTCTCCCGGAGACCCCCTCGGTGGCCTTTTATTACTTGCTGCAGTCCACGCATCGCCATAGAACTAATTCGGCAAATTGCCCGCTTCAAAACGCCGCTCTGTGAATAATTTAAAACTCTCCTCTTTAGCGGCGACTTCATTAGGGGGGAGCATTTAAGGCGGCAAAAGGTTGGGATAGCGGGCGATAATTAGGTTTAAGACAATTACGAGAGCGGTCTGACACCCGCCCGGTGCATGGGTATTTATCGCGCCGCGGTAATTAATACAAAAGGCGCCCGCGAGGAATCAGAAGCGCGCCAACGCAATCCCTGTGGTGAGGCACTCGCCGTAATAAATGAGGCGCGCCGGTTTGCCACATAAACGACTGCAACGCTCCTTTTTGCGGTGCCTGGCGAATAAAAGAAAAAAGAAAAGCTGCTTAATGATATAAAAATGCGAATAAGGATTAAAAAACAGAAATGTGTTTTAATTTCCTCTGCTCTTGGATAAAAAAAATTGATAACGTATATACACACAGTGTGTTATTTATACGAATCTCACTTATATGAAATACTCAGTTATACGAACTCCGAAAAACTCCCACAAAGCCTATGTAGTAAATAATTCACTTGTACGAATATTCAGTTATACGAAGCCCTCACTTATACGGAAAAATGTTTAATTCTCTATGTACTTTGCAAACTCATTTAAACAAAGCTTACTTATACGACATACCTCTCTTTTCCAGCTAAACTCATATAGGTCTACGTAATAAATTACTCATTTATACAAATTTCAGTTGTACAAAATATTCCTTTATATGTAAATTTTCGAGCTTAAATTTTATTCAGTTATACGAAGAGAGCAAATATTTCTCACAAAAATGCTTGTATTGTGCACATTATCTTCCTATGGTTTTCTCCCTTTTGCTTACTAGATTTTTATTCGTATCATTCTTTAAAAAATGGAGATTGTTTATAATTCATATTTTCTATTTCATTTTATATTAACCTAGTTTAAAAATGTTTGATAAAAAGTGTTTGTGGTATGTATTTATATACTGGTACAATGGATATAAAAACAAGAAGCTGTTTTTGATACACAAAAAAAAAAAAAAATAAGTTTGTTGTTATAGTTTGCATATGTTATTACAAAAATAATTTTTACTGATAAACTAATTTTTTTTAATTAAAATACTGAAAAAACAGAACAGCTTTGATATGCAGTAAAGACTTATTCACATTTGGCGCCTCGGGGTTCCTATATTTTTGGCAGCGCATAGGTGACACGGTAACTCACAAATCGCTAACACAACTCTATAACAAAAACAATTTTTTCATGCACTGATTGAAAATACAAAAAAGTTTTTCTGGAGAGATAAGGAAATTCCAGGGTGGAGATTTCTTAACTTTGTGCGAGTTGACTTAATATGAGTCTATCAGCAGGCTCTCTAATCTAAAAATATTAGATCTGAGGCCAGATCTCTGAAAAAAGTATGTCGAAATTAATGCCCCCTTACAACCCAGGGAGAGGTGGCAAAAAAAAAAACATGAGATATTAGAAAAATAATCACTCACAACCTCACTCCGTTCGTCTGTCTTCTTTCCGACCAAATTTTAATTTATCGTCTGTCTTAATACTTTTGCACTGCAAGACGTTATTCAGTTGTGTCTCCCTGGTTGGTCAATAGATTGGAGAAGCTAACTTGGGATTTTCTACTAGTGGACGTTGGAAAATCCGTCTCTTCCCCTTTCTACCCCCTGCAGTCATTAAAGGAAGACCTGTCGAGGTGGGACCGGAATAAATTTCTTTTCTCCAGTAGTGTCGTAGGCTGACACAGCCTACCAGATAGAACGATGTCTCCTTTGACCTACCTTGCTGATTGTCTATTGCGGCTGATATTTGAGAGTCGCGATTTCATAACATGTACGATTTTTTTACATGTACGAAAAATTATCCCTTCTTTTTGGTCTTCGTGTAAGGAAGCTTCCAGTGAATGTATATTATATATATATATATATATATATATATATATATATATATATATATATATATATATATATATATGAATGGGCCACTAAATGACTTATATGTAAGCCTTATATGTTATAGACAATAACTTATATGTTATAACTTATATGTTATAGACAATTTTTGCTGCCCTGCAATCAAACTTATTTTAGGTATTAATGACGTTGCTCTTCTGTACTGTTCAAAGTTCATAGTTCGAGTTCCACTCAGGACCATAGCCATGATTTAGTTTCCAAGGAAGGGGGTGGGGCTTAAAATTGGACTGAACCTCCCCTCCCGATATATCACTATACTTTAATTAAAACGCAAAGTGTAGTAAAAAATTATATAAAATTTTAAATTAGTAATTATAGTATAGTTAATATTAGTGCACAAACGTTCTGACGATATTGGACAACAGGTTTTTAAGTCCGTCAAATTTAACTTAACACCGAAGCATTTTCGAATACAATACTTCCTTTACTACGTGCAAGGAAGTAAATTAAATCTGAATTGTACGGATTGAGGTCGTACTTTTTTCACATTTCTTAAATTCAGATTTTATATGCACTTTAAAAATTTTATTAAAATTTGGGAAATTTTATAGTTTTGTTTTTAAATTTTACATCAATTATTTGCTATGTAAGGGAGTTTATGCAGGAAACAATTTAATGCACACGCATTCTTTGTCTACTTAATAACATAAAAATACGAATAAAGATTAAAAAAAAAACAAACGAAAAAGCTGTTTCTGTTCTGTGGTAAAAAGTCTAGTTCACAATTTTCAAAGATACAAGTCGGGCATGTAAAAAGTAAACTTCGTTGTACTTTTGAAAATTCCTTAAAATTGTATTTTATCTAAACTTTTAAATTTTTTATGAAGTCTGTAAAATTTTGTGTATTTTAATGTCATTTATACACGTTATTTGCATATTAAATACTTGAATACCCATTTTGTAGTTTATAGTGGAAAGATGAGAAATCGTCTACTTAATGTCATAAAAATAAGAGCAAGAGTTGAAAGCAGAAGTGTATTGTAATTTTCTCTATTATAAAGCCACATTTCTGAAACTGAATGCAGCGGAAACAATCAAGAAAAGTCAGCTAAAAATTGTGAATTTAATTAAGAAGGCACAATGGTATTTAAAAGTTAAAAATTTAGTTGTCTTTACTCGCCATTTTCAAAACGTGCTAAGAATTATCCTTATATTTATCTCGAGGCAAGGACGATAATATCGTGGTTCTCAATCTAGATAATCAAGAGATAATCAAGGAAAGTCGGCTAAAATCTTGAAATTAATTATGAAGGGAGCCTGACATCTAAAAACTATAACTTTAACTGTCTTCTTTCGTTACTTTCGAAACGTGCCAAGAATTATTCTTGTAATTATATCAAGGTGAGACTGATTCTTACTTCTGTGGTTCTCAAATTACGTGAAACGACATCTTGGGGTGCCGCGATGAAAAAAGTTTTATAGACGCTTCTTCAAGGTAGCAAGTCTTTTTAAGGGAGTAAATTTTATAAAGAACTTCGTTGTAATTTTTAAAACTTTTTTCAAATCGTTCTTTCCTGTAGTTTATAAATTTCTGTAAAATTTGTAAAATTTGACTTTTTACGAAGAGTACATGATTTGTTTGCCAGAGATGAAGAAGTTGAATTCCGTTTCTGTGGTGCACAAAAACAAAAAAAAAATTTAAAAACAATAAAAAAAAAAATTAACCCCCCCCCCCCCCCCCCCCCCCCCCCCCCCCCACCCCCCCCCCCCCCCCCCCCCCACCACCCCCCCCCCCCCCCCCCCCCCCCCCCCCCCCCCCCCCCCCCCCCCCCCCCCCCCCCCCCCCCCCCCCCCCCCCCCCCCCCCCCCCCCCCCCCCCCCCCCCCCCCCCCCCCCCCCCCCCCCCCCCCCCCCCCCCCCCACCCCCCCCCCCCCCCCCCCCCCCCCCCCCCCCCCCCCCCCCCCCCCCCCCCCCCCCCCCCCCCCCCCCCCCCCCCCCCACCCCTCCCACCCCCCCCCCCCCCCCCCCCCCCCCCCCCCCCCCCCCCCCCCCCCCCCCCCCCCCCACCCCCCCCCCACCCCCACCCCCCCCCCCCCCCCCCCCCCCTCCCCCACCCCCCCCCACCCCCCCACCCCCCCCACCCCCCCCCATCCCCCTTTAGACCACCCAAAAACCCCCCCCCCCCCCCAAATAGATTACAAATAATTATTAATATAAAAAAAGTTAAAAAAAAAAAGAAACTTATAAAAAAAAATTTTGTTATTTTAATTCATTAGTACTTAAAGAAAAAAATAAAAAATTTAAAAATTTGATAGTTAACAAGATAAAATAAAACATAAACTTAAACAATAAAATGATAAAAACATATAAAATATAAAATGATAGTTTCTAATAGATTTTTAATATTACTTAATCTCTTACTATTTTAATTTAAATGAAAAATATTAAGAGAAAGCGAAGATTAGACATATTATCAAATTTAAAATAAGTTGAGATGACTGAAGTCTATTTAATGATATATCTTTCAAGAAAAAAAAAATAAAATGTACCTATATGAGCTTTATTAATCCAGTCTAAAAGGTATTAGATTTCTTAAAGAATTTTTTTAGGGCTTCTGCATCACAGTATTTGAAAATATTGACGTAAAAAGAAAACAATTTAATTTTTTAATTTTAATTTGATAGTTTTAAAATTCGTTTAAAATAATTTATTCATGAAAATTTAGGGATATAAAACAGTGTTTATTTCATTAAGAACTAATCAAAAACATTATAAAGTATAAAATTATCACTATAGTATTTTTCGTAGAATTTAATTTAAATAAGAATAGACTCGTAAACTCTTTTAGTTTACTCAGAAATGTTTTTTGTAGAAGAGAGTATAGAAGATTTTATTTTAAATTTTGTAATGTTCTAGATAATCTAATTTAAGTTATTTGTGAATTTAGGGCATTCCCGTATGTTTAATACTTTTAATCTCTCAAACAATTTAGGTTGTTAATTTCCTATATGAAAAATTTCTCGGAAATGCTGATCTGGAATAAAACATTTTCTTTAGACAGCATATATTTTCTGGTTCTACGAACATGCTCATATATGATATATCCAGTAGTATTAAGTATTAAAAATTAAATTTCCCAATAATGGAAAACAATATATTTTCTTTCTGACTGTTGCTGGTTTTGTCTATAAAAGTGTGAGTTAAAGTTTTCTTTATACTTGTAAACGGTATGAAAAACTATTTGTTTTCAAATATTGTATGCTTTATAGTTATCAGTAGTAGTTTTATCAGTACTACATAAGCCACTTACCTTACAATTCGTTACAAAATTAGTCTCATTATTATTTTTTTTTTCATGGTACATCATTTTACAAGAATGCTATTTCCTGATGAAGTAGGCACTTATTTAAACACCGTCTATATAACATAAGGAGATTATGGTCATTTTTATTAAATACCTAAGTAGGCAGTGTTACACCTTGATGAGACCCATAAATTTGATTCAGAGGAGAAAAGAATTTTTTGTTTGATTTTACACCCCTCTCTTTAATGTGGACCTTGAAATAATATGATATCTGGACACAGATTTATATTCTTTGTAGATATCTTTGCAAGAAGATGAATACGAAACTTCCAATGCAATCTCTAACGGTTTTCTCTAAAGAACAATCTCTTCTAAAGGAATAATCTCTAAAGATTTTTCAATTGTATGTCAAGTAAGTTCATTTTATAAGGACAAAAATGGATTTTAATACTAACATATAATTAACTCTCATAAATCATTTCAAGTTGATAAGAATTTTAACTCCTAAAAGTCCTAATATCCTCTCAGAGTTATAACTAAGATTAGTCAGGATTTTCAATTTTGTAAAGAATAGAACACTATTTCGGGATTGTAATACAAAATCTACTTTTACCAACTGCATGCTGAAAAAGTAAACAAAAACATAGATTTGTAGATGTACAACTAATTCCAAAATTAATTGGATACTGAGCAGTATAATACTCGTGTTCAGATCATTAAGGATTTTTTTTTATTATCATTATTCAGCCTTTCCATACCGCTTGAAACGTTGCCATATATTTGTCAAAGAGAAAGTTTATCCCAATATTCTACTGGTAGACACTGCTGCAAAATTCTACTAATTGTGATTCTACTGCAAAAGCAGTATAATCAGAATTGCACCTCTTAAGAACGTGATTCTTCTGCTTTTTGACAAGTCTTTGGCATTACTTCAGCCGTACATTCCTAGCTTTAAAATCATGTACAGAGAAACAGTACTGATTTATGTAGGAAAACTAAATTTTATCCTTTAATAACAGTAATGGAATGTTACACAGTCAATAATTTTTCCACAATTCTTTATATCACAATCAGAATGGCTTATCAGCAAGGAGGTTAAATCTCTTTTTATATTACTGAGTATTATTTCCCACCCTTTTTTTTCAAAATACGGTTCAATGTGTAGCCTTAGGTCATTCTGGAGTTATTAGGAACTGAAAATTCTCAATACTTTTATCATGATGAGTTCTATCGTAGGAGTTTGGTATACACTTTTCATGACATGATCAATAAATTAGAACCTATTTAAAGTATTGGTCATGTGTAAAGAGCAATCGTCTGCTTAACCGTGTGATAAGAAGTGTAGTATCTAACTGCAAAAACCAATGGATACCACTTGGATTTTGGGAGCAGTTTATACAGAGTTGGAGCTTATACTTAAATTTTTTTATACTTAAATTTCAAAGTATTAACAAAATGCAATGGAATTGGTGATAATTTCTTGACACATGAAAGTCTGAGCAGCTTACATCTCACCGATATTCAACGTTGCTAAATAAACAATTCTTGACCAACTTCTCAAAAAATAGTGCAAGACTAATTTATTCATTCAGAATGTGATGCCTGTCAATAATAAGAGAAACAATATTATTCGTTTCAGAAAATCTTTAAATAATTCTTGAATTTATTAATTTGCTCAGTACAAAGTACTTTTAAGAAAATGGTAAAATTCTGAAATAGAAAAAGTAGAAGCTATAAAAGTACGAAAATCTTATTTGCATATTTCGAGGTTCCATATAGTTAGTTCACTCCTAAATATAGTTCCGTTTCATATGTGATTAGTCTGAATTATGACTTTTAAGAACAACATTTGATCACTCTTTATTAGACACTTGTATAAGCATTGACAAGTGTAGTTATTTGATTAATTTTTGTTAAATGGTTCTTTGAACTTAAGTATATAAATTAGAGTCAAATAATATAGACAGATATTTGATTTTTTTATTCTTAAAAACATAATATTAAAACCAAATGCCATTCCTACCAAAATAATTTTTGATAGCAATATTTGAGACACGAGACATGACATTTGAGTCAAACTCCCATTGTCACAACCTGGAGATGCAAACATTGTTGACAAGCGAAAGATCTTTAATCAGCGTTTTGAAAAGGCATTAGAAATTGCACTAGAAATTTGTCATCTGCAATTGTAAGACTTCACATCGGCCATTTTAAAAGCAGGAAAATATCTCCAGATAATACTAGATGCTTTCCCACCAGCAAGAGTTGCTCGTAAACTGCAATTACTCTGTTACTCGGGATCACATCTATAACTCCCAAGCTATTATAGCCTCTCTTTTGACTTGGTTCACCTTCAGAAAAATCTCCACAGTCAATGGGCTCCAGAACTTGCAACTATTGTTAGCAAGACTTTTTAAGACATTTTGCACATACAAACAAGAAAACCACCATCACAACAACAATGGCAATATTGTTTGGTTTGCATAATAATTTTGCAATTATACCCTGATCACTAGCAGTTTCTACCACTTTCACTTAATTGTATAAGTTGTGGTCATTGTGAACCAAGACTTGATCCAGAGATAGCTTCACCATAACCTGTCCATTACCTTTAGAACGAAACTTTCTTGAACTTTAATTACCCCGATCAGACGTTGGCGAGAACCAATCTTTCGCGGACTTGCTCCTTGGCTGCCGGCATTTCTCGCCAAAATCTTGACGTTGATTGTGAAGCAACCCTGCGGAGGCTTATAGGAAATATCGTTCTTGTCGGTAGTGCTAACCTTTCGGGGACTCTGGCGTATGATTATCGAGATTAGTATTGTGTTTTGATGGCAGAGTCCGGTCATTAGTCACTTTTCAATTTGAGCTCTCTGCCGTTCAAATGAGTCGCTGGGGACGAGGCTTATTTTGCATTCACCGAAATCTATTTAATGCTCTGGAATTCCCCCCCCCCTTCCTCTTCTCTCCTCGGTTCACGGGAACAAGGAGGAGTGAAACACACGTCTTTTATTTCGGTAGAGAAGGTCCGAAGGCGACAATTCCTGCCATCGTAATGTTTTCATATCTGTTTCCGCGAGGAGTTGTATTAATAGCGAGGTAATTAAAATGAAAATGGCCCCGAATAACGATAAATAAAAGACGGGGGTGATTCTACGTGACTGGAGCTTTCGGCAGTTATCGGGTTATTTACGGGTTATGCGAGGAGAACTTTTCTTCATCTCGATCAAGAATTCTGTTATTTTTTTTATTAAATCTTTTATTACGTATTTATTACCTGGAACGAATTTAAATTCAACAACACAATTTTTTCTTCTGAAAATATTTAGTGATTCTCCAGTTAATAAAACGTTATCCCGCTAATCTTGGAAGAATATTACATAACGATAAATATATTTTAATTTCTTTAACCCGCATGGATCAAAGAACAACATTTTAATTGTTTATGTCCAACTATCTTGATAAAATATTGAATAGCGATAATTACACCGTATTAATTACTACCGCATGTTTTAATTTTTTTCATGGAACATTTCAACCTATGAGGGTTAAAGAACAACAATTTAATTACTTATTCTCTACTATCTTTGTAAAATACTGAATAGCGATAATTATACCTCATTAAATAGTGAGGAATGTGTTCTGTTATGGAACACAACCATGTGGGTTAAAGAACAACTATTTTATTAACTCACATGGGTCTAAGAACTACATTTTAATTGTTTATGCTCTACTATCTTAATACTGAATATCGATTTTGTACCACATTAAACAGTGGGAAATATGCTTTAATTTCTTTTACGGAACAATTTAACCGTGTGGGTCAAAAACAACAATTTAATTGCTTATGCTCTACTATCTTTGTAAAATACTGCATAGCGATAATTATACCTCATTAAATATGAGGAATGTGTTCTATTACGGAACACAACCATGTGGGTTAAAGAACAACTATTTTATTACTTAATCCACATGGGTCTAAGAACTACATTTTAAATGTTTATGCTCTACTATTTTAATAAAACACTGAATATCGATTTTGTACTACATTAAATAGTGGGAAATATGCTTTAATTTCTTTTACGGAACAATTTAACCATGTGGGTCAAAACACAACATTTTAATTGCTTATGCTCTGCTATCTCTGTAAACCACTAATTATAGTAAATTTTCTCGGGTATAAATTGTATACTTTATTTTTTACAAGAGAAAATAGTGGGAAATTATATGTTCTCTGTAACGTACACTTAAACTTTGACATACAAAACCTAATATAAAATATTTTTTAAATAATTTTTACGTAAACCCAATTAATCAAGCTTCAACGATCTTTTTATTTTATGCTAAACATGTCTTCAATCTTAAGTCCTTCACGATTGTTTTCTGAAATTTGAGGTCAATTTGATGCTATTACGAGATGATAGCCACAGCTTAAATCACAGACATCATACTCCACCCCATTAGAAGAGGATGTTATGAAAAAGAATGCATTTTCCGTATTCCTCTCCATTGTATAAGAAAAGACTGTTTTGTGACAACGTGCAAATAAGATAGAGAAAAGATCTAATTATACTGCAGCATTTAAGTAGCGAGCAGTATAATATGCAATAGAATAAGGGAACCGACTAAAATTGTGGCCTTCAAAATTAATAATTAGTGCTATTATCACTCTTGCTCAAAGAAATGGTAATCTTATAGTAGAAAAGAAATGTAGATGCAGCATACTTTTATTTGGTAAAATATTTAGTTATTTTCTTCTTTAAACACCTGTTTTCATTACACATATAGTATATATATATATTATATATATGTTTACAAGTCTTGTGATTACAAAGAGCAGTAAGAAGAGTTTTCTCTTTATATCTTTAAAACATAAAATGTTCCCATTATATTATTGTTATAGTATTTTAATGTTTCATATATAACATTTAGAGGCACAGGAGTCAAAGGGATAGATTAAATTTTCAGACAAATGTTGAATTCCTAAACTATAGCTAAAATAAGGATTGTTGCTGTTTTACTGTACAATCCTTGATTAACAGCCATCCTTGTGTAAAATTCCTAACACACTCCAAACTGTACACATTAAAAGTAACTAAATCACGATTCCTTTTCCCGATGAAGAATGCTCAGATTTCTCCAATGGTAATGAAAATTTTTCCACCAATTAAAGGACTTATAACACGTGACCCTGAACAAAAAAAAATTGGTTGAAATTTTTTCATTATTATTACGCGAGAAATCCATGCAATCTTCATCTAAAAAAATAATTATAAGCCGAATCCTTTCCTTTACCACGCGTATAGTTTGATGTGTGATAAGGTCTTTAAATTGTTTTTTTATTTTGTAATAGCTCGATATAATTGCACCATTCTCTTTATAGATTCGTTAAAGATGAAAAGCAATTAGTTATGTTTATATTCACTGAATGCCATACAGTCTGGAACAATATGTTGCCAATTTATGTAGAATAAATGCTTTATCATACGTCAACATGTACGCATGGAAAACACAACAGATTCTTTTTACGATTGCTTTTCCCGATGAAGAATTTAATAAACCTAGTAATTCTCATGTAATAGCAAAAAATTAATTTTAAAAAGGTTAAAGGCTTTATCATGCACTAACCTGAGTCAAAATAAATTACTTGAAAATATTTGTCCATCAGTTGAGAAATATTCCCAATTTCAATCGGGAAAAGAAATCGTAAATTAAAACCTGTTTTTTCAAAGTGTATAGATTAACATGTGGTAGGACCTTGAGATGAAATTAACTTATCACTGGTCAACTTGTGCGCATGGAGAAGGCAAAATATTCGTTTCATTATTACTTTTCTGTTGAAGAAGTGTAAATGTTTCGTGTAAATGTTGTGACATGTAAATTCTCTTAGTGATAAATTTCAAACCGATTAAAGGCTTCATCATAAATCAACCTGAATCAAAATATATTGGTTTTATTTTTCTATTAGATGGGAAATCCTTGCATTTTTTATTAGGAGAAGAAATTCGAAATTGAAACTTGCTTTTTCAAAGTGAACATATTGATATGTGGTAGGACCTTGAGATGAAATTAACTTATCACTCGTCCACTTGTGTGCATGGAGAAAGCAAAAATTTCGTTTTATGATTCCTTTTCTGATGAAGAAGAGTATTTTTCGTGTTAATTCTCGTAGTGAAAAACTTCAAACAGGCTTCATCGTAAGTCAACCTGAATCAAAATGCATTGGTTGAAAATATTTTTCTATCAGATAGGAAATCCTTACATATTTTATCAGGAGAATAAACCATAAATTGAAATTTGCTTTTTGAAGATTTTCAAAGTGTATAGATTAATATGTGGTAGGACCTTGACATGAAATATAACTTATTACATGTCAACTTGTACGCATGGAGAAGGCAAAATGTTCGTTTTATGATTACATGTCTGATGAAGAAGGGGATTTTTCGAGTAAGTTCTCACAGTGAAAAATTTCAGACCGATTAAAGCTTTCATCGTAAGTTAACCTGAACTAAAATACATTGGTTGAAAATACTTTTCTATCAGATGGGAAATCCTTGCATTTTTTATAGGAAAAAGAAATCGTAAAATGAAACCTGCTTTTTCAAAGTGTATAGACTGACAGGTGGTAGGACCTTGAGATGGAATATAACGTATAGCATGTCAACTTGCACGCTTGGAGAAGGCAAAATGTTCGTTTTATATTTACTTTTTTGATGAAGAAGTGGATTTTTCGTGTAAATTTTTGAAGTAAAAAACTTCAAACCGATTAAAGGCTTCATCGTAAGTCAACCTGAATAAAAAATACATTGGTTGAAAATATTTTTCTATCAAATAGGAAATAATTGCATTTTTTTTATCATTAGAAGAAATCGTATAATGAAACCTGGTAATCTATACACTTTGAAAAATACCTTTTTCAAAGTGTATAGATTAACATGTGGTAAGACCTTGAGATGGAATATAAAATATCACATATCAACTTGTACGCATGGAGAAGGCAGAATGTTTGTTTTATGATTACTTTTCTGATGAAGAAGTGGATTTTCCGTGTAAATTCTCGTAGTGAAAAATTTCAAACCGATTAAAGGCTTCATCAAAATACATTGGTTGAAAACATTTTTCTATCAGATGGTAAATCTTCTCATTTTTTATCGGGAAAAGAAATTGTAAATTCAAACCACTGCTTTTTTAACGAGTATAGGTTGATGTGTAATAAAGACTTAGGCGAAATATAAATATTAAAAGTAAAGATGCTAATAAAGGGCATTATTTGTATAGTTATCGATACTCTCCTGATTGACAATTTTTTTTCTCCTTTAAGACGTTTAATAATCCGTTTTAATGAACGTTTCAGAACGTTTCAAACTTCCACGTCACGTTTTCTGATCAAAGGCACGTTTTGATAGCTTGTGATAATTGTTCATTTCTTTTAGGATACTCGTTAAAGATGAGGACGACACGCAACCCAAATCCTAATGTCTCTTTTGTGATGTGTCATGATTATGGACAGTAATATATGACTACCCAAAATGATGAAGTGTACGAATTAACAAGTCTACGCGTCGTGCCTGTAATGGTGGGCTGCATGTAATTTCTAGTCAGGAATTTCACGTGCAAATATATGTAAAAATTATTCATTAAGGAAACGATGTCTAACAGCTGAGTAGTGGATGAAATACCGCCAGCCACGGAGAGTAAAAAATTGAATTTTTTCCTGTTCAAGGACGCCGAACCTATTTAATATTTAAAAGGTTTCAGTATTATTGATGAATCGCAAAAATGATAAAAAAAATTATATTTCTAATGTTTTTAAAACATCTTTTAGCCACTTTTTATTGGATACTTGGGACTCCTGTATATATTAAGGTATCTAGTAGTTATTAAAAGATATATTAATTTCATTACATAAAAAATAATTTTATGATGCATTTTTAGACCCTCTAAATAAGAATCCAAAAATTAAAGAGAGTCTTACAATATATAAAAAAAATATTGTGCCTTCTCTGTGCAATTTCTTTCACCAAAGTAATTGATAATACTTTATCCTTACAATATACATAATTTAAAATCCGATATTTTCCATTATATAAACTATATGCAAACTATTTTAAATTTTAAAAAGCAAGAAAATGGTCTAAAATTTTATACGGAAGAATCAAAGTTTTATAACTTGATTATCATAATTAAATTATTTAATATAGAAATAGTAATATATATTTACGCATATTATATATATACAATTATATATACACTTATACGTATATGCATATATGTATACATACATATATATATATATACATACATATATATACACACACATATGTATATATAATATACTTAAATATATATTACTATTTATATATTAAATAATTTAATTATTATAATCAAGTTATAAAACTTTGATTTTTCCGTATAAAATTTTGGACAATTTCCTTGTTTTTTAAAATTTTAAAATAATTTACATATAATTATTTAATGGAAAATCTCGGATATATATATATATATATATATATATATATATATATATATATAATTATATTATGTGTATATATATACATACATAATTTATACAGATCAGATTAAAAAATATCAGGAAACAATTAGGAATAGTTTGTAAGCTATGCACTCAAATGAAAATCATATAATATATGATAAAAATTATACTAAGGAAGATATATGTGATATTGACATATGATGTAAATTATTTGGAAGATTCAATAATTCGACCTAATAGAGATGCTTGATAAATAAAAATTATTTTCTTAAAGAAGAAATGTGTGCATTTAATATTTTAGAAAATATTTTTAAATTTTTAATTTTCATTTAAATTTTTGTTTCGGATATTTGAAACAACACTATTTATTAAAGTAATACAAAATAAAAACTAAACTACCAGGACTAAGGAGCCTTGGCCTACGGTCCCAATTTCCGTTAAACCAAGGGCTTTAATATGTAATTCATAAGTCCCAGTTAAGTAAGCAACCTAACAAATCTCCAGGAATCCCCAGTAATTAGTTCCCAAGCATGCTTGGTCCTCAGTTCGTCTACCCACTGAAGGGATGAAAGGCTGACCCAACACGAGGATTGATCTTCTAGCCTGTGTCTCGGAATTGCGGAGTGCTACTCCAACGCCACTGAAAAGCAAAGCACATGTTAGAACTATATTAACTCCCCTAACATTGTATATATAAAAGCACCTAATATTACATAAGAAAGTATTAAATTTTATGTTAATTTAAGAAATATCCAGAGAACTCTACATAATTTTATAAATTTTATAAATTAAATTAAATAAAATAAAACACATGTTTCAAGTATATAAAAGCACCTAACATTGCATAAGGTAGTATTAAATTTTATGGAAATAAAATAATACGCAGAGAACTCTACATAATTTTATAAATTTTATAAGTTAAAATAAATAAAATAAAACACGTTACAACTACATAGAAGTACCTAACATTGCATAAGAAAGCATTATATTCTATGTAAATTTAAAAAATATCCAGAGAACTCTACATAATTTTATAAATTTTATAAATTTTAATAAATAAAATAAAATAGATGAAATACAAGAACACGTAAACAATTTAAACTACATAAGAAAATTTTATGTAATTTATATATTAATAAAACTACATAAAATTTTATAAATTTATAAATTTATTTTTTAACTCATAGATTTTATATATGTTAACATACAAAAGATATTTTATAAAAATGTTGTGTACTTTTTAACAATTTTAAATACATTGTGTTAAGATTGAGATTTTATTTATCTTTTTTTATTATCGGATATTCATTTAAAACTACAATCATTAAAATTATAATATTTTATATTTTATTTTTATATATATATAATATTATAATTTTGAATATAAAAAATACAATTTATATATATATTAATTTTATTAATTTTTTTCATTGTTCATTTGTGGTTTGTCTTTTGAAAAAATCAAAAAGTAAAATATTGTTTTAATGTAATATATGAGTTGAGTGTTGAAGAACTCGGTGGATTATGTATCTTGTACACTACAAATATCATTCTCATATTTTATGAAATCTTTATATTTTGTTATATTTGTTTATTAATGTCGCGTGTAAATTTTTTAAATTTTCTCTTTTAAAAATAGCATTTAAAAAAATATTTTAATATCATTTGATCTTCTTCTGTATGATATACCCAGATTTAGTTTGTAAACATTTGTTTTTAATGTCTCCTATTATTATATAGGTATTTAATTCACAGATTTTGAAATAAGTGTACATTTTGTATTTTACAAGACAATTTTTTTGCTTACATAGGTTTCTCATTCCTCTTGTTCTTGATCTTTTATGACCATTCTTCAATGTTGTGTAAACTCTGTTGTTTACCTTTTTGAAATTTTCTCTTTTCCAAACCAAAGTAGTTCACTTGGTTCACCAAAGCACACAGTGCCCTTACACCTGCAAACTCGCCATTTTTAATTCTGTCATTCGTGTGCATGCATCATACCATGTAGGATTCTTCTACTTTTCTCTGTCACACATTTGTTATTTCAATGAAATTCTCCTATTATTAAAAGGTTATAGGTATTTAATTTCATTTCATGATTTTGGGAAACTTGCAAGTGTACATGTATGTATACTTACAAGGACAATTTGTTTTTGCTTACAATAGTTTTCTTTTCATTCCTCTTGTTCGACGCAGATTTGAATCCATTTTACTGAACCATTGCATTCCCAACGTGTTCATCCCCTGAATAACGTCAGGTGCTGTAAAGTGTACCATACTTATGTCTAATCACGGTTAATGGTAAAATATAAATATCCTACTGATTCGAATCTCTGGAAAGAGGGATTGTTATTGCAATAAATTATATTTCTTGCCTAACGTTGGCCGAATGGTAGAGCGTTGCTCTTCAGAACAGGAGCTCGCGTGTTCGAATCCCGCTGCGGGCATGGTTGTTTGTAGCCGTTCAAGGAACTCTGGGCAGAGAGCTTAATCAAAAACCCGGTACTGATAAGGAAGGCCGGGAGCCTGGTTGACTGGCTCACCGCTAACCAAGGCGCCATCGTGCGGCCATAAATTTAACCTTATACCACACCGCCAGGGTCAAAGTACCCCTTCACGAATGGCCATCACAACTGCCCTGTGCAGATATTGCTTCCCTCGCAAACACCTGCTCTCATGTCAGAAAGTATCATGTAGTACATCGGACTTTTACCTGGGCAGGACTCCTGCGGAGTATCCCCCTCACTTTCGTAAACTGCATTAATTGTACCTTTTAGTCTAGATTTTCTACATTTTTATGTATATATATATATTTTTCTTTTGTTATTTTAAATATTATGGGCTTGCTTGCTTGACTTACTGCTGACTTGGACCCTGCGTAACGCATTGTTGCCGGACGGCCAGATCGAACCAGCAATTCAACACCCTACACCCGACTTCGGGTGGGTGGCTGGTTACAGGTAGTACACGGCCTTAAGCTGTAGGTCCCGGTCTCATTAGCCCTCGTGTGCAAAACAGTAGACTGTAGCGCTCGAAACTAAACCAAATTATATCTCTTAATGAGGAATGGAGTTAAGGTAGCTAGTCTTTGTGCAACCAGAATGGTCGCTTTTTGTGTTATAGTTTCCTATGCCAAACAGCTCACTTGAAATTGACAAATATAAGTAATGTTACAATTACCTGTCATTATAAACATACATTGTTAAGGTATAAATGGAAGCTGAAAACCTTGATTCACCCACCGGACTTCTCTCTTTTCGAAAACCATTCAACTCTATTAAAGTGGGAATAAATATATCTACCTTTCACGGCCTCAGGGAAAGTTCAATAAAATTTTTGTTGAAAAAAAAACAACTTTGTATTATTTTCTTTTTTTATTTATTTTCACCGTAAAAAGCATGGAAATTTTTACCCACCACTTTCACAGTAAACTAAGGTTGGATCTTTGTAATTTTCAAAATTTTTCCATCAATCCCGTATATGCGTGATTAAGCTTCCTCGATAAAATGCCATCAGAAGCGAAAAATAACACCGAATGCTTTTAAGCGGCAGCTAACAACCTATCGCAAATTGGTGCAAATGACATGTACCCTCCATTAAAGTGTTTTCCTATCACTACCATACTGTTAAATTATTAAACGACAGAGGCTATTCCTAGACCTTTCACAATTACCATTGTCACGTACGTTGGGAAGTTCCGAAAGGAGACGTTTCGTGGCTGCCACCCATTTTTCATGCCAAATTGCTGGCGACACGCTCACATTAAAACGATACCGACTAATGTCTCTTTTTCGACGTGCTTCTTTAATGACTGTGCCAAAACTGCCAACTGTATAATGATGTAAGCCCGAACATGTACTGACTAAAGAACTCCGGTACTAACTATCCCAAATTACCATTTTTCTTTCTGCCGATGACATACGAGTATAAATTCGTGGACGAAGAAAAAAAAAATAGGTAATTCTGCCATGAAATGAATAATTCTGGATTTTTTTTAAACTCATGTCGAAAGCTCTACCCCCAGACTTTTACGATTTGATTCATTGAATTTTTTTTTGTCTGTGTGGTTTTTAGAACGTCACCATTTTGTCATTAGCATACGACACGGTAGACGATGAATTGCTTCGGATCACGACTGCTGATATTTCTTCTGATTTAATGTTCTGATCATTTGATTCTCCAGGATACTCAATTTTTTTTTTCAGCAAGCACAGAAGGCAGACGGGTAATTAATGTTATTACTGTACCTGATACAATAGTATGACAACAGGAAATCTGTTCTGACGAATATCGATAAATCATTTTACATGTAAGATTTTTTAAGTGTTATAAGTAACATAAAGCCTTAGAAAATGGACAACTTCAAAATATTTTATTTCTATCATAATTTAAAAAATATGTAAGTTTCTCTATTTTTACTCCCAGCTTTGGGATAAAATTGTAGGTCCTTACTTTAAGATTATTGTATTAAGTTTTTCTTTTATGTATGACACATTGAAAAGTATTTTCTTTAAGGAGACAATAGACTTATAAATCGTGTTTATAAATTGTTACCTTAGAGTTCTGAAACTTTTTTCTATATACATTGCTGTAGGTTTATTTCGTTTTATTATTTATATTTCATTTTTTAATGTAAAAAATAAATAACTTAAAAGATTCATTTTTAAAAATTTTATTGATTAGTTTTCACATATGTCTGTTAATTATACTTTATTATTACTTAAAAGTACCCTTTAAAAGTATAACTTGATTTTAAGAAAACTTTTAATGTGATTATATTTTCTTGTATTTCAATGTACGAGGCTCATCCAGAATGAAAGTTTCCCGATGTTTTTCACTTTAAAGTAAACGTAATTAATCGTGTCAACTGCGTGCGCGTAACAGATCTATGACGTATTAATCATATGCCAGCTGGACAAACCCTGATTCGTGCCAGTAGCAGGGTAGCAGTGGTCCAAAATGGAAACTCTTAATTCCTTCTCCCGCCGCCTGCAATGATCGGTCGTTGATCTTGAATGCACAAAACATTGCTCCAATTGAAATTCATCGTCAGTTCTGTCAGGTCTATGGGCCGAAACTGACACCCAAACACAAAATTTAACGCTTAGGAGCAGCACTGACATTTTTGCTACGGTATCACGACGACGGCGACGAGTTCCTCGACAGGATCGTCACGGGCAATGAGACTTGGATTTCGCACTTTACCCCTGAAACCAAGCAACAGTCAATGCATTGGCATCATAGTGGATCTTCGGATCAGGACCAAATTCAAACAGATGCTGTCGGTACGGAAAGGGAGGTGCACGGTGTTCTGGGGTTGGTTCCATTCACAGGCGGCAGAGTTCTACTACAGAGGTGTACAAAAGTTGATCCCATAATATGAAAAGTGTCTCAATTCTGGTAGTGGCTATGTTGAAAAATAGCTGAAATATGGCTGTACTTGTTGCCAATAAATATGTCCGTGACAGTGTGAGTTCTTTTTCAACTCCTCTTCTTAGCCCACTCTCCTGTTTCTAATCATGGATCTTGTTGGTGCTTCAACCACATTTGGCGAAATTGGCGTGCTTGCAGCGTGGCGTTTGAAATCTGGCGAGGGGATCGTAACTCAACAAATTGATTCTTAATCAAAAACAACATTTTGAGGAAAAATTTTACAAAAATTGAATATTTAAAATCTAATTGAATTAACAAAGAAAACACTTTGTTAACTCTTTGACTTAAGTACACTAGTCAAAAGCCGCCTACAAGTTTGGTAGGCGGGATCTCATCCAGCAAAAAACTCTTTGACTTAAAAGAAACTGTATTTTGAGTGGAGGTTGAAGAGGAGTTGTAAAATTGAAAATTTTTTTTTCAAATCTCTTATTTTCTTTTAAATAGGGAAGCTTACTTTCTGGATGCACTTCGTATATGTGTAAAAAGTTTCACAAACCTAAATTTAAATTAATATTTAAAAAAAAACTTTTTTTTATCTCCTCAATTCCTTTAATATTTAGTAGATGTTTTAATCATGTTTCTAAAAGATTCATAGTTCCGGGGTAAACAACCTACAACTCACCGTTCCTTAGATAAAATAAAAATATTTTGCATTTCGATTATTTTCCTATAAAGGTATAACATATAAGTAACAAAAATAGTTTTCTTTTGTACCCGTATGCGTTAAAAATTGAATAAAACATTTATATTAATAGATACCTTACTGCGCGGTCATATTATCATTAAATATAGCTTGTTTAAAAAAAATTAGACTTGGGAGGAATCGAAGAAAGTTCAAATAGATTATAAACTATATTTTATTCGGAGAAAACCATACAAATATATGAAAATGATATGTTTATGGTTTAGGGATTTCATTTAGCGAACCTTTAATATAAATAGGTTTTTGGTGTTAAAAATGTTTTATTTAATTTTTACATGTTTTGAATATAATTTTATATGAAAGCAACACTACAGTTTTTTAGTTCTTTGCCTTGAAAACATCACTATGAAATGAGTGACTTAATTTGATCCTAGCTTAGGTACTATCATGAAGATGTGATTATCATTTTGCCTTTTAGATTTACTATCAATTAATATGATGTCAAAAAAATATTTCATTATTCTATCAAAAAAAGTTGAATTATTTCACTAATAAAAGTTTATGAATATCAGTATTATCTAGTTTTTTAAGTAATATCATTAATTCTCTTAAGAAAACTATTTCAAAGATTAAATTGAATTCATGTGATAATATATTTGTAAGATTATTGCAATATAGATTATTTAAATAGTTTTTAATAAAATAATTTTTATCTTAAAAAATATGTTCGATTTTAAAGCATGAAATTGGTTCTCTTTCTTTATGATATACAATGGGAACTCAATTGTAATTAACTCTATGCCAGGGGTGGTCAAGCTCCTTGATGATCCGAGCCATTTTTCAAAATTGGAAAATTTTCCCTATCTGCAATTAAATACGTATTTAAAAGGTATGCAAAATAGGTATTAAAAATTTTTTTACAGAAATTATATTTATTGAATGTCATTTAAAAGTTCTTCGTCCTTTAATTTTCCAAGGAAATTTTTGAATTGTCGATGAATTTATTTCATTGGTAATTTCAATGTGTTACACTGTTTTCATAACATCAGGATATTTTAAATATTTTGTAACGAGATGTTCTCGGTGAATTATGCAGTGAATCGGTATGAATTGTGGAATTTGAGAATCATCTCTTAAAAGGACAATAAGACCGATTTTTTTTACCCAGCATTGCCGGAGCTCCATCAGTTGTAATAATGTTTTAAAATATAATAACACAAAATTGAAAAGGGAACTCGGGTACATTTATCGACAGCCACAAATAATACTTCAAAGAGCCGCATGTGGCTCGCGAGCCGCAGGTTGGCCATCCCTGCTCTATGCTATACATTCTCGTTAACCGGTGGAACTCCCATTAGCCCCACGTACAAAACTATTCACGTATGTGAAACATTCATGTATTCAACTTGTTCAGTTACATAATTGGATTTTCAATCTTCCAACCTATTTTTTTTTAGTTATACTAAGGGAGCACGCTAAAACCTCTCTCTAAAAAACCTACTGTAGACAAAAAAATTTGTTTTTATAGCTTACATACGTTGAAATAAATATCTTTTTTAGCTTTATACTACGTTTACTTAACAAAAAATCACGAAACACAAAACAATATTGTTTTCATGTTTTCATGGGGCTACGACAACTATTCAGATACTAACATTTAACATAACCTAAGTAATGAATTATGTTCAACAAGTAATATTACCTAGCTCTTACCTTACCAAAGTCATAGATTAGGTTATTTGATATCACACGTAACTGAACTAACCTTTAAAAGGAAGGAAATATATCAGCTTTTGTTCAATATTATGGCTACACTAGCAATTAGCCCGTCATATGACGGGATCAGTAAAATTTTTAATTTTCTAGAATTGTAAACTACCCTATGAGGCAGGTAAAAAACTGGTTTGTTTTTTGGCTGAGAATTATCTGGTACAAGCTCAATAATTTTTTTATCTTTATACTCCTCTAAAGTCTCCCGATACTGTGAATGCAGTTTAGAATCACGTTGAATTAATTTAAAAAGATAATTCAAAGTTTTCTTAGCGACGACGAAATTTTCGTCAAGTTCTTCTCAATCTTTTTTTGCCACACCAATTAATAAACGTAAAGGAACGAAACTATCATTTCCACTACATTCTGGAGGTAGATACAATTTGTTGTTCATACCGGTGATAAAATTTTCATTGCAACAAGAAGTAATCGATGATTAAATTTAAAATTATCACAAATATACATATTCTATTGTTTAAGCCAAATAGAAAAGAAAATTATTTACATAATATCTAAGTTCAGTGATAAAACGTATGAAAATAATGCAGACGATATTTAAATAATTTAAAATAAGAAATGATTAAATGAGACGGTTAAAGGAATGACGTCATAATGCTAGAAAAAAATGTTATTTTTACCTATTTATTATGTGACAAATTGATAAATTTAATCACCTGCTCTTAACCGGGGAAAATAGGGCTTGAAATAATGGCATTAAATGCTAGAAAAGGGGGGAAGGAGTGGATTTCGAACGTTGCTAACCCTAACTCATCAAGAATAAGGCAATGTCACGCAGCAGGGTACATCTCAACTCATGACGATTCTGGTTTTCATTTCAAACGGAAGAGCAGTTTACTGGTTGCCTATTGGCTATCCTACAAATGAAAATGAAAGGAAATGGCATTAAAGTAGTCATGACTTTGCGTGAAATCGCTCTATCCAATATGGATGTCTCTATCCATTCCATGTAAAACCACTTCATAAATTTCAGATAATAAACTTACAGATAATTTAGGGTATTATTATATAGGGGATACAAAGTATTCACTTATACAAAGAATTTTCGTTTCTCCTTATTTTTCGTAAAAGCAAGTTTCACTGCATGGAGATATAAAACTGCCATGTATATTCGCAAATGCTGTTTTAATGTTTTTAAAAATACAAAACATTCGCTGGTAGAATCTGTTCTTATACAGATATCACAGAGGAAACTCTTTGTTTTTGAGTGAACTGTATGTTTAATATAAGATTAGGAAAGCAAAACTGTTAAAATTTATATTCTTAAAGACATATGTTCTCTATCTCTAATGACATATAGTATAATTATTAGATCAACAGATAAATATAAGACATCACACTAATACAATATTTTAAAGGTTACTATTAGTTTGCGTTGTTTTGGTGCGTAACAGTGATTAAATATTACAGACAAAAATGCCCGAAACATATATCATTATTGATAATTCTAATAAGAAATAAACTCATTAAAGAGTGGCTTCAAGTAATATTAATTACAGAGATTTATA
>CM063498.1:153338716-153368716 GCA_032207245.1 Pardosa pseudoannulata | reverse complement strand
GTGGAACACAGATATATTATCTGTTATATAATTTATAATTTATTTGTTATATAATATTTGTTATTTAAGTAATAATTAAAATTTGTATATTATTATAGCGGAAATAACAATAATAATTTATTTGTTATGCTAAATAATTTATATTAAATAAATCCCCTCTAAAATCTTAAATATTTCAATTCAAATTGTCTACATTTAAAAGAATCTGGATAAAATGAACTTTGGAATACAGTAAACTTTTTATTGGGTTTACAGCCAGTTAACTGTAATGGCGTTTAACTGTAGCAATACTTATCTATAAGTTTAGATTATATGATATATGATAATTTACGTATAAATGTAAGAAGTTTGAAGATAAATTATTTGTATTTAAGGAAATAACATTAAAAATTCTTTTTTTTTTGTATTAGTTAAGTCATTTAGCTGCAGATTTTATTGGTTTTATAACTAAAATGTATTGTATCTTAAAAACATAAAATAGTTTTAAGTTTTTAAATCTTGTTTATACAGCCTTATCTCAAATCATCCTAAAATAAAATGTTCAACGGCTTTTACAGTGATTTTTTTACAATTTCTTTAATAACACTCTCGCTTTAAAAAAAGCTTCAGTCTAGTGATTTCAAGTAGTACTTTTTTTATAATAATACAAAAATGTACACCAAATGAAATAAAAAATTATATTCACTTATCCACAAGATGACTTTTGAAATATGTATAGTAGAAACTAAATTTCTTTATCAAATTGAAGTAAAATATATGTTTTATTCTATAAGCAAGTATTTTAAGTTTTAAAATCTTGTTTATACAATTATTTCAATCTGAATTCACCCTAAAACAAAATCTTCAACACCTTTTACAGTAAATTTTTTACAATTTCTTTAATAACACTCTCGCTTTAAAAAATGTTTCAGTCTTGTAATTTCACGTAGTATTTTTTATAATAATACAAAAATATACACCAAATGAAATAAAAAAATTAGATTCGCTTACCCACAAGATAACTTTTGAAATATGTATATTAGAAACTAAATTTCTATAACAAAATGAAGTAAAATGTATGTTTTATTCTGTAAATAGAAACTTTACAAATATCTGAAATTTTAAAATAAAAATTGAAATTTTAAATAAAAAAATCTTTATCATGCCATAAAATAAAATATATTGCTCATATAATTGAGGTTCTAGGAATAAAAATAAATTGCTTCTATTTGATCTAAAATAATAGTTTCTAGTTTACAAAATCAAAATTTATTTTGAAGTTAATTAGATTTCTATATTTTTCACTTGGTGTACGCATTTTATTGTTTTAAGAAAGTGTATTTAATTAAATTTAGAAATATATCTATACTAAAACTAAATAAATTTTACGTTGTTAGAACCTTGTTAATGATCCAGGAAAAATTTTTTTAAATAGGACAGAACATATTATTTTATATTGAATGAATAATACCCTGTTTTATTGAAGACTTTTTCAGTTCAAAAGGTAAAGCCCTTTTAAATAAGTGTAAAGATAAAACTGACAGTCATTTAAATAAGTCAAGACTGTATGGATATAAAGTTTTCTATAAAAAGTTTACTGAACTGACAGTTAATTTAATTTTTATTTTAATAATGGTTTATAAATAATTCTAAGTTGTACTTTTAATTATGGCAGAGATATGTTATTTTTATAATATATACATTTTTAGTTTTACGAAGATAAATACAGGATTATTAAGATTATTATTTTTTATTTGGGAATCAGTTTTTGTTAACGTCTATACAAGTCTGACAGTTAATTTTATTTTCATTTTAATAATAATTTATAAATAATGATAAGGTGTACTTTCAATTATGGCACAAATATGTTATTTTTATAATATATACATTTTTAGTTTGACGAATATAAGCACAGGAATATTAGAATTATCATTTTTTATTTGGGAATCAGTTTTTGTTAACGTCTATACAAGTCTGACAGTTAATTTTATTTTTTTTTAATAATAACTTATGAATAATTCTAAGTTGTACTTTTAATTATGGAATATATATGTTATTTTTATAATATATACATTTTTAGTTTTACGAAGATAAATACAGGATTATTATCATTATTATTTTTTATTTGGGAATCAGTTTTTGTTAACGTCTATACAAGTCTGACAGTTAATTTTATTTTGATTTTAATAATAATTTATAAATAACTCTAAGTTGTACTTTCGATTATGGCAGAAATATGTTAATTTTATAATATATACATTTTTAGTTTGAAGAATATAAACACACGATTATTAATATTACTATTTTTTATTTGGAAATGAGTTTTTGTTAACGTCTATACAAGTCTGACAGTCAATTTTATTTTGATTTTAATAATAATTTATAAATAATTCTAAGTTGTACTTTTAATTATGGAAGAGATAGGTTATTTTTATAATATATACATTTTTAATTTTACGAAGATAAATACAGGATTATTAGCATTATTATTTTTTATTTTGGAATCAGTTTTTGTTGACGTCTTTACAAGTGGTTCTTTAACTGACTTATTTTTTTCTCTACGGCCCCTTTTAAATTATAATAGTTATGAAAATATGCATTTGACACATATATAATCATTCCCACTAGGGGTAAATAGCTCTAGTACTCTTACTTTGTGTTTTCTAAGCTCGTTTTCACTGCTCCCTACCTGTAGCAATCACCAAATGAAATAACTCTATGCAACTTAATAACAAAACTATGACTTTAAATTTAATGTTTTAACAGTAATTTAAGAAAAAAACATAAGTAAAATACTCTGATATTAAAAATAATATTGAAATTATTAACTTGTCTTTCAAATTATAAAAATATTACTTTTCGATACTAGGGATGAAGTAGGTTAGTCGCACTGGTTAATATGAGTTTATATTCAGCTATATGTTTGTGAATAACACTCGCAAGTGTCTACGAGCATTGATTTTCAACTTCGGTACAGTGACTCATAATACAAGTATATAAAAGCGGCATCTCTTTTTGTAACAAATTGTGTGCTTGTATCCGGTAAGTTGTAGAATATTTGTTCAAACAGTTGGTCTTCTGTGAATGATTTAATAAGATTTTTCTGTTTCATTTTGGATTCATCTGAGTTTGGAGATTTACCAACAAAACAATAGGACTAAGAATTGGGAATAACTAGATGAAGAATGTCTTGAAATTTTTGTGTGATATCAATAAAGAGCAATTAAGTGTTTACAATAAATAAGAAATATTCATCTGTTTTTAAGTGAACAGCAGACAAAAAAATAGCTTTATTGCTTAATATTATAATATTTATTGCTATTTATTTCAACTTTCGTAAAAAGGAAAATGAAGATAATAATTTTGATTTAGATTAAGGTTGTCCGTGTACACCCAGATTGATTTTTATGTACCACATACCCGCAAAGCAGTAACACGTACTCTGAAGTCTGTAGGAAACACTTTGGGAACCACTGAATCGTTATTGCTGTTTATTGCTGTTTATTTCAACTTTCGTAAAAAAGAAAGTGAATCATAATAATTTTGATTTAGATTAACGTTGTCCGTGTACACCCAGATTGATTTTTATGTACTACATACCCGCAAAGCAGTAACACGTACTCTGAAATCTGTAGGAAACCCTTTGGGAACCACTGAATCGTTATTGCTGTTTATTGCTGTTTATTTTAACTTTCGTAAAAAAGAAAGTGAATCATAATAATTTTGATTTAAATAAACGTTATCTGTGTACCTCCAGACTGATTTTTATATACCACACACCCGCAAAGCAGTAACACGTACCCTGAAGTCTGTAGAAAACCCTTTGGGAACCACTGAATCGCACACTTATTTTTCCATTAGATAGATATAAAAATACTGTGTTGGCTTTTTTAATACACTGCAATTTGCACTTTAACATACCGCATATATAAACTCTTTATCCTGCACTTGACTGCATATGTGTAATTATCATATCAGCAGTGTATCTATAGAATGCAAAATAAAGGTTTTTCTTCTTTCTGGGCTATTTATCACGATACTGCTGTCCATATCGCGTTAGAAAAAGGCCGGCTGTAACACTGTCTATATTTTAAAATGATTAATATCGCCGACGGAGGGATAGTGGTACACGTTGATACACCAGAAAGAGAAGATGAAAGATAAACTCTGCTTCAAACAGGGGAAATAGGATGTCCATTACGGAACCATAACACGTCCTATCATAACTTATCCACCACGATATCAAGTAAGTATACGTCCATAAATGAGGATTTTTTTTTATTTATTTGGCCGGGAGAGAGAAATTCTATACATTTTATAACATACTTAGATTGTGATTAACATTCAACTTTTTTATAAAAAAATACTGCTTTCAAAATTAAGCCCTTTTGTCTCGTGGTCCATTAAAAGAGGAGATTGGAGTAAAAAGATGCAATCATTTCAAAATGCTAAGTTTCTTTTTACAATATATATTTAAAAAACAATTAGGAAAATTTAAAGATTGTTAAAAGAAAAGTTAAAAACAAAATATGAAAAGCTGTAAATAAAAAAATAAAAAAAAACAGCTAGTCATATCTATACAATCTCAGTACTTAATGCCGAATGTACCAGATTCATGAGGGCTTTTAACTAAATTTTAAAGTTTATTTTTTTATAATTAGCTTAGTCATTCTAGATATTAGAAATCTCATGGGAAATCTCTCTACAAGTTGTCATTTGTATAAGAAAATATCTGACTTTTAAGACTGCAATTATTCATAGTTAATAAATACATAATGTGGTACAAAAATGTTTGCTCCGAAACATTTAACACAAACATACACTTTAAAGACAGTTGTGAATAACATTTAACGTTTTAATTATTAAAAATGCAATCAAAATTAGGCTATCATTTTGCCTTATGGTCCATTAATGGATAGAATGAAATAAAACAGATGCTATCACTTTAAATTGCTAACTTTATATTCTAACTCAGAGAGAGAAGGTTTGTACCGATCTGAACCAATCTCTGAAATTATACTATTTATGGAATACAATTGATACATATATCCTAATTAATCAGTTTACTCTTCCTTTTCTGATTCGAAATGATTCAAGTGGGGCCACACATTTTAATCTTTAAGCGATGTAAGCATCAATCAAAATTATATATTAAAAGTAAATTTAATCAGACATTTTCTCCTGTTAATTAAATAGTATTAGATTATATTTGTATAAGTCAGTATGCTATATAACGATTATTATGTATAATTATATTTCATCTTCAAAAAGTCGAACCCCCACTCCGAAATTATTAGCTGGGTACGATCTTGGGAAATTCTTTTTTGAGTTTTGAGAGATACGTACAGATGTCAAGTTTAAAACAGCGTAAAAAAACAAGTAGGAATCATCAAAATTGATATTAGAAGTATCAGTTAAAAATTTTTTGTACAGACATAACTCTCAAACCAGTGAATTTATTTAGGCATGGTTATTTCTGTTGAAATCTTAAGATCAAAAGTTTCCTCGATTACAGCAGTTTACATAAAAGCGAGTAAAAACAATATGTATAATGTCTGACTCTTTTGCTTGTGAACTCTTTAAATAAGCAATTTCTCTTATTAAGTATGATATATTCATTCTTAACAATTGTGGTTTCAATTTTATATGGATGTAAATTTATATTCTCATTCCCTTCACTGGAAAATATCTCTGTGAAATGAGGGCAGTTAGTAACTAGATATCTTCAAGCAAAGTATCACTCCATGTGTGAAATATTGACCATACTTGCTCTGAAATGCTATAAGATAAATGTATAAAATTTAAAGTCTGGTTTTTGTCAGTGCCTACTCTTAGATTAAAGACATTGCTGGCAAAGGTAACCTCAAACACAGATTTTCCTGGCTTTTGGCTTGGAGTTCTACGGAGATATATTTTTCAAGGAAAGCAAATTAATCTACACTAAGCAGATATAGAATGGTTCCAAACATCTTTAACAGGACTTGCATCACTTGCATCTTTGAAAAGCTTCTCTCAGCTTATCAACTGTCATATGTCTATTATGGATTGAATGAGAAACATTTATTTCATTTTGAATAAAAACTTTTTTTTTCAAAATATTGTAAGTTATATCTTCTTTTAGAAACAGTAGAAAATGTCAAGAGAGAATACCTAGATATTTTACAGTTAAAGTTTCGAATTTACCACTTTTTTGCATTACACAGGTTTTTTCAATTTTCCAGTGTTTAGTTTTATCAAATCTAAAATTTTTCAGAGTGATTTAAGTAAAATTAGTGAAAGTATATTTTTATAGCAATTAATAAACTGGATTTCAACAATAAAACAGACCTTTTTTCAGAAAGTCAAATTGAATAAGTGATCACTTTGAAAAACACTATTAATTAAGGGTCACTCTGGAATTTTTCAGATAATGTTAAATGGTATAAGTGAAACTTATCAAATCTTAGGAATTTTCCCAGTAATCCCTCATAACAGCTTTTGTGGAAGAATTTTTAAAAAATAAAAGCTTCAAACAATTTTGTATTTTAAACTTTTTCAATCCGTTAAATTCAGCAAAAAATAATAAAACACTATTTTTCATTTTTTTCTAAATAACAGCAAATTTTTCAGGAATCAGTATCTAAAAATATAAATTAAATATAGATTCCATACACTACTTTTATTTCAAAATAATGTAGGATATCTTTCTATTTATTTGCAAGTAAAATGTAGACTGAAAACGTAAACATTTTAATTTTTTACTTACTGTACTGCTGTTATAATCCCTTAAGTATAAATTGGTTAGAGAATACATACTTTTATGGATCTAATGCTTTAATAAAAAATTTCAGTTAATGATTAACTAAATATTCTTTTTATTTTTTCCTTTGCACTTCTAACATTTTCAGTTGTTTTTGCAAATGTTTTTCTGGAAAATTGTCCTTCGTAAATGCTAGTCATATATCGGTAACATAAAATATTCCAGCATATTGAAATGTTAAAGTTAATGGATAAAAGGACAGCAACCTGTTTAAGGTGTAAAATCCTTCATGCAAAATGATGAATAAGCCTTTATTGCAATTCAGGACTGGAACAGTTGTTTACTACAGAAGCTTCCGATAAAATAAATGAGACTGAGATAGAATTGGTATATATATTATTTTCCCCCTTTAAAAGTTATGACTATCAAATCTATAACTATTTATCACAGTGTGACATACAATTATCGCGCGGAAACTGAACTGAAATTCAACTTTCCTATTAACGGGGTTGCTTCTCCGAATACCCCGTCTCTGTGTCGTTTTCCTCCCCTAATATCCGTCCCTTTCTCATGATAACGGGCCAAGTGCTGGAGTCCCGGCCATGCCGTACCTAAAGAGGCAAAACAAGCGGGCCCTAGTATTAGGAGACATAAATCACACCAATCGCTACCAACTGCCACTTAGTCGGCTGCCAGAACATAAATCACGCCGTGCTACCACCCCCAGACTCGATTTGTTTTCCAGTGTGGGACCCCTATCTATCTTTGCAGAGCAAGGGGATGTTTAAAGGTCACGTGACATACTCGATCATCGACAGAGAAATCCAGATGGATGGAAGGAGAGTCGAAAGTTCTCTTGATGAAGGATGGGGTCTCGAGACAGACGACTGTGTCTTTATCCACAATATCCACCCTTTCAAACTTTTTTTTCTTTAACTTTAAACCTAGCTTTTCCACAGGGGTATAGAAATACATGCATCCCCATTTTGTTATTTCAGATGTTTAAATTTGAATTAAAAATATTGAGAATAAATGTATGTTTCAGTTAAATTAATGGTAAGAATTCCATATGATACAGTCCTTGTGCAATCCTTTCAGATTGTGTTATAAATAAAATATAACATTCTCACTTAAATGAAAGGTTCATTCATCTAGATTATAAGTGGATTTTATAACTGTGTTAGGTAAATAAAATTAACTAGGTAATATCTAGTTTATACACTAAATCAGTTGTTAGAAAATAAAATGTAAAAGAAAACATACTTGTCTAGGTTGAGTCAAGTAAAATTCCAATTAACTATTACTTGCATAACCCTCATCATATAGATGAATCATTCTTCCACTGAAAGCACTTTTGCACAATCAAATTATTTATAAAGAAAAAAAATAGGGAAAATAATTTATTTAAAAAGTGCTAAAATAAAAAAAGTCCATTAACTCATCTGGTAATCTAAGCATCTGTAAACCTCAAAATACCTTTAGAACATCCTTGTATCAAATAACTGAAGTTTATATAAAGTGATGTTCTACAAGCTTTTCATCTGCTTTGAAGGATGCTAAGACTTTACAAATCTTATACATTTGCTGCTAAATTTTCTAATCCCTTCTAATATAAAACCTACATAGAACTACACTGTGGTAAGCATTTATGCATTAGTCTCAAGGTATACAATAAGTGGAATATTTTAAAGTAAACTATAAGATATAACATGCTTTATAACTGACGTATTAGTCAGAGTACATTTCTTCTATCAGTGTAAAACCCCTTTTGCATAAATATTCAGAATATGTATAAAAACATTAGATTTAAAACTCAAGTAGAAAGAATTGAGTATCATTAAATGATTCTAAATTACAATAACCTGAACTTTTAACGAACAAAATTATTATTCAACAAAAATTATTAATCCATTAATTTAATCAATTTACAGCTCCTTTTTAAATTTCATCTAAGGAATATTTAATCTACATTCCTTTAGTAAGCTTCATATAGCACTTTGTCGTGTATTATCAATGTAATGATAAGCTATGTTACAACTCCTGATGTAAAGTCTTAACTGTACATACAAAAACACACATACCATTACATATGGTGTAAAAGACAATTTATTTCCATTTCACTATGATTTATCCAAGTAAGTATAACAACAAATGTAAATAATATTCTTTGGTATGCATAGAAATTTCTCTTGGCAAGTGTTGCTTACTGAAATAGATTGGCTTGTCCACACCGAACAGTATCTTCAAGTCCGAAATACAATAAATGATCGACTGACAGCTTGCATTATTCACTTTAACAACAACGGGAAATCCAAAGTCTGAGACAAAACAATGGAATGTATCGAATTGGAGATTGCGTGTGTGTGTGTGTGAGGTGGGGGGAGGGAATAAGGACGAGTGTCTCTTGAGCTCGAGTCCATCCACCTCATCCGGATTTCAATATCGTCTAATCAATTTGTAAATGACTCCACCGGATAAAGATGCCATTGGGTATCCACGCCCCCATACGTCATCTGCAGAAATTTCGTTCAAGTTGCATCATATATCGGCTTGTCAGTTGTCGATGATTAAGCGTGTCAAATGACCTCTAAAACAGTCAACCCTCCTGCTCCAGGGAGAGATGGATAGGGTGTAACGGCGGAAAACAAATCGAGAAGCCAGGGATGGGTGGAGAAACTGCTTGATTTATGTTGCGTAAGTGGAATAAAGGCAGATGGTAGCAGTTCCTCGTTTGATTTATGTTTTCCCAGGAATATGTTATTATACGCGTCGAGGACACCGGGAGGAATAAAAGACTACCGAAATGGACATTTCAAATTTCAATCTAATTTCGGTCAGCACTAATATGCAATCCAGATGAATTACAGCCCTGTAAATGTGGGGCTTGGGGGATTAGGTCGGGTACTGCCGAGGTATTACTGCCGTATTTGTCATTTAAGAAAAGTCTAAATGATGATTATATGTTGCGAAAGTGAAATATTGGGTGTAATTAGTAAATTTAATTCGAGGCGCTATCTGATTCTCGCATCTTGTTCGACGAGATGTGTCTACACTTAATAGCATTTTATCCATTTTTCATCGCGGATTTCTCGGCCCGCTTTTATCCTTTTAAGTCGATTCATTCGTGCGAGGGGATTAGTTGCTCAGGAATATCCTTTCTAATTGTTGAATAGGCGAGATAAAATCGCAGGCGCGAAATTATTTTCCGGAAAATTCGAATTTTCGATCGTCGCTGATAATTGGTCGAATTGTTTGGATTCGAGTGACATGAGCTTCGAGGAAAATGAAAATGAATGAGTGTGCAATAAATATTCATAAATTTGATTGCTCATATATTTTCTGTCGCACGGTCAGAAGTAACAGTATACGAAGGAGGATAGACTGTGTGTTTATATATATATATATATATATATATATATATATATATATATATATATATATATATATATATATATATATATATATATATATATATATATATATATATATATATATATATATATATATATTAATATGTGTATGTGTATATATATGTATATTACGTGTGTTCCACGCCTCTACGAGGGTAAGCACCCAATGTATCCCCCATACTCTTTCTCTATAATCAGCATAGAAAAGAAAAAGTTGAAGACTTTTTCATAATGAACATAGTAAATTAAAGTAATAAAATTTGGCGATATAGCTCTAAATGTGGTGAATTTGTGGCATACTTAGTACTTATTCTAGATCACGTGATACTTATTTCAATGAAACATTTTCCTAATGCAGATCAGCCAAAAAATTGGTCTATAATATATGTGTATAAATCCCATACCTTATATATCGGTTACATAGGTTACTTATATATATATATATACATGTATATATATATATATATATATATATATATATATATATATATATATATATATATATATATATGCAATAAGACGGACTTCACGATGGGTAGTTGCAGTCATGGCCCATAAAAATTATATCGTTTTAGTTAAAGACATTTATTAACAGAACGCAGCATGAAGTTAGAAGTAAAAAGGCCCTTAACACCTGGGTCAACATCTCGGTTAAAATCTATGGGAAAACTATATCTATGGGAAATCTCTAGTAAAATTTGCCTCCGATAGCTTACATCTATCTCCTTTTGGTTTGTCCGCTAGAGCAATATATATATATATATATATATATATATATATATATATATATATATATATATATATATATATATATATATATATATATATATATATATATATATATATATATATATGACATATTGGCGAGACTCATTCAAAATCACAACACAGTTTATTTCTGGTAACAAACATGAAATCCGTACAAGAGGCAGACAGCTTTACAACTTCGTGCACACAGACAATGTGATCCCGCACATACACTTTTCAAGTAGGGATTCCTGAGGTAAAAGACTACGAATAATCCCTAAGCACCATTGATCACGTGATCATGTTTAAAGAGAACTCGCTAACTATTGGCTAAATTAGTCCAGACAGAGGCTGAACTAAGTCTATAGCGTGTCTGGAGGGAAAAATCAGAATTACCGCGCAAACCCCGAACTCACTTTATGAACAAAAGTTATTGAATTAATATTAAAATACGTAACTAAGGGACTTTAATATTACACACACACACACACACATATATATATATATATATATATATATATATATATATATATATGTGTGTGTGTGTGTGTGTGTGTGTGCGTGCGAATCTCATGACTACCGCTGATTAGTTGGCTAAAAAGGGATAAGAATTTTAAAGGATTTGGAAGAGTTTATATAATACTTGAAAGAAAATTAGTTGATAGGCGCGTGTAAATGGTCTTGAAGAGTTCAAATCTAGCAATCTACCCTACGTAGAAAAAAGAATACCGCCATATATAATTCTATATCTCTGGCATCTGGATACTATAAATATGTAACACATAAAAATAACTTTAACCAATAGCGGCTGTTTTTGATGATTTTTTAAACCTCCTCGCGGGCGGCAGATCCTTTAAACAAAATGACTAAATGCCACCTATATTTGTGCTTCTTGTTTTACACTGTGTTGAGAGCTAATGAAAATTTGATACTGATGAGAGTAACGTTCAACTACTACATATCAGCATTTCAAGTCCTTCTCAGAATGATTAAATTGTCAAATTCAAGTCAATATATCTCAAATTCTATTCAGGTTACATATATATCATCAGGTATAAAGTATCAGGTATCAGGTTACACTTAACATTCTTCAATGCGTTTTTAAGGGCAAATCTTTGAAAATATCTTCTTAGTAAAATATGACTCATAGAAAAGGTCTTTCTTTTATTTTATGAATTTGTCATGCAAGCTATAAAAGCAGTTTAACTTAATTTTTCTTTTGTTGAAATATTATTGGTTTTGGAGTTATATTAAAATTTAAATACACTTAAATGTTTGAATAGAAATTAATTTTAAATTAACTATTATAGGAAATAACTATAGTAAAATTTTGCAATGAACGTTTTTCAGCTGCCTTTAAATAATGCTTGCAACATAACAATGATGTTTTTAGGATTCTACTAAAATTTATAAGCCTGTTAAATCAAGAATTATACATGCAACCATGTGAGCATAGATAATAAGTTAGAATATATTGTCCCAGTTCCCTTTATGTCCATATAAAAGTTTTTAATTGGTTTGTAATACATGTGAGAATAATTTGTGACATTAGCTTAAATTAGAAATTAGCGTAAATGCCAACATTATTTGTAATGAAGCTTTTACAGCTGTCATTAAATGATGCATGCAACTGGTCAAAACTCGGGACAGAAACCCACTTTTATCTTTAATAGTCTACATAATAAACCGGAATTTATCACAGAGAAAATTTGTAATAATAGGACAATTCTGATTGAACATAGCAATGCTGTTATTAGGGTTTATACATCAAAACATATGTGCTTAAATAAAAAGTTAGAATATTTTGTTCCCCTTATGTCAGAATTCAAATTTATAATTTGTTTGTAATAGTTGTGACAATAATTTGTGACATCAGCATAAATTAGAAATTAGCGGAAATGACAACAGTATTTGTAATGAAGCTTTTACAGCTGTCATTAAATGATGCATGCAACTGGTCAAAACTCGAGACAGAAACCCACTTTTATCTTTAATAGTCTACATAATAAACCGGAATTCATCACAGAGAAAATTTGTAATAATGGGACAATTCTGATTGCACATAGCAATGCTGTTATTAGAATTTATATATGCAACCATGTGTGCTTAAATAAAAAGTTAGAATATTTTGTTCCCCTTATGCCAGAATTCAAATTTATAATTGGTTTGTAATAGTTGTGACAATAATTTGTGACATCAGCATAAATTAGAAATTAGCGGAAATGACAACAGTATTTGTAATGAAGCTTTTACAGCTGTCATTAAATGATGCATGCAACTGGTCAAAACTCGGGACAGAAACCCACTTTTATCTTTAATAGTCTACATAATAAACCGGAATTCATCACAGAGAAAATTTGTAATAATGGGACAATTCTGATTGAACATAGCAATGCTGTTATTAGGATTTATATATGCAACCATGTGTGCATAAATAAAAAGTTAGAATATTTTGTTCCCCTTATGTCAGTATAAAAATTTATAATTGGTTTGTAATAGTTGTGACAATAATTTGTGACATCAGCATAAATTAGAAATTAGTGGAAATGACAACAGTATTTGTAATGAAACTTTTACGGCTGTCATTAAATGATGCATGCAACTGGTCAAATCTCAAGACAGAACCCCACTTTTATCTTTAATAGTCTACATAATAAACCGGAATTCATCACAGAGAAAATTCGTAATAATGGGACAATTCTGATTGAACATAGCAATGCTGTTATTAGGATTTTTACCAAGATTTATATATCTGTCTATTTGTGGATACCCTTTCATTGTATGAATCATGTTACCATCGGCAGAAGAAATGAGTTGGACTTGGATCAAGATGTATCTGAAGCATTTCCCCGGAATGATAATCTGATGTCATGAATAGATATTGAATATTGTCGTGACTGCCGCCAGCCCATTTCTGTCATTTGTATTGAATCCAAATTTCATTAAAGGCTTCATTAATCATTTCCGATGATGTTTTATCTCCTTGAACAGAAAAGTTTCTAATGTGCCTCGTGTGTAGAATCATCAGTTTGTGGGCAGAACCATCCTTTTTCGAAAACTGTGACTTATAAATCAAGTAAAGTTATCAGAAGAACTGATTTCATGATAAGTACAGGAGTGACCACGGGGATTGTCCACTGATTTCTTTTAGGTAGAGAATTATACATTGTAATTCAAATCTAATAATTTTATTAAAATATTGTAGAAAAACATTTTTAAAAAGTATGAATTTGCTGATTCTAATTTATGGTTTAATAATGTAGTGTGGGTAAACAAATTGTGAACTTTTTTGTGTTTTGTTTCTATTTTACAGAATTTTACAATAAGAGTTAAACATGATATCTTATAATGGTGAATTTCTTTTACAGTTATTGCTGTCATATGACAGTAAAATTTTAAATTTTCCGGAAATGTAAAGTACCCTATGAGGCAGTTTAAAAAAAATGGTTTATTTTTTGGCTGATAATGATCTGGTACACGCTCAAGAATTTGCTTATCTTTACTTACCGCATGTTAGTTGCCAACTTTAATTTATTTTGTCGTATTACGAGACAGGATGAACAGCAGAGGTTTTAATATTCACAGTGGTTATTTGGCGGTATATATGAATTATATCCAAAATTTAGCTAATCGATTGCAAACCGTGAGGTTATATATAAAAAAAAACAAACACACAAACGAACAAACTTCTTAATTTTCAAAGATATATAACTTAACGCTAGATATTTATTAGTCCGAGGATAGACTCCTAGACTTTTATGAAAAGAATTTGTTGTTAATACTGGTGATAAAATTTTCATTGCAACAAAAAATAATCGATAATTAAATTTAAAATTATCACATATTTACCTAATCTATTATTTATGCCAAATATAAAAGAAAAGTATTTACGTAATATTTAAGTTCAGTGATAAAACGTATGAAAATAATGCAGGCGATATTTAAATAATTGAATAATAAAAAATAATTAAATGAGATGGTTAAAGGAAGTCCGTCATAATGCTAGAAAAAAATGTTATTTTTACATATTTATTATGTGATAAACTTAAAAGCTTCATTACAAATACTGTTGTCAATTCCGCTAATTTGAAACATTTGTATAATCTACTGAATTTATTGCAAATGCATTTACTCAGAAAGTAATTCTATATAACCTGGACAGCTTAGGTTTCAGAGTTTTTAATTAAGTGTCTGTTCTTCGGATTTTCGTTGCATTCTATCAACATTTTCCGATGTTATTTAAATAGCACCGGAGTTCGTGGGTTCTAATCCCACAGTGCCGTGGATGTTCGTAGCCGTTCGGAATCGACTTTAAGCTGTAGGTCCCGGTCTCATTAGCCCTCGTGTTGGAAAAAGTAGACCGTAGTACTCCAAACCAAACCGGTGTAGCGTACTGGGGCTCTAAGTGAGCCCAAAAAAGGATAGCGGAGGCCTACGCACGGACTATGATATTTATTTAGAAACATTAGGTTGAAGTTATGATAAATACAGATGAAACGATGAATATCTACAATGAAATGATGATCGTTGCAGGAATTAGCTTCCTATAAGAAAAGGGGGGGAGGACACTCTCGGTTGCTCCCTCGACGTCCTGGGCCGATGAGTTCACAGGAGACTCGATCGGTCAAAAATTCTCCCTGGGCCTCGAACTCTCGCTCTTTTATATCGTCGTCTGACCGCAAAATGTCCATCTCAGCTGATCGGACAACCGGTTGATGACGTGGTGGGGAAACCGCTTGTAGACTCTCTCGCTAAACAGGTGCACGCAGCCCGGTTCCAAGGGAGGTTTGCAGTAATCGGGAGCAATCTTGCAGATCATTAATCGATGTCTCCGGACAACCTTTGGAGAACAAAATAGGAAGTATTGCTGCTTCCCTTACAATATAGAGGATTTCTGTCTTGTGAGACTCTTTCTTTGGGATGCCATTGAAACGAACACTGGAAACATTTCGACAGTATCCTAATGAATTCCTCAGACAGAATGACTCAGAAATGACTGACCTCGGTGTCAACAATCCTCAATTCAACATCCTATTCTGTGCGAAACAATGTCCTTTCAATAGGTAAGAAGAGTTCAAGTGCTCAAATGCTCAAGAGTTCAAGTGCTCACAAAAGGCACGTTTGCTATTTTTCTGCGTTATGCCGGTTTTTCTCACGGTCGTAGATAAGTCTGTAATTGGAAATTTAATGTAAAGTGAGATCGTTACACCGGTAATCAAGATTAGAGCCCTACCCATTCAGGTATGTTTGGCCTTTCATTATGGGAAGCACGTGTAAAGTAGTTGATTAGCACAATTTCACGTTGGTAGCCTTGCTACAACATCAAATATTATAAACCAATTGCTTCGGAGAGCATTTCTCTTGGTTTGTAGTATCGACCTGGCAGTCTATGTGGTATGGACAATCTGAAAATGAATACAACATACAGTTGTAATCAGTTTACTTACACATAGATCCTGTGATGTGTGCAAGTAAAATTCCGCTAGTAACGATTACATCGAAAGAACAGAGAAAGTCCACGATAAATTTGTTAATCTCAATGTCATTTTGCAAGGAGGTTGGCAAGTGGTAGAATAGAAAAAAAAAAAAAAAAAAAAAAATCCCCCCTCCTCAAGATGATGATCAAAGTTAAGGTTGTTCTTTAGCTTGGGTTTTCGAACGCCTAACATCTTTTAAGTTAGGTGGCATGATGCAAGGTATCAAGTAGTCCATACATCTCAATGCATTTAATTCCGTGTTCATTATGTCTACGAGGATTCTTTTAAATCATGGATATTTACATGCTGTATAATTATAGCAACATGTATTAAATTAAATTCTCAGTGACATTTTTTTTTACTTTATAGAGTAATTAAAAGAAAATTTTGTAAACTGCAAAAATAAAGACCAAAGAATATGATTTAATACACGCACACAAACACACACCTATATATATATATATATATATATATATATATACATATATATATATATATATATATATATATATATATATATATATATATATATATATATATATATATATATATATATATATATATATATATATATATATATATATATATATATATATATATACTTTTTCCTGTTATTAATTTAATCGATTAGTCATGTTTATAATTAATTTTGTGATATATCTTATAATTTTTTCTAGGGATAATGAGCTGTAATACTCGAAGTCAGTGGTTCTCAAACTTATTTCGCTACTGCACCCCTGGCATACATGCCCCAAGGCACAGTTTGAGAACTCCAAGGTAGAGAATCAGATGATTTTCAATCAGTCAAAGGACAGTTCTTAGTACGCTTAGACTGTGCACAGGAGAGAGAAGAAAACACAAATTTAAACTTTTAAGTATCTTTTTGTCTTCTTAACAATTTTCTCAATATTTTTTCTTTATTATTGCCACAACACCCTTAACATACTCTCGAAGCACACCAGAGTTCAAAGGCACAAAGTTTGATAACCATGGATCCAAGTTAGCTCTAAAATATTTCCCCTTTGTCTAGGTACCGTGGTGATTTTCAGCATTATTAGTTTATTAAGTATTGAACTGATTTTGTTAAACTACTAACATAAGACACTATCATAAAAATCACTGGAAAATCAGAAGAATCCTATGATAACGAATTAATTTATTCACATAATATTAAGACTATTAAATTTTCTTTCTCAAATGCCCCCTTCTCAGTTTACAATTTGCCTAGAAAGGAAAAAAAATCCATAATTACGTTTATGATAGTTTATAATTTAAATAAAGTTCTAATACAGCAGAAATAAGAGTTCTTTTTTCCTTCCAGCTGCAAATTAGAAAAAAGGAAAGACGCGTTAAATAATTTAATTCTTTCCGCTTCGAGCCTAAGTGTTCGACTCTAATCGTGTCAAAGCCGTAACATGCCGTGCTTTATTTCGTGGAACCACCTGCCGAGGTCTCTGGGTACAAAACTGCAGCCAGTTTGTCCTTCCATTCGGAAATGTCCTTCCTCATCCAATGTTCCGAATCAAAAATTCAACACATCATCTGACAGCAAACACGGACTTTAATTCCGGATACAAGCACGGGGACACAGACTTACAGAAGAGGGCAGGGAGAAAAAAAATTATAGATAAGCTTTTCATTTTTGTTCGTGGCATTACTACGTCTACATGGGAGGTCACGTGACCAGCGGAGAAAGGAAGATTGACGGCTCATCAATCACGCGGCAAATGACCGGCATCAATCATATTGCGTGGAAGTTGGAAGGCAGAGCGAAAGGACCATGTGTAAAACGCATCATTAAAGGCTGAGCAGCCATAGGCGACCATATTTGGCTTCTTTGTTGCTACACTTGGCGTGGGTGATTATCACGACGTGTGTTGTACTATAATAATTAATTTAGGAACATTTCTTTAGGCTTTATTATATAACTATTTATAAAATACATACAAAATGTAAGAGTGCAAGCTATAAAAATCGGAGAAAAATCTTTTGCTTCCAATTCACTTATTAAACTAAGTAAGGAAGTACCTTTTTTGGTGCATTTTGTTGAAACAAAATGTCTATCATTTGCTTAAAAGCCTTTTCGTTTTCGGGTATATCGGGTACATAGGTATATAGGGCTATATTCAGCCAATAAAGTTAAGATAACATAGAAAGTTCGAGTAACATTGTTTGAAAAACTGCAAAAATTAAAACGTTAATAAATGTTTCTACAGTATTTGCACACATAAAAACTAAAACAAAAAACTATAAATTATAATTTTCCCCCAAATATTTGTTGAAAAAATAAAGTAAATTTGATTATGATTTATTTATGATTTAAAATAGGATGAACATTAATTTCACTGCTTATGTGGTACTTATGATCAGTAAGCTCTAAAAAGAGCTAAAGAGCTCTAAAAACAGTAAAAACATATGATAAAAGTCATTAATTTAGCTGACACTACTCTATATTGCAATTATCAAAAGTACCCGCTACTTATGGTGTAAGAGCCTTTTGAACATTTTATTCTCATTCAACCCGCCTCCAAAGGAGATATGAGTTCTTGTAAGAAATGAATTTGTCTTAATAGAATTATACCTAGCTGATTGTAAATTCATAGCTTCAAACTACCTTCCACTTTAAGAGAATCGATTAATCAAATGAATTTTACTGACATTTTCTGGGCCAGATTTAGAGAATCCATTTTCATATGTATAGTTGATTAATACCGTTTTATTAAGATGTTCTTGATCTGAAAGAAGTGTCTTTTAAATGTTCTTTCAATTACATATCCAGATTTTTTTATATACTGTCGTAAGTTGAATAAAAATTAAAATAAGCTAAAAGAGGTATAAAAAATGGGAAGATATCAGTAATGCATAATCCTATTTGGTGTACGCAATCAAATCCTTCTCGGTCTATTACTATGAAAGTATATCATCAGTAGGACATTTTTGGCACAAAAAATTTGCTTGAACCATGGTAGATAAGAATATATTAATTTTCTTTATAAAATGATTCCTGTCACGCAAGGTTAAACATACTTTTAAAATTAAAGATTTATGACTGGAATTTGGAATATTAAATTAGTTATCTATGTATTGATATAATTTTAAAATAACTTTTAATTTTAGCAGCACCTGGTTAAAATCTCTAAATTTTGGCTCATTATTTAGGACATACAGAAGTTTTTGACTAACAGTTGGGTTATTTTGTATTATTAACTTCCATTGTAAAGTAAACAGTTAAGTTACTGTCTTAGTCTTATCTCCGTAGCTAAAGAAGCCATTATAGATTATAACTAGTTAAAGTATCCGGAGTTGTTCGGGTTCACGTAAATAATGATGCAAGAATATAATTAAAGATCAGTTTATTAGAGTACACTGCATTCATAGTTCTATCAATCGCTCCGCGTTACCTAGAAGCAGCCGGTGCAATTAACACGACTCGTTTCTTTCATAACAACCAGATCACAAAAGAAAAGTTTCTGGCTATTATCTCAAGTTTAAAGTCGCATGTATCAGTGTTCGTGGTTCGGTTAGATGCATCTTGAAATCCCTCTTCTAATGACTCGAAGCATGAGGGGTTAGTGGTAAAGTTGGTTTTTGACTTACCTTTTGGGTTCCAAATCCGTACACAAAAGGAGGAATCCCTTTTAGCTAGAGGAGCGAGTAAACTCTCGTTACATATATTACTCTAGTACAACCTAAATGTGTTTCTGTTGTCTAATACAACCTATTTTCAGTCGTAGCCTGTGTAGGAGGCGTAAAATAGTCAAATTACGAGTTGTTTACAGAGAGTTGTCCTTTTGACCCCTTTTTGGTGGTCTGAGAAGAAAAAGTCCTGTGACTAAAACTGTAGAGAATAGAATTTCCAATCGATTAAGTGTCTCCAAAATGTTTCTAAAATTCTCAGTTTTCGAATTACAAGGGTCTGAAGGTGGAAGGGATAAAATATTGAGTTTTTATTGTGTCCCTCGGGAGGAGGGTTAAATGTCCACCTTGAAAAGAAAGATACATACTGATAGGTCTCGAAGACAAAGGTAATCAGATTTTAGTCTTTCTTCAAGTTTACTACAGACTTTGCTAGAGAAATATCGAAAACACACCTTCAAAATGTAGAAGAAACGGAGGTTTGTTGGCAGTTTACCTTTTTTTTTCTTGTATATAACTTCAGTAAGTTAAAAGATATTTAAAGATAATGGACACCTGTGGGATTTATGGAACAAATGTGACAAATTTAGTGAAATTCGGACCTGTAATTTGGATGCATATAGCAGTGACATACACATTGACGGACGCACTGGCAAAAATTTATAATATTATGGATTACAGAATTAATATTCCTTTCAAGTTAACGAAAACTTTTGATAGCGGGAATTTAGGGTGTAGCATGGTACTTTCGTACGTCTCACCGTTACTGTGGCTATAACAGCGAACTTGGGTGGTTGCTGTTGAATTAATGTCTACAGCCTGAGATAATAATTCCATAATAAAATGATCAACAAAAAAGTAAAGCTGAGTGTTTGAGTGCCAAGAACAAAGGTGTATTAAACATTAAGAAAAAAACCCACATACTGAGGACCTTATTTGAAAGAGGCAAAATAGAACAATTTTATTGATGAACAAATGAAGTTAGTCCATGAGTTCGAACAGAGGTTACCAACTGCCGACCTGCGACTTCGAATTTATGGCCAAAGAAAAATTTATTTAAAAAAATAGCAAAATATTTCATATCCCCAGTTATTTCTTCTCCAAAATTCCTTAAAACTCAGTTCAGGACTCGACTTGCATATTCGTCTTTGCTTCTCTTCTATGATTTGCATTAAAAGAGATAGATGGTGGTGGATATTTGTTATATGGTTGATGCAGGTGAACATTTACAATCCCTACTAAAACACCCTTTTTAAGTTCCCTTTTTAATTCCATTTATAATTTTAGACTGTCTTTAGCTTGCATTTCTTCTTGCCATTTGTCAGGAATAAGATTTGAAGTGCTACCCTTAAGAATTTATAAGTTAGGGTTATATAGAGCAATTCCAATTAGTGTAACTAAACGATGGTCTGCAAAGGGGTCAATTTATTATTTCAAGATAGATTTACAGATTTAAAAATACTTACAAAAATAATAGGAGCTCTCGGAAAGTACAGAGCCCTGCAAATGGTAACACAACCAGTGAGCTACAAATTTGTTCTACGCAAAAGAAAGGTAAACTTTGTCCTTATATAATAATTGTAGGAGACAATAATAACTAATTGTTCTTTTTTAAATGTATGCCCGTAATTCCATGTATTTTTAACATTAACTGACCGTCCTCTACTCATTTGAACAGTATGGAAAATCATACCTGAAGGTAGACTGAACGCTTTACCTCTATGTATTAAATACTAAGGCAGATAAATACATATAATTTATGCTGAGGATCTAATTAAAGGCTTTATGATTAAAATGAATTGAATTTATATAGATACTTCAATACTAAGAGCATCTAGTTTGGTTTAGAGCTCTAGGGTCTGATGTTTTGCAACAAGGGGGTTGATAAGACGGGAACCTACTGTTTAAAGACGAATACGGACTACTACGAACATTAGAACATTCAAACTGTGGACTCCAGTACCGAAGAGTGGTCCCTACCAATTCGTCCATCTTTCAAAATTAGTCATCTAAGTGTTTTAATCTAGCACTATCATTTTGATAGATATCTACAAAATTCACAGAAAAATAAAACAATTGTTTTTCTATGAAAAATTCTACCACCCTTCTAGTTTAGTTCTGCATCTAGTTTGGTTTGGAGTGCTATGGTCTGATGTTTTGCTACGCGGGGGTTGATAAGACCGGAACCTACTGCTTAAAAACGAATCCGAACAACTTCGAACATTAGAACATTCAAACTGTGGACTCCGGTACCGAAAAGTGGTCCCTACCAACTCGGCCATATTTCAAACTTAGGCATCTAAGTGTCTTAATCTAGCACTATCATTTTGATAGACATCTGCAAAATTCACAGAAAAATAAAACAATCGTTATTTTATGTAAAATTCTACCACCCTTCTATTACTGGGAAAAAATCTTTCTTTCTATTCATATAAAGGTTATATTTAGACGTAAAAAATGAATAAAAGTCCTCTTTTACTATTCACAAGACGACAGACTCTGACTACATTTTTTTTTATCTGAATGTAAGACTGCATTAAATATGCATTCCGACATCAAACAAATAAAAGGAGAAAAATGAGAACATGAAATAAAATCATTAACTCGCTAATTCAACTGTAGTATATAATTCATGTTTTTGGGAAAGGTTTCAGCCGAAATATATCATTATTGAGACATTTTTGGTGAAAGAAAATACACTCTTGACAACGGTCATCAAAATTTTACAAAACAAGTGGCGCACAGCACGCGAGGTAATGCTCAGCTTGTAGCGTGACAAACACGAGTCGTATATACAAAGTTTATGGAGGAAATCACGAAACTCTTGGAGCATTAGAAATTAAATAATTTATGAATTCTCGTGAATTATTCGTCGTTTTCTTTGATGTGTATCAGGTTGGTTGAATAAAAAAATGGAATCCGCTTGCTAACACGAGATACTTTGTTTGAAATGTTGTTAATGCAAGGGTTAGTATATGTTGTAATTCAGTAAATTTTTGATACTTTATTTCATGATTTGTCTAGTATACATTGTATTTGACAGGAAACTTCCATTTTTAGTACTGTCTGAACATTTGTCTAAATATGGGATATTAATATCCGTGATTTATTAGATATGTATTCAAGAAACTGAAATGTACAATGCTGGATTTAACGTATTAATGTTAAAGTTAAAATATTTTGCAATAATAGTTGAATTCCTTTCTAATCCTTCAAAGAAACAAAATCATGTTTACTACAGTGAGAAATTTTCAAATAGAACACTTTATTATAATTAATGGTATCATAATAACAAATTATGCATTCCGTTAAAGATATCTTAACGTTGCATATTTATGAAAGCTGAAATTGCCATTTCTATTGATTATTATTTGTTTGAGATTTTCTACTTGGATTTGTTAAAAAAATTATAATAGGCTTGTTAACACCAAAAAATTTGTTTGTGATGTTGAATAGAACACTTTATAGAACATAAATAGAACAATTTATTATAATTAATGGTATCATAATATTAACAAATTATGCATTTAATATATCTGTACAATGCATATTTATGAGGTTAAAGCGGAAATTACAATTTCTGTAGATTATTATTTGTTTGAGATTTTTTATTTAGTGTGCCTCAGATTTTTTAGAAAAAATATAATACTCTTGTTAACACCAGAAAATTTGCTTTTGATGTTATGAGACTAAGATATATATATATATATATATATATATATATATATATATATATATATATATGTCTGTATATAGTGTATAATATATAAAATATGTTAAACTAATAAATTGACACCTATAGATAAATTAGTATCATGTTAAATTCCTTATCCAAAATTTGTGAATAGTGGAGTTAATTGAAAAAAATTTCGACTAAGAGACCAACCGTAAGTGCAAAGTGATTTCTTATGGTTTAAGTTCTCTATGGTCGCAAGTAGTCCTTCGACAGGATGAAGTTGTGATTAAAAAAGTTACAAAATTGGTCCTTCAAAACAGTTTTTTTCCTAGGATTAAAGTTCCATCAGAGGACCAGCCTGGACGACCCTATCCCTCTGTAACTAAGTGCTTATACACATATATATATATATATATATATATATATATATATATATATATATATATATATATATATATATATGTAATGTAAAAAACTTAACACTTTAATATTAAACTAAAATTAATGACACCTCTATTAAAAAACCACCAAAGCCGCAATTTCTTCATCTTTTTAGTGGCCTTTCGGCGTTAAACTCTTTTGTTTCCTTCCTGTTGGCGAGCTTAACTCGCCAACCTATTTTGATGGTTAAGAGCACTTAAAAGCACTTATAATTTGAAGAGTAACAAATTCTTTTCCCAAGCGGTTAGCGCCCCCAAGGTTATATAAGGCTGCGCGACCATTCTTTGTTGGATTTTTGCTCTGTACGTTGCCTAATAAACATGTTACAAAAATTATCCTGAAAATTCGTATTTTTTTTCGACCACTCTACATCCTCGTAGCATAGTCGGCCACGCTATGTTTCATATATATATACACACACACACACACACACACATATATATATATATATATATATGTGTGTGTATATATATATATATATATATATATATATATATATGTATATATATATATATATATATATATATATATATATATATATATATATATATATATATATATATATATATATATATATATATATATATATAATATATATATATATATATATATATATATATATATATATATGAATGAATTTTACTATGAAATTATGAAAGGGGGATTCGTTACAAGATGCAATGATCATTGCATAATAACTTAAAAAAATTAAGCACTGAACTAGAGTTCAGAAATCAGATCATACTTTCTTTTGGGGTCGCACGGAGCTTCCAGAGGGAATCTACTTAATTAATAACTTTCTTGAGGTACGGCGTTTGCCACAGGAGCTGTTCCTCAAAGGCTAAATCAACAGGAATGGCCTCGTTCACTCTAGGACAATAAAAAGAAACTTCACAAGATCTCGGAGATTCTCGATTCTCCAACGGGAATAGTTCATTTCCTAAAACTTCGCTGAGGTGCTAGCTTGGTATAGAGAGGTGGAGGGGGGGGAGAAGACTGACTCAGTCGCTTTCCTAGACACTAGGGATCGAGTTCACAGGGGAACTCGAATGTATAAAATGAGAATTTTTACATTGTCGTCCGCCTGTTAATCTTCCTTCTCGAAAGTTTGGGGCATCTGGACAAGAAATGGTGACGCAATCGGGTACTGTTGTAGATTTATGTTGTAAAACTGCTAGCCATAAAAGATTGAAACAAGGAATACACAGTTCTCATTAATCCACAACAGTCTCGACAAATCCATAGAACATCGTTTAGCTGCCATTGGTCACACAGACGAGAAAGAGGGAAGAAGAAACCTCGCGCCACTCACACAAATTGACTTTTAACTTTGTGGACTTTGAATGTTTCCATGGTAATTATACTTCCCTCCCTAGAATGTTAATACAAACATAAAATTCTATGAAATAAACATATTTCATAAACTGCTTTTGTTTAATTGGAAACACAAAACAGTAGAAGTAATACACACCATGATGAAAGGGTCCAAAAGAGGACGATTCGTACCCGAGTAGAAATAAGGAAAAGTTGAAAAATAATTCCTTTTATTATAAAATGCAATGTGTTTAAAAATTATTTTTTATGAATTTTCTTATTTTTTTAAAATTCTCCTAGATAATAAACTTCTTATAAATTCTTAGAAAATGTTTACCAAACTAGCATAGTATAAAACTTATTGCCGAACTCTGGTCAATTGGTTAGGGCGCTGATCGTCGGTACTGGAGTTCGTGCGTTCGAATCCCACTATGGCATTGATGTTCGTAGCCTTTCGGAATCGGCTTTAAGCAGTAGGTCCCGGTCTCATTAGCCTTTGTGGGCAAAACAGCAGACCGTAGTGCTCCAAAACAAACCAAACTATAAATCCTTCTTATAAATCTGGGCATTCATTTTAAATTTCAAATTTAATAAAATTTTTAAAACTAAACTTAAATTTAGAATTAAATTTAAAAATTTAAATTTAATTATTCATTTTTTATGAAAATTCAAAGTTTAAGTAATAAGTATTCCCCTTAAATAAATTGTTCAGTTTATTAGCAAAATAATACCTCTGAGTATTAAAAAATATTTTTAGTAGTAAGGGCGCAGACCAGTTTTTTTATTAAGACAGTGAAAGGACCTAGTTACGCTATGGCTGTGGCACACACACATATATACTATATCCATATATATATATATATATATATATATATATATATATATACATATATAATATTTTACACACTCGCACACACACACACACATATATATATATATGCATTTATTTATTTATACATACATACCATATTTAAAGACAAGCATACCCACGCATAAAATGAACATTTTCAGAAAATATATATAAAAATGTAAGCGTGTCTTTTGTAGAGAATTTAAGCTAGATGCTTGAATTGCTTTCATGGAAATTTTCCACGTCTTTAATCTGTTCGTGACATGCATGTTTTGTCTTTTTTATTCATAATTGCAGCGGTTGAAAAAAAAACAAAAGCCAAATGTTTAAGAATATGATTTCCATAATTTGTAGGTAACAGTATATTTTTTAAGTAAATGGGCTCTCGAGAAGCAGAAAGAAAACGGCTCGATACATAAACTACCCCGGTATTTATCTGAGGCGAAAGACAGTTCTGGCTCATCATTGATTCACGCAGTATGCTGATGACATGCTTCGAGGAGTGTGCAACACTTGCCCAGGACACTGAAGAGTAACTCCAGTTTCCGAAAAGAAAGTCATCAAAGCCCAAAATGGTATTTATCATAAGAAACAGCGTGTGGTAACATATATTTTAAAACTTGTCATTTCTCTAGGTGAGTAATGATGCAAATCACTTTGCAAATTTTTGCGCTCCAGGATTTGCACTTCACGGAATATTGGCTCACAAAATGTCAGACATCATCGCCAACTGACAACCCTTGGCGACAGGGCTCTTCTGAAGTATTAAGTTTGGCAGGCCTGAAGAAAAATGGATCCTCGAATGCGATTAGCAGACGATGATGGATGTCAGGAAAAGGTTGGACTTAACGGGGTGGGAGGGAGAACATTCGAACGTTAACCCCCTCCCCCCCGAGTTTCCCTGCCGTTTTCGTGACTAGCAGACGATAGAATTATATTGATTAACCCTCTGTTGCCGAATCGTTTTCGCTTTACTCAAATGATATAGTATGAGGAATTAGCGGACATAAGAAAAAGGTTAAGTCAGATAAAATCAAAGTAAAATTTAGTCCATTAAGGGTGTGTGACCAATGTGAGCAGGTAAACGTCATTCCAAAATAGATTCCCAATTCCTTACGCACTAGTATGAAGATCAGTAAGAATATAAGGGAATAAATTTATGCAACTATTGCAGTCCAGGTGCATTCAATTTATATATATATATATATATATATATATATATATATATATGCATATATATATATATACATATATAAATACATACACATAATATAATAAAAATATACATATATATATAAATAAATATATATATATTTAAAAATATATATATATATATATAATATATAATATATATAATAAAATATAATTATAAATATAATATAAAAAGAATAAAAAAAATTGTATAAGTATATAAATAATAAATAAAATAATAAAAAAAAAGCATTAAAATATATAAAAATTTTAAACAGTTTAAATAAAATAAAAAAAAAAAAAATACATATAAAAAAAGCTCATCCCTACAAAAATAGTGTTAACTTGCCCAAACACTAAAAAGAAAAAGAAAGTCATCCCAAATTTTATCAAAGAAAATTAAAACCCCTATGATGCAATCATGCATGCGCCCAATTACTTAAATACATATAGCAAATACCCAATACTAAAATCTAATAAGTTGAAATACGAATGCCATGTTAAAAAAAAAATAAATAAACTTTAACCCCCCCCCATATTCCCCTTCTTTTAAAAGCAACGTAAATTAAATATTTTAATTTATACCCCTATCATGAAACAGTATAGCTAATACAATACTTAAATTTTTCAATATGAAAAATGTGGTAAAACCCCAGTCTACCTTTCAGCATATGAAAGTGAAATTTTTATAATTTCTATTAAAATTTTTAAATATAATTTATTATTATTATAAATTCATAGAATGTAAAATATTATAAAACTATGCTTTTAAGTCATTTATTTACAGTATTCTTTTAAAAATTTAATTCAAAATATTATATTTTCAGGAATTGAAAGAACTATAAATCATTACTAATCTGATAGTATTATATTGGATTCAACTAAAAATTAATCTATGATTAAGAAAATTTTCTACTGATGGAGTCCTTAGTACCAAAATATATTTTTAGTTGAACGGTATTCCATGATGTGTAGAAAAATTCACTATATCTGTGTTGCTTAAAGTTTCTTTAGTGGAGGAAAAATAATTTTAAATTTTAAGCACACGAGAAAAACTTTTATGTCTAATTTCATCCAGATAAGTTCATACGATTAAAGTATACGACTTTATTGTTGCTAATTTTGCCAATGCCCTTTGAAGAAGCCACGGCCAAATACCAGACGAATTAAGGATAAGGGTTGTGTCTTTCGTTTGATGAGCACCGTTAGTGTTAAAGAATGACTTCGCTCAAGAGAATCCTCGTAATTTAGAAGCAGGGATCAAACAGAAGACCCCTAGACTTGGCCATTCACCACCAAGAGGTAACATTTGGGAACTTGGAGGACATTGTGATACAAACATATTTTATTTGCTCCAGTCATCGTTAACGAACACGGCAGATCTTACTCGGATCGAGTCCCCAACCCACAACTTCCAGTTACAAGATCTTGCCTTTGTTGACTGAGCTACCACGATCACAACTTTGTTTTACAGCAAAGTAAAAAGAATTCTCAAATCATTGAAAAATACGAAATTTATGCTATTGCTATCTTAAGCAAAGTTGCTAAGATTAAACAAAGTTAAGTAAGCTGAGACTTTTCAATATGTTATTTTGTTTAAAGTGGTAGAGAGATATGTCTTCGAATCTGGATAACCAGACTGAAAAGGTGAACAAACCCAATGCTCTGCTGGAGTAGGACCTTCTTTTTATTTCAACTTTTCTCTAATTATAAAACAAAGTTATAAATAGATACAATACATGTGTAAGGCACGTTTTTTTTTTTTTTTTACTTTTTAAAGGAACAAAACATAGCATAGACTTGGCCATCCACCACCAAGAGGTAACATTTGGAAGACATTGATCACAATGTCTTCCAAACATATTTTATTTGCTCCAGTCATCGTTAACGAACGCAGATCTTACTCGAATCAAGTCCCCAACCCACATCTTCCAGTTACAAGGTCTTGCCTTTGTTGACTGAGCTACCATGAACACAACTTTTTTTTACAGTAAAAACTATTCTCACATCATTCAAATACGCGAAATTTATGCTATTGCAATCATAACCAAAGTTGCAAAGATTAAACAAAGTTAAATAAGCTGAGATATTTCAATATGTTGATTTGAAGTGGTAGAAAGATTTTATGTCTCCTCGTCTGTATCCCCAGACTAAAAAGGCGACACAATCCAGTGCTCTTCTGTACAATACTGAGTAGGACCTTCTTTTTTCAACTTTTCTCTAATTATAAAACAAAGTTATAAATAGATACAATATATGTGTAAGACACGATAGTTTTTTTACTTTTTAAAGGAACAAAACATGGCATACATATAATGACTTGAAGCTTCTAAAATAATTAAATCAGTACAAAAAATCAGCAAAAGGTAATAGAAAAGTATTCTTTTTTTATTTGAAAATTATTTTTCTAACAATATATATTTTAGTCATTTTACCAAGTTAATTAAATTAATAAAAAAGAAAACGAAGAAACTGATTAAAACTGATTATATAATATTTTCAATATATCTAAACTTAAAAAAACCCAATAAAAATCACAG
>CM063498.1:153326216-153328716 GCA_032207245.1 Pardosa pseudoannulata | reverse complement strand
AAACGTGTTAAGTCCTAGATTGTGTACTAGTGTACATCAATAAGTATCAAAAATCGAACACACACAAAACGAACATTTATTTCATCCATAACATTTTTCTTTCCTACGTCGTAATTCACTCTAAATTTTAAATCAAAATTACAGTGAGTGTTCGTACCGCTTTCTGCTGGATTTTTGTTGCATATTTAAATAAATGAGTTTTTCTTAGATTTTTGGACTATTTCTGTTATTTCATAAAATATTTTACGCTTATCGTAGCAAAATAATCAGTTTTTATTTTAAATTATGCGTTTTAACATGCAAAAATTTTTGCTTTCACAGAATTAAAATTTTTATTGTGAAAAAAGATATTTGAACTTTAAAGGACTTTTCCCACTCAAAGTAATATTTTATAGCTTCCCAAAATAGTTTTGTGCTCAATTGCTTAAGAGACGTGTTTGAAATTTTCTGCACTCATATTGCTATTATAAGTAAGATGGAATAGAATTGAGTATTGATGACAATAACTCAAAAATTTGCATTACAAAATGTACTTATTTATGTCTTATGATTGTAAAGACAAAATAAAGTATATTTTATTTTGCATAGTTAATACTCGATCACTTTTTACTCAAAGTGAAGGAGCATTAATTTTACCATTTGCCGTAAAGGTTTTAAGACAAATTATTAACTATAACAAAATATTTAATTAAAAATATTATTGTTAATATAATATGTGGCTGGTATAATATTTCACACGAACACATGATTATCTAGCTGAATTAATAGTTTTGGATTTTTACAAATCAAGAAGTGGTATCCTTGAACTTCTGGATATCCCTTCTAAAAAATCATTGCGTTTTTGTATGCATCCACACCCCAAATAGGCTATGTACACATATTTTCTTCCAAAAGTCATGACTGTCCTGGTTTTCAGAAGAGTTTGACATCAAATAAAGTTCTGAGCACGCATGTCAACGTCAATTCTTAACAGTGGAATAGTGTTTTAGATTTGTTTTAAATCAAATTCAAAATCACAACCGTTTTGAAATATTAGCTTTTGTTAGAATTCTAACCTTAGACTATTAATTGCGTTAAAAGTTTGTTATCACAATCTTGAATAAAAGTTTGTTTAAAAATATTTTAAAAAATCATATAACTTAATATGATTTTTAAAATATTTTTAAACAAACTTTTTTTAGAGAATATGAAATTCTTAGAGTTATGTTATTGTTATGTGTAACTATATCAGTTAAATGCGATTAAACGTTACTAAACGGCATTACTTATTTTACATTCAAAATATTATGAAACATTTTCCCACAAATAGTTTAAATTTAAATTTATTTCGTTTTTTTTTTATTTTTTTTATTTTTTTTTTATTTTTTTTTTAACACACTTAGATTTAGTTATCATTCAAAAGTCATTTTTTCTGTTCAGTAGTTATTTACACCTACTTTTCAAATTCTTCTAGCAGTAAATCTGTAGAAATATATCCCCTTTAAGTTAACATTAAGGTATAGCAATAAGACGTATAATATCTCTGGTACATTGTTATCTAATTGAGACACTTAGAACAACTGGAACGTAAAAGAAACACAAAAGAAAAGACTGAATTTTTATTTTGTAAAATTTGAGGTATACAGGGAAAGTTATTAAAGTGTAATCACTTTCAAGATTGTCATAACAAACTTTTAACGCAATTAAAAGTCTAAGGTTAGAATTCTTACAAAAGCTAATATTTCAAAACGGTTGTGATTTTGAATTTGATTTAAAACAAATCTAAAACACTATTCCACTGTTAAGAATTGACGTTGACATGCGTGCTCAGAACTTTATTTAATGTCAAACTCTTCTGAAAACCAGGACAGTCATGACTTTTGGAAGAAAATATGTGTACATAGCCTATTTGGGGTGTGGATGCATACAAAAACGCAATGATTTTTTAGAAGGGATATCCAGAAGTTCAAGGATACCACTTCTTGATTTATGTAAAGAACGAGAGAAAACCATGATAAGTACAGTAATAAATCGTCTTTCTAAACATTTCAGCAAACCTGCATAAAAATAGCTTTGATTTGTTAAGAGAAAAAGCCATATTGGCTTAAAAAAGCACGCCAAAATCATTCCCGACCAGGAAAAATACATCACCTTGCAATGATTTATACAGGTCTGTATAATACATTGAAGAACTGAATTCGATTTCTATAAATTTTCTCTGGTTCTAGTGCCTGTTATAGTGTACTTTATTCTTTTCGTAGCATTTGTTTCGAGGACATGTATTGAGTGGTGGGGAGAACGAAAGCAGTGGTAACAATTTTTCGTTCCTTTCGAGAAGAATCCGTAAGACGCGAGAGAGATGCAAAAGCGTGAATGTGCGGGCCGTACATTATTCGATATCGGAAGGGATATATAAACTAACCGGAAACTTGTTAAGTTGTCGAAAGAGAAAGCAATTTTTTATTCCGAGTTTCCTGTTTATTTCTTTCAAAGAAATGGTACAAAAAAGTTGAGGGTTTTA
>CM063498.1:153316216-153321216 GCA_032207245.1 Pardosa pseudoannulata | reverse complement strand
TGAATTAATTTGAGTTAGACTAAAGTATTATTGGAGTTTGTGGAAAAGAAATAATATGAAAAATTCTGTATTCATTGCTCATTTAACAAAGCTAGCTAATTAGCACATTAACATGGAGATAATTACCCACAAAGGTAAAGTCCTTATTAAAACCTCTTCCACACTTCTTAGAAACATGGTGTCACAGCATTTATTCCTTTTCTTCCATGCCAGGACAGGGAATGAATAAAAAAGATGTCAGTTATTAAGTTATAAATTATTTATGTGGAGAGATTGACTGTCTAATTAGAAAACATAAAAATGGAGATATTAAAAAACAGGATTTGTGAAATTATAAAATTGGATTTATTATTTGCTTTCACTTACCTATAATTCCATATTGATTTCAATTGATGTTTTCTCGTGACATGTATGTGTTTATAAATGTTGAGGCTCATATTACTACTTCTCTTTTTGTATAAAATTTTAGAGTTTGAATCTAGAAAATTAGTGAAATATCATTAAAAAATTCTGATGTGTTCACCACAGACTTCGTTGTAGAATTATACACAACTTTTTTTACATTGACTGTATGTTTAGTCATCAGACTTATCATTTGCACATTCCCTCCAAGGATAAAGTTTATATTCATTTCTCAAGGTAATAGGTTATCTTATGCTTAAGTACAGAAATCTATCAGCGATCTGTAGCGTTACAACCCTTTTATTGAGAATTTTACATAAATATTTCTTTACAAACCGACATTTTTTAGACATCTTTACCGTTATTAAAATGAAAAATGAAGTAAAAAGTTAGTTGTAAACATATTTTCTAGAGTCCCAATAGAGCTACTTTTTCAATATCGACAAATAGCTATGGGATTGGAACACCCTGAAATTATTCTGTTCTGGCCGCTATTAGCATTCAAGAAGTAGATCGATAGTGATTATGAAACACGTGTTAGCAATAAATTTTTAACTAATTTTGGGCTTTAAATACCTAGGCTTTGCTTTGATACAGCTAATACAATTCTTTAATTTGATCTAATAATTGATCAACGATACTAATAACAATTTATACTCTAGCAATTATTTGCTCCCATCAGCAGTTAAAATATGTTTTTACTTATTAATGAATAGATATAGCTCCTTTACGAAAATAAACCATATAATTCATCACAGGGATATAGCAGTTGAAAAATGGTTGTGTAGGTAACATGTAGTTTTCTGAACAAGCTTCCTTCAATATATCGTTTTATGTAAGGAGGAAAATAATAATAAGACTTGATTTTGTCTAGAAAGCTATTTGTCTATAAACCATTCCTTTGTTTTCTACTTGCCTTGCAACATTTAAAAGTTAAATTATGTCATGCATTTGAATAGGTTGTTATTATTAATTTATAGTTATAATGAAATAATGATGTATCATAAACAAAGTAATAATAAATGACAATTACATCTTAGATATCACACCGATACCTCCATTTACTGATAACAGTAAGTAAAAATGTTTAATAAAATTATTATAACTGTGATGGTTAGGTAAAACAACAAGCAATAAAAGCAAACACAAAGGATAAGAAGAAATTTGAAAATTATACCATATCAAGGTTTGCATAATTAGATGATTATTTTAACTCTTTTTTTTAAATTAATAACTCTTTGCTAGTGAATAATAATACTTCCTAGATAATAGCCATAATTTGAAAAACTCCTTTGACTTTTCATGTATTTGGTAACATTTAAGAGTTACTTCATGCCTTGTTTCCGAATAGATTATCATTATTATTAATTTATAACTATAATATGATAATGACTCATCAACAGCAAAGTAATAATTAATCCCAATTACATCCTAAATATCACCCCAAAACCTTTCTCCACTAATATCGGTAGATGAAAATACTAGTAATTATTATTAACTATGATTTATTATTACTTTAATGAGTAGGTAAAAAGATCATTTAAAAGAATAATAACAAATTTTTAAATCATGCAAAAATGTTTATGCAACTAAGTAAATTTTTAAACTCTTTTTTTTAAACATAACTATTAGCATTTTACTGAAATCATTAAAAACGTTAAAGCATTGAGCGAACTAATAGAAAATAACTGTAAAAAGTAAATGACCTCCCCCCCCTCCAACATTTACGGTGAGCCCAGTATTCAGCTGTCAGTTGCAGAACCCTTCAGAGCACTCTACTATTTCTCTCAACTCCCCTTCCGCACAATCGAAAAGTAGCTGTGTTTCTGAGTTAGAGAGGGGGTCTACCTGACACTTCTTAGAGATGGGTATCCACAACATGACAGCAAGTACACGGAGATAAGTTGAAGCCAGACATGATGGTCATTGAGAGGAGGCCAAGTATAGTCACTAACCTCTCATCATGACGTGAAAATCCGGAAGGAGAATTTTCGGTTATGGTTTCTTGAGAACTAGATGCTTTTGCTTACACTGTGTTTACTTCCTTGTCAAACGCTTTTCAAAGAACTTATTATATACGATTATTGATTTTATTTATTGATCCGTGACTAAGAAAACTCATAGAGAGGTGTGACTATGTAAATACGTTGAAGCTGAATACATTGATACGTTTTTCGCTAAGCTCTGTGGTAAATAGGGTTTTATAGAAATTTTGGAGACACAGTTCAAGTTGGAGAAAAAAAAACACTGTTTTATATTTTATACTTTTCAACAAACCAGTCATCACTTAGATAGTTTATTTGGTTTTGTATGCAAACCAAATTTATGGAAATATTTAATTGTTAGTTATAGGTAATATTTAGCTATTTACTTTGTATGATTTTTGGCTAAGATCGAAATATTAAACATGGAAGATATCAAGGTGTAGGAATTGATTTCAAGCCAAACCAAAATAAAAAATTTTTTTTATCTATAAAAAATAATTTGTTTCTAAAATTTCAACTAAATAGTAACATATTGTGTGCGGGTACATTTCGCAGCGGAATTGTACCAGGAGCAGAAGTTTAACCCTTAAATTTAGTTATTCAGTTAAATTTCAATAGATCGAAAACTATTTAATTTTTAACCAACTTTTTGTATTTTATATTGAAATATAAGCAAATATATATAAATGGACATATATATATATAAACAAATATATATATATATATATATATATATATATATATATATATATATATATATATAGTATCATTTTCGCAAAGATAAATATTTTTAATCAAACTTCCCGTTCTGTGGTTCGCATCGACTGATGTAAAATCTAGTTTTTATTTGTCTAAATTTTTCCAGAATCTCTGTAGTAGACAAGAACATTTGGCTTCGTTTTCCTGTATATACCGTTATTTTTGTACTCACAAACAAACCATGTTGTTACACTAACCCTTACTAGTACGTGACCGGCTCTCAAGTATCAATCGTCAGAAGACGTACTATTACGTGTCCCACATACAATGTGTTAATAGATTTTCTTTTTATTTAATTTAAAAAACTTTTTAGATCATCCCTTTCTTTAATTTATTAGAGCTTGGTTTAAATACAAATTATAACAATCACATGTACATGAGACGCTGGTTGACATGTTCAAACTCCACACCGTATCTTACTACTCCACTATATTGCCCTCTTTAATTGTCAATGAAATAAAAAAAGAGTTTGCCAATAAATTTTATTTATTAAAGTTTTGATGTTCATGAGACACTGGTTGACATGTTCAAACTCCACACCGGGTATTACAAATCTTGCTACAACACTTTTTGTAAGAAAGATAACTAATGCAATTGTAAAAAAAAAAAAAAAAAGATTTTTCAATCATATGAGTTTTTTTATATTCTGCTGTCATATTATTATATAAACGTTACCAGATATTAAATAAATAAAAATATAAAAAGCCAGATCACAATTTGTAACTGATATTATTTTTAAAAACATTTCATATATTCTACATCTTTTGTCTCTCCGAACAACACTTCAAAATGAAATAAAAGCTTACACATATATAAAACTTCAATGAGATTTTTTTTTGTCTCATCAAGAAGACAGATGCGATAGACTTAACATCAGAATAAGCTTTTTGTCGGGTGTCTAATTATTATGACTATAAACATATTGAATGAACTTTAATTAAGAGAGAGCTTTATTATTTAATAAATTTTATGTGAGGCTGTCCTCCATAAAATACATCCAGCAGGAAAAAGCATGTGTTTGCTAGAGTTATTTGTAATTTGAGTCAAGTAACATTCGCCAGATATGCTAATTAATTACCCAGTCGCGTCTGAAAAAAACTAATTTTTACAATACAAATCTAATTCCTTAATTAGACTGGATATGTAACCAAATAAAAGATTTTGCAATTAGCTTATCACGTTAATTGAACTAGATGATTGAATAAATTCAGAGTTACTTTTCTGTTTTTTTTTCTCTCCCTGTTCTCAATTCCAAGTAACAGAAGTACCAAAATAAATTAAATCATTGCTCCACAGTCAAAATTTTCCGAGTAATGAGTGCAGCGTTATTGTTGTATTTCATAATTTGCTTCCTACGTCATTGAAAAATACTCGTGGGTTCCTGGGAATATACAGTTTTTTTTATTAATTCAAGCTTCTAATTAAGACAAGAGGATGCTGTTCGTAATTTTAACCCTTATTCAACGTGATTGATAGTCTATTCTGGAATTTTTCCTGTTTTTATACGCAGAAAACTGATGTCTAAATGAAGTGACTGATTAATAAGTTTATAAATAACAATACAAATGAGCAGTGGAAGAAATATATTAAAATAGCAACTTATTAAAATGCATTACTATCTTAACTTTAGTGGAAGTAATTAACTCTTCCTAGAAGCGTATTCCTTCAATGAAATTTAAGACAATGTTTTTAAATAGATTCTCTGGAAATTTTCAATGAAAATGAATGCATAGTAATTCGATTTAAATAAATTGCGAAATATTTCTGAGAATTTAATATTTTTGAAATTCAGACCAAACTTAAAGTATGACTTTTGTCGTTACCACATAACAAGATTGTGCTATTTGTAATTTT
>CM063498.1:153298716-153311216 GCA_032207245.1 Pardosa pseudoannulata | reverse complement strand
ATAGACATCTTAAGCATATGGACCAGGCTTAGTCTACCTAGTGTTAGAAGACCTTTTTAATGTACATATAGTTTATAAATTACCGTAATTTTTAATTTTGGATTATTCAGGTCATATCCTGCAACCAAAATAGTTGGCTTCACCTCTATTGATCTGAAATTAGTAAAAATCTTAAACACATGGACTGGGATCAACCTACATAATGATGATAGACTTTTTCAATATACAAACAGTAAGTCCTCACAGTTTGGAAATAAGAATAAAGCATTTGAGAAAAATGGTATAGATAATAGATTTAAAATTGATTATAGATCATTATTTATTTCAAAATAGGAGTTAAAAGATGCTTAAAATAATGCGTATACTTAACTTCAGAAGATAGCTTAAGGCCCAACAAAACTGAACTCTGTCCTGAGCGACAACTTTTAGGGGTAGCCTTATGTCTCGTATTTGAAAATTAATTTCTTTATTAGGAAATTTTTTTTATAAAACTATTTTACGAAATTTAATTTTTATTGCTTTCAAGCCTGAGACATAATTAGTTATTATTATTTTATTAGATTTGCTTGCAATGCCAAAAAGTTCAAGTAAAATGTGAAGATAGGGGAATATCTATTTAAAAAAAAAGATTAGGTTAAGTAGCAATTTGTTGTAACAAGCCTAAATAACGAAACGTAGGTACATATGCTTATTTTGAAAGGAATTTTGCTAGCCCATTATGAAGGAAAATCAGTATTTCTATAGTTTAAAGGTATAAATACGTTATTGGTAGCAAATGGGTACAAAACTGAGAGTTTCGTTTAGTAAATTCATGGCAAGAAGAATAGATAATTATTATGTAAAATTTTTAGATGAGTAGAATAAATATATAGCTCAGTGGCGTTGGGGTAGTGCTCCATGTTCATATGCCACAGATCCGATGTTCGATTCCCGGCTGGGCAAGGTTGACTCAGCCTTTCATCCCTTCAGTGGGTAGAGAAACTGAGGACCAAGCATGCTTGGGAACTAAACACTGAGGGTTCTGCGTAAGGCTGACCACCTAACCGGAACATATGCTTCCCACCCCAGAGCCCTTGGTCTAGAAATCAGAGATTGGCACCGTAGGCCCTGGTCCTCTAGGGGCTGTTGCGCCGAGGAGTTTAGTTTAGTTAAAAATAAATATACTTTTTATGAAATTTTAATAAATATACATTGTTTTTCAAAAAGTCCAGGTGAGGTGGCATTTGTATATTTGTTCCAGGGTGGCAAAACTGTCAGAGCCGTTCCTGATATAGTTGACTTTATAAAAAGGACAATATTCAAAGCCAGTTTGAGAACGCGATAGTGACAAGTTCCGCGTCCGTTTGACGGATCATATACTTTTCCAGTTAAGAAAGGAAGTAGAGACCAGGAGAGAGAAAAAGAAGATGGAGAAGAAAATAATAATAATGAAAAAAAAAGAGACGCTAAAGCAACTAAAAAAAAAAAATTGGCGATGATGAATGTTCGCCAAGTGACAGCGCAGCGAGCAGCGTCGCCAAGGAGCGGCCTCTTATTTTGACGGCCGCGGCCTCATCCATCACGTAAGCTGAGCTCCCGAAGACAGGGATTCCCTCCCCACGCCACAACGAGTGATACGGGCTGCCGGATTAGCATCTACAGCACTCCGGAGGGAGAGTTTATCGAATATCTTGCGAGAAAATGCTTACGCTTTAATGAGGCCATAACGCTTAATGAGGAGGATCGACTAGATGCCCATGGGTCAATCGAAAACTCCACTTGAATGGGCGGAAATTACGGCGAAAAAAAGAAACGGAAGCAGGAGAAATTTGGAATAATTATTTCGACGAACTACGGGCACAGATATAGCCCTTATTTTAGCCATATTTGAAATAAAGTGGAGAGTTTTAGAACATTTGTGGATTGTTCCAAAAACTTCACTTTTAGTTAAGAAAACTTAATTTCACTGGGTTATTGATACAGCGAACTTAAATAAAACCAAGAGCGAAAATTTTAGAATAATTATTTTTAAAAATTTCGTGTACAAATATAACACGTTTATCGATATGTAAAATATATTACACATTTTCAGCAAGATTGGTAGACTATTTTCAAATGCTTGTTGATGTTAAAATAACTTAAGTACAATGGACAAAAATTAAGACAAAATTTAAAATTAATTAAAAAAATTAAAGTAGGAAGGCAAGAAACGGAAGCAGGAAAAATTTGAATAATTATTTCGATGAACTACGAGCACAGATGTAGCCCTTATTTTAGCCATATTTGAAATAAAGTGGAGAGTTTTAGAACATTTGTGGATTGTTCTAAAACTTCAATTTTAGTTAAGACAACTTAATTTCACTGGGTAATTGTTACAGCGAACTTAAATAAAACCAAGAGGGAAAAATTTAGAATAATTATTTTTAAAAACTTCGTGTACAAATATAACACATTACGTAAAATATATTACACATTTTCTGCAAGATTGGTAGGCTATTTTCGATTGCTCGTTGATGTTAAAATAACTTAAGTATAATGGACAATAATTAAAACAAAATTTAAAATTAATTAAAAAAAGTAAAGTAGGAAGTCAAGAAACGGAAGCAGGATAAATTTGGAATAATTATTTCGACGAACTAAGGGCACAGACGTAGCCCTTGTTTTAGCCATATTTGAAATAAAGTGGAGAGTTTTACAACATTTGTGGATTGTTCTAAATCGCCAATTTTAGTTAAAACAACTTAGTTTCACTGGGTAATTGTTACAGCAAACTTAAATAAAACCAACAGGGAAAAATTTAGAATAATTATTTTTAAAAACTTCGTGTACAAATATAACACATTTATCGATATGTAAAATATATTACACATTTTCTGCAAGATTGGTAGACTATTTTCAAATGCTCGTTGATGTTAAAATAATTTAAGTATAATGGACAAAAATTAAGACAAAATTCAAAATTAATTTAAAAAATTAAAGTAGCAAAACTCCACAGTCAATATGTGTTAAGAATTGTCCTTGTGTTTATCTCGATATGTATATGATCCTCTATTTCGCGTCTTACAAACTGGGTACTGTTGCACCCTGTTGTGTCACGAGCGTATGCCAGGTGTGCAGCAGTGAGAAAAGTTTGAGAACCATGGCTCTAGAGTAGTGGATGACATAATGTGAGTGACATGTTATATTCCGGAGAGTAGAAACATCTGAATTTTCTCTGGATTTTTAAAAGCATCACAGTTATTATTTTTTTAAGAAGTAAAAACAAAATTTAGGGAACAGTCAATGTATCCAGAAAATAGATAACTCTTCACAATTATAGCATATGTATTTATACATAGTTACACAGCTTTGAACAGCAAAATTAGGAGACACTAAGGAAATATTTGTATCTTCAAGAGTCTTCATACGTACTTGAGTATCTTAGAAACTAGTTATTTAGCTATTTCTTTTTCTAAAGGAAAAAAGGCTCAATTTTTAACAGTTCTTTACCTGAGAAATGAATATACGAGCAATAGCATTAAGAATAAAATAAACGTTTGTTAAAAGAAATATGAACATTTTTCATCATTTATTTAATTATATTTAGGTTGTATATTTAACAATAAAATCATTTTAAAATGAGAAGCATTAGCAATTTAGGAGAAAACCATTTATTTAAAGACTTTCAGTGAAGGATAAATATAAAAAAATAAACTTTAAAATAAAAATCTTAAACTTAAACTATTAATTAAACAACCATCGAAATATGAAATGAAGTTTAAACAAAAATGAAATCCTCAATATTACATTTTAGATTCAAAATAATAACATTTTAAGTGGAATCCATTTATTTAAAGAATTTTATGGAAGTTAAATATGATGAAATATTCTTCAAAATGGGAAATTTTAAACTTCAGATACACACAAAAAAAAATATTGATATATCTCCTACTTTTAGCCAAATATTTTCTCTTCAGTTTTATTTTCTTCTTGTGTAATAAATATTGATCAAGGTTTCTTTTAAATTCAAAATACATAATTAATTACGATTTAAACGAAACACTACGTTATGCGTAAGTTACACTGCATATTAAAGTCATTAAAAGCGAGTGATTTGTGATAAAGAATTATTAATTAATAATCAGTGTAAATGAGTAGCGATCTCATTTCATTTTCGAATAATAATTAAAAAAAAAAGAAAAAAAAATTGCTATATTTCACCACTTTAAAACACAGAAAAACCTGTTTCTTCAAACGTGACAGACTTTTAATCGGTACATTATAAAAGCCAAAGCAGAATTTTAACGCACTTCTCACGTTGTCTTAATACCAGAATAAAAATATTTTGAAAGTGTCTGACAGATTGCTTTTAACTCCGCAATTTTATCTCGATTTATTTATCTCGGTTCACTTTTTCATTCCGTGTCTCCACTGTACATCACATTACAAACCTGTAATTAAAGCGAACTGAGCATGAATATTAATTGAATGATCCTTTCATGTCCAGGTTGCAGAATCACAAGATTTTGGTCGCATGTCAAAATAATTCAAGAAATGCGAAAATATTTTCTTTATTGTGTCAAGGACGAGTTTTTTGTTCTCTATCAGGAATTTCAAACGAAGCAAATTCCACATATGAATTATTGTGGGAAAGAATGTAAAATAAAATACATCCGAAAGCTGTGAAAATAATAGCTTGGAGATTTAATTAAGGCAAAATTACATTTAGAAGATGCAGACCAACAACTTATTGCTAACAACTGTAGCTAATAAGAGCATATAAGTACAGGGTACTCAAATCTTTGACGGACATATAGGATCCCCAAACATATAGGGGGACGAACATATAGGGTAACATATAGAAGAGTAGGTAGAGAGCATCGTGAGGAATCCTAACTAAACAATAGCATGGGCAAAAACGAGTAGGTTGCTTTGTACATGATTGTTTTTTTAAGCGAGAGATCAACCAAGAATTAACGAAAGTATAAGAAAAATAATTATGTCCTGCCAATATTTCATTCTGTCGGTCACAGGTGCCAAGGCATTGCAGGTGATTCGATCTAACAGACTTCTTGCCACAACAGTTTTACATAATTAACAATGGATTCCTAATTTCGGAAGCTTAGCCTGTTTAATGATGTAAATATTTCAAGTCTCTGTACTTATTTGTTTTCTCATACTTTCATTAAACCTTTAAGACACTTTAGGGTTGCGGATTTCAAACTGTGTTCCTCGGCATTTTGAGGTGCCTCGATTGCACCATGCCAATAAATTAAGGACAATGAAAAATTCATTCCCAAAAATTCATTCTTTACATTAAGCATTAATGAGGATTAAACTTGCAGAGAATTTTTTTTCATTTCCTCCATATTCAAACTATTTTAAAAATAGCTGTTCCCTGAATTTTCTTTAGTCTGACAATGGTGTCATGGTGGAAAATGTTTCAGAACCTATGCTGTACGGACATAAATAAATATAATTATAGACATATTATCGTCTTATGTAGTTTGATCATTCGAGTATCTTTTTAATGTTAATGTAGATAGTGTGCATATAGTGTGCATAAAGATTCATTTTCACTTAATTTAAATAATCTAAAACACAAATATTTATAGCAAAATTACTAACCTATGGGTGACTTTCCATTAAATAAATGAGGAATTCTGCAGGACCAGAAAATATTTATGTTTATCCGTCTAGAGTAGAGAGCATCGTTGTACACATATGTTTCATTGAACATATGTATAATATTTTCTTATTTGAAATGTGGTTATATTGCTTTCATATGTTACTCATAATCTAAATAGTTTTCCAGAAATCTAAACTAGTATATAAATATTTATACAAAAATATAATATTTATTAATTTCTTCCAGTCAAAAAGTCAGATTTTAGTTGAATGGTAGGGCACTGCCCTTCGGTTCGAATCCTGCTCCTGGAATAGGTCTTCATAACCATTCAGAATCCACTTCAAGTAGGAAATTCCCATCTCGTTAATGTTTCGTAGCAACAGCCAGTAGGCAGCAAATGTCCAAAATAAACCCAATTAATGCATATATATACATACATACATATATATATATATATATATATATATATATATATATATATATATATATACATATATATATATATATATATATATATATATATATATATATATATATATATATATATATATATATATATATATATATATATATATATATATACATACATATATATATATATATATATATATATATATATATATATATATATACATATATATGTATATATATATACATACATATATATATACATATATATATATATATATATATATACATATATACATATATATATATATATATATATATATATATATATATATACATATATATATATATATATATATATATGTATATATATATATATATATATATATATATATATATATATATATATATATATATATATATATATGTGTGTGTGTGTGTGTGTGTGTGTGTTTGTATGTATATTCTCATTATATTATTTTTTGCCTTAAATTTTAATAAAAATTTATTTTATACATATATATATATACATATATATATATATATATATATATATATATATATATATATATATATATATATATATATATATATATATATATATATATATATATATATACATATATACATATATATATATATATATACATATATATATATATATATATATATATATATATATATATATATATATATATATATATATATATATATATATATATATATATATATATATATATATGTTTTGTATTCATTATATTATTTTTTGCCTTAAATTTTAATAAAAATTTCTTTTTAACCCGCGTTAAACCGTTAAGTTACACAAGAACGCGCGCCGACCCTCTGAGGCCCGGTGTAACTTTTCTCTGTTAAATACCAAGAAAATTACTCTTGATGACGAACAGAAAATTTCTATTACCAAAACTACTTTATTAAAACTTTAAAATATATTTCGGATTATTTAATTAAAATATTTATTTTTAAAAGTATTTTGAACTGTAGATCTTTCTTTATTAGTATTCCAAAAGAACAAACATAAGACACAAATAAGTCAAAAACTTATATTTCTTCTTTATAATTAATAATTTTAATCAAATAATGATGTATTGTTCACAGCATCTCTCTTTCGATCACAAACACTAAATAAAAATGCAAAAATGTATGTGTGTGCCCAAGGTGTTTTTAACCCGAATAAATTGAAAGTATCTCCTTCTGAGAAAAAAATATTCAAAGAAAATTCTTGACATTTCATGTTATTGAGATCTAGAATGCTTATCAGATAGCTACTGAAGATCTGGGAAGCTCATTTCTATTGGGTGATTTTGTGTAGAGAGTTTTTATAACACTCGGGCCTCAGAAGCCCGGCGCACGTCATCGAGGGTTAAGCACATTACAGTACTTAATGATTAATATTTTATCAATTCATCGCACACTTCTTAGCAGGTAAAATCTGAATAAAGCTATTTTTTATTTCAAGATTGCACAAGATTTTACTGAGACGTCCTGTTGTACGTGAGTCCCCTATAGCATCCCCAATTATTATTCTTGTGAACCACCGCTTTGTATCTCCGTTAAATATCACTTACTTAGGTCAACCTGATACTTGTGTTATAATATAACATCCTTAAACTTTTTTCTAACTTTTATCTGCAATGTCGTTATCTCTTTTTTGTATCTGTACTTTTTGTTCTCAAAAATTTCTATTCCATAAGCATACGCCGAGCGAAGCACAATATGTGTCACTCGGTGTTTGTTGCAAGAGCAGCCAAACCTTGGCGTTCCCCTGCGAACAACCTTGGCGACAAATGTGAATGATTGGCACCGGGCTTGCAACAACCCTAGTAAAAAGACAGCCGCTCTTTTCGTTGGGAAAGTATGATGAATGGCCAGTCGACACAAGGTTAGGGCTCGGAGCTCCTACAACATAATCCTCACCAATGAATGGCAGCTTAGGCAGCACGCCATTTTTATGGAACATTTTGCGATACGACACCCTCCCCATACCGAATATGATATGACGTGTGAAAGGAGGAGGGGGTAAAAAGATTCTTGGAGGTAGTGGTAGTTTAGTTAGCGAGGCTCAGTGGTATGTGTGAAAAGCACACTAAACAGATTTTTCCCGAGACACTGTGTGGTAATCAATCATTTCTCTAAGATGGTTTCAGAGATCATGTTCCGATAAGCAAAAACATTCTGCATGATGGCTATTAGTGGCCATTCTTCTGTTTTTAATAACACGTTGTTATAAAAGATGAAGAATGCTGAGTATTTAGAAGAAGGAAAAAAACTCTTGCTTAAGGAGCGTATGTAATTAACGGTCTTCAGACTGGCCTTCTTTAGTCTCTTAAAGACGGCTTTTGATGCAGATGAGTAACAGAAATTTCTGAATATTAAATCGGGGCTGTAATTTGGCAGCAATAAACATAATTTTTTAAACTATTTATTATACAGTATTAGTGCAAGTGGAAGAGGAATGCAGTAAGACTGTTGAAGTCAATATCTTTTCTAATAAATCATTAATTACACATTAAAAAAATTTTTTTTATTCCGGTGTATCATAAATACGGACTAAACTACAAAAAGAACATTTTTTTTTCAAAATTGAATGCACAGGTCGTTATTATTCCTAAATATGGTGTGTTGCGATACAGCCAGCTGCGTTAAAAAATAAAATTCTTACGCATTTTAGACACATAAAAGTCGATCCCATTTTTAACCTTTGTATATGTACATATAATTTTGTGATAAAGGTTACCTTTGCAAATGTAGAGCTACCAGTGTAGAAGCAGACCTCGCACAAGATGGATAGACTGTATAGAAGTAGACTTCAAGGTGTAAAAATCAATCGTTAACTGAGCTTAACACTTGATAGGGTTCGTTGAAGGAAGTTAGTGGAGAAGGCCTTGGCTAGTAGATAAGCTGTAGTACAGGTAAAAAAGAAGATATGGGGACACACACACACACACACACACACACACACACACACACACACACACACATATATATATATATATATATATATATATATATATATATATATATATATATATATATATATATATATATATATATTCAGGTGGTATTTTGAGTAATAAATAATTCAACATTTGCATACATTATATTTTTAAAGAAAAATAATTGATTAAATTATTTTATATAATGTAGCATTTTAACAGAAAAGTACTTGTATTTCAGTTTTGATATTTTAATGTATTGGTTGCAAAAAACTTTTGAGAAAATCTTAGAATGCATTGAAAGTCTGTGATGAAAGTTGAAATTGTTACTCATAGAAAAGCTAGATCCTGCGTATCATATATAAAATTAAACATTTATCAAATTGAAATTTCAACCGGTAATTATATATGTTAAATTTCTTAATACTACATATTTTATATTTCTTTTCTATATTTTATAATGCACAGATAATTAATAAAAAGCTCTTATTCCAAAATAGGGGGTATAACAATCAAATTTATATAACTTGAGAACAACAAAATAATTTAAATTACTTAGAAAATTAAAAAAATATACTCTTTAGTGTTTAAAAAGTAGTAAAGACTTTCGAATATGCACTAACTAAAAAACTGAAATTAGCTACTGTATTGCACGGAAATACTCGTTGGTTGGGTTGGTTTGTAGCACTATGGTCTACAGTTTTGCTACACGATACTACCGGTCATCGTTCAGCGATTTTAAGAAGAATAAACAAAATTATAATTTTTAAATTTGATAAAATTTTTAGTAATTTTAAATTCTGATTAATTAAATTAAATCTGTTAATATTTAATTTATTTAAGTAAAAGAAAGTAAAAAATAATTAAAAAACTACATCTGACAGAGTTTTGTCGATTTTGTAAAAAATTCTGGTTTGCATATTGATTGTTTAAAATATTTTTCAAATAAACTAAAAATAATAAGTTGTTGAAAAAAGATAAAATGAATTTGAAGTGTATGTTGTTAGGATCAAACTACCTGTGAAACACTGATCTTCATCTTTCTCACAGTTGTTACTCCTTCGAGTTGAATCTTTTTCATTGCTTCCATCCACTGGCTATTGTATCTTGCATTCATCATACTTATAAGTCCTCCTATCCTCCTGTCATAAATTTTCCATGGACCGTTTGTGAACTCCAACAAGCAATTAAACAGTCTGGTACCTAATAAATGTTAAAAATTTAATCTCATTTTCAACTTTTTACAAATTAAAACCCTCTGCTTTCATGCATTCGTCATTATCCTCCCCAAATGTTGAATTTATAAATATTTCTTCCCTGTCATAAATTTTTCATGGACCATTTGTGAACCCTAACAAATAATTAATCAGTCTGGTACCTAATAAATGTTAAAAATTTAATCTCATTTTCAACTTTTTATAAATTAAAACCCTCTGCTTTCATGCATTCGTCATTATCCTCCCCAAATGTTGAATTTATAAATATTTCTTCCCTGTCATAAATTTTTCATGGACCGTTTGTGAACCCTAACAAATAATTAATCAGTCTGGTACCTAATAAATGTTAAAAATTTAATCTCATTTTCATTTTTTTATAAATTAAAACCCTATGTTATCATGCATTCATCATTGTCCTCCTCAATCGTTGAATTTATAAATCTTTCTTCCATGTTATAAATTTTCGATGGACCATTTGTGAACCCTAACAAGTAATTAAGCAGTCTGGTACCTAATACAGGTTAAAAAATTTATTCTCATTTTCAACTTTTTATGAATTAAAAATTTTATGCTTTCATGCATTCATCACTGGCCTCCTCAATCGTCGGATTTATAAATCTTTCTTTCCTGTCATATATTTTCCTTAAACTTTTTGTAATACACAACGATTATTTAAACTAGAACTTTATAACAGTTAATAAATAAATATCTGTTTCTATTTTTTATAAATTAAAAATTTTAGTCTTAGAAAAACGATATTTTGCTAACTTTTAAATTAGCTAGATTTAAAAAAATATTAAAAAATAAAACTTTTTAATTCTTTTCATTTTTTGGTTATTGCTCAAAATATTTCTTTTTTCTTTTTGCATATTTACAACATTTTTGTTCACTTTAAAGAACTATAATGTATTAATTTAAATTAATGAGCTATATCAGCATGAGTTATAACATTCACTATATTAGTAGTAAAAAAAATTAACAGCTAAATTTATCATTTAAATTTTAAATTTCTGAAAACAATTAAAGCATTTTTTCTCTATGTAAAAACTATTAATATACATTTTATATCTCAGAATCTTCGAGGCTTATTGTACTGCATTAAGATCAAGTACAAGTATTGTTTTTAACAATAAATGTTAAACTTTTAAAAACATAAGTTTTGAAATTTTTAGAAGTTAGGATATAAGAAGTCTCAACTATTCATAAGCAGAAAAATGAGCAAAAATTTACAATTTTAACTATTTAAATAAATAATTTATATTTTTTAACTTTAACTTTTGTCATTTACATTAACATATCTAGTTTTAATTAAAAAATATAGTGTTAATTATTTAAACAATTTATTTCACACTGAGTATTTTAAGACCCTGCACTGAAAAATAAAATCCAGAAAGAATCTTATGTGTAAGATATGAAAAAAATATTTTGCACAAATATTTTAACAAATGTAATTAACACTATACTTCATCTTTAGAATATATACAATTAAAAATACACTCATAAATTATTTATACGTAAATGGTCCTGAACGTTTTTAAGATGTACGAAAATAAGTTAATTGTTAATGTTAAAATCTCAAAACTTAAAAATAATCTATACTCAAAAGGTAAAAAATATAAAATCTGAGATAAAAACCTTTAAAATTTTAAATTATACAGATGACCGACCATGCAAATAATTTAATTCGCTTTACCTGTTATTATATTTGCGATATGATAACAATAGTAATTGTGTCAAAATGTACGGAAATGTATAGATTGCAACTTGAAAAATCTCAACCTTTAAAACTAGTTTTACTGCAGTGATAATAAAATAGTCGGAAAAGCCTACGATGACTTCCTGAAATCGAGATCTTGAATGAAACTCTAGAAACTAAGAGTGAATTTCACATGCTTAATTTGGATTAATTGATTTACTTTTTTTACAACAGACTAATTTTTAAGTTCATCACGATGCAAATTAAGTGGGAATTCATGATATAAGCAAAGTGGTTACAAAAATTTAATCTTAAAATAAAATGGACTGAGAATTCAAATTAACGTCAGTTGAATAAAATTTTCTCGTAAATCTCTCATTAAAGCTTTTCTTCCCAATATTTTAAAATTTAAATTAAATAAAAACAATTCAATAACATGAAATATAAGTACTAAAAGGCTAAATAAATCATAACATATTTTTCCTTCGAAACCTTGTTTACCATTGTTTTAAACACATTTTCATCTGCATGTAATTAAACAAAAATTACTAATTCTTAGGCCCAATATCAGTTTTAAATATTTTTAATTGTAGTTCATGCTAATTGTACAACTGCATTAATTTTCATTTTACGTATTC
>CM063498.1:153271216-153293716 GCA_032207245.1 Pardosa pseudoannulata | reverse complement strand
TTGGGTATGCTGTTTACATTTACCAATTTTAATAATCTGTAACATTTGTTTCTATTGTTTAACTAATATGAATGTATGCATCAATCCAAAATAAACGGTGATTAAAGTATGTTCTATATGAAAAATATCCCTTCTTTCATTTACTGATAATAAAAATGGATATATACTAGCATTTAACCAAGTATCCAGTACCAAAAGTCAAGCTTTCCAGTGGACATTACAAAAACTACCAGATTAGAGACATTCTGGACATCAGGATTAAATATTTGAAAAATAAATAATGTTGGGAAAAAATTAATGTAAATATAGAATCTAATTTCCCTAAAAACCAATAGCATGAGCAGCTTTATTTCTAGCTGCAAGAACCATTCACCGTTTTACAACCTATTTTTAAAGAGTGAAATGATATTGATTTATTCACCAGGGTGTTAATATTTACCACATTCAATAACCTCTAACTACTTGTTTCTATTGTTTAACGAATACAATGAACGGATAAGCCACACCGGAGTGAATAAAAGCGATATAAGTATATTCTTATATGAAAAAAATCCCTCCTCCAATCTATCGATAATAAAAAAAGGACCTCTATTAGTGCTTAACCCATGATTTGTGCGAGAAGTCTTATCGGGTTTGTCGGCTTGTTCGGGAGCTTGCAGGGGTCATCCGCCTCCTCCACTTTTATCAGTTTGTTACATCCTCCGCTCCCCCAGGGAGCGACTGCTCCGCGGGAGGGAGAGGTTGTTAGTCAGCGAGGAGCAAAATGCTGAGTTTGCCAGAAGGAGAGGAATAGGACGCCAATACACGGGAGAATCTCGCCAAGCGAACCGCGACCATTCAAATCTATACCAAAAACATAAACGAGATCAAAAATATGTATGACCATCAGATTTTCGTGTTGAAAAAACTGCTTATTGTTACCAAATTTTAAAAGATCATTATAAGATATAATGGGCCACAAAAAACTTTTTTCAAATCTTAGATTTTGTTTTTTCTGTAATAAATAAGTTATAAGTCTGTAAAAAATAAGTTGTGGGTACTTATGATGAAATGAAATCCGAAATTGAAAAATGTGATCAATTATTCAGAATATTGCCCTAGAAAATATATCGCTAATATATTGCCAAAGCATGTCTTAGACATTGCAGTTCAGTAAATTTTTAGCGATATCAACTGAGTAATAGAATTATACTAGTTCATGAAATACACTTTCGAAATCCCATATTAATATTTTGGTGATACAGGAGAGGAAATGATTTATTAGTATTTGAAAGGAGTTGAGGTCATTTTCCTTCGAAATGTTGGTAACTTCAATAATTAATAAATCAATAGTACTTAATTCAATAAAAATGACATTAATTACTATTAACAAGGAATAAGTAAAAAAAATGTTGGATCATCCCCTTTAACTTGCATTAATGTAGCAATTCTTACACATATATATCTTGGAGGTGGTGTAGGATTTCTGACCTTCTATAAAAATTGCAGTGTATATTTATTTCATAATCTGGGACGCGAGGCTGTGTGGATGACCTCTGAGCCTTGATCAGGATATTTGAAAATTAAGAAGTTTGTTCTTTTGTGTGTTTGTTTATTATACATAACCACACGGTTTGACTAAATGAGTTCAATGTGATTCTAAACTGCATTACAGGATCGGGAGACTCTAGAGGAGTATGGCGATAAATAAATTATTGAGAGTGAACCAGATAGTTCTCAGCCAAAAAACAAACCATTTTTTACCTGCCTCATTGGGTACTTAACAGTTCTGGAATATTAAAAATTTTACTAATCCCGTCATATGATGGGCTTTATGCTAGTCTCCTATATAATAATAGCCTAAGTTATCTGGACGCCTGTCCTCGATTTTATGAAGCGGTTGGACCTGGAATGGATAGAGGCAACAGTGTTTGTATCGTAGCTACTTACTACCAAAATTTCATACTCATCAATTGCCAAAAACCTTTTGTCTTAAGCAATCGTAACTATTTGAGCTAATTTTGGTTTTTCATAGGACTACATGATGCAGGCATTACAGAACTGCCTAAGCCAAGCCCTCAAGTTCTGCATTACATGGGATTTTGGTAAACAAATCTAATGATATAATTTGGCTCTAACATGAAAAAATAGATATAATAAATGGGGAAGAATTGAGTTTGGGCTGAGAAAATAATAGTAATAGCCATAAAAATAAAATAGAGAGAGACTAAAATTACAAGTCGGATTTACTGAGAAGAAAGTAATTTAAGTCCATTTAGTGAGATTAAAGAACAAGGATAAAATGAAAATTACATTAAAAGTTTTTTTTATAAAAATGAGGATTTAGAGATTAAAATACTCTAGTAGGTTATTAGTGAGAGTCTAGCTGGTTTGGTTTTTATCAGTGTTTATTGTTTTAAATCGCAGATCAGCAAATGTCATGTTTACAGAGTATAGACAAATTGCTTATTAATTACAAATTATTACATTGCTTACCTTAAGTATTGATGCATAAGATATTTATATTCTATAAGTTCAAAGGAACAAATATGCATTAGTATTAGCGTTTTAATTTTTAATATCTTAAATTAGACAGTTGAACTGCTTCCATTTTATCTCTGCCAAGATGTGCTAGTAATAATTGACAATTAATAGTTCTTAATGATTCGTAATCATTATTTATTTTCAGTAGGTAACTACTTTGAATATTTGGATAATTTTATGTATGAAAGAGACCATATATTTGTAATCAGTTTTCGCATAGAAACAAAAGGTAGAATACTACCACACTTTGCTCACAAATGGACCTTCATCAGAATTTAGTTGGAATGAAAACGTTTACATGGCCTTAAGTATCAATTGTAATTTGCAGTTATTAATTCTTAAACTGAAATTAATATTTGTATAGAATATTTTCATAGGATTGAAAGTTAGACTTTGAACAAAAAAGTATTAACTTTAAAAGAGATCTTCAAAGTATTTGATGAAAATGCTGTATGAAGATCATTTTATAATTATGCGACATAAAGGAAAAAAGAGCTTGTAAAAGCTATTCTCCAGAATCTCAGAGCAACATAAGAAACATTCTCTAATTTGACTATAAATACATCATACCTTGTAGGTTTCAGGAATTTGCTACTTATGACGGTAACCAGAGGTTTGTAATAAGAGACAACACCTACTCAAGATGAACCACAGGTTCTAACTTGAGCTGACAAGGGGTGGGAACTAAGTCCAACATAAGCACCCCTAGTGTTGATGATGATGACACTGGGTGGCACATACTCATGTTCCAGCCGAAGAGTTAAAGCCTTTTCTACCATTCATTTTCTATAATTTAGCTGATATTGTTTACCCTTAAATTATTGGGATCTTTTTCTTGGTAGTGATAAAATCATACAAAAATCACTTTAAAAAATGGAAAATTTAAATAGTTTTAAAGGCAGTGATACCCCTTAAGCTTTTGGAATTTTCAATAAAGGCGCCAATTCAACCGCCAACAAGTAATAAACTCCAAACCTGGGCTTCCGTCAGAATCGAGTTGGTAAATCGTGGTCGACTGCTCCCGTCAGCCGTAGGCGATTGCGCTTGGAAAAACTAGTATCAACAAAAGAGAGGGGGATAAAAACTTGTCGTTTTGGAGGAAGACCGCCCGAGGGCACGACGCAACCCTTCCCTTAAAAAATAATGATATTTATTTGCAGAAAAAAATTTAATGATATAAGGTAATAAAGTCCTCACAGATTGACGAGTCTCTATTGCCGATTTCACTTCCGAATAAATATTGAATATTGGCTTTTTTTTTCTCCCCCATCTATGCTAACAAAGATTATAAATATGTTTTTTAAAGGTGAAGTTTTTTCGTTTTATTCCTGTTTCTACATGACATTACTAGTCTTTCTTGTTTCACTTTGTGTTATGAAATTTTTACCTTCGATGTTTGACTCTTAACAAATATTTCTAAAAAAATCTATAATGATAATTTTAAGGACTGGAAACCTGAAAAAAAAAGTTGTTTTTTTTCTTGTCTTTACCATTCTAAACAATGGTAGGTAACAAGCTTTATAAAATAGAAATTATAATTGAAAAATTACAATCAATTAGCACTCTTTATGTACTAATTGATATACTCTTTTAACTATACTTTATAGTATGATCTTTATACAGTATTTATCTTTCATACGAAAAAGTTTATATTAACGCCTATACAAATTTTATTACTAGGAGATACATTCACGACAACGTTCAAAATTAAATAAGTGGTATACTATCGCTATACTATTAACTAAATATGAATATTTTACTTACTAATTATTATTAAGATAAGTATAATTATTAGTCATTTTAATAGTGGTTTTCGAATAAATGCTTTCTGTTCTTTTTCTTACAAAACACAATTTAATATTTCTCTAGAAAATTAAATTTTTATTTCAATCTCCATAATTTATCCCCCTATTGATTTTTTAAAATATACTTAAAAATTACAGTTCCTAACTTTAAGTAACATTTTGATGATTATATGAGCTATTACGTCTAAAAAATTCTTAATATTTTTAAAAAAATTATTCTTTTTTTTTAAACTTTTACTTTATTTCTCTATCAAAATTCAACTTTCATTTTAATCACCTTTCTGATTTTTTTAAACATACATACTGTTTAATATTTCTAATGTTAAGATTGCTTAACAATTTCTATAATTTAGATATTACTTCTTAAAAATTAAAAAAAAATTTAAAAATTGAACAGTTATTTCATTTTACTTCATTTTGTACGTGCTCACCAACTCCTACTCATATGTATGTAGAAATACAGAGGCATATATATATATATATATATATATATATATATATATATATATATATATATATATATATATATATAAATATATATGTATATATATATATGTATATATATATGTATATATATATATATATATATATATATATGTATGTATATATATGTATGTATATATATATATATATATGTGTATATATATGTGTATATATATATATATATATATATATATATATATATATATATATATATATATATATATATATATATATATATATATATATATATATATATATATATATATATATATATATATATATATATACAAATATATATTTATACATCATTGGAGCATAAAAACTCGGTGTTTTAGGTTTTAGAGAGGTGGTCTTGGAACAGAATAAATGAGAAGAACAAAGTCTCATGCAATGCATAAATCATTGAAGTTCTTTTATATTGAAAGTCTGTACAACTTTAAATCAGGTCTCAACTGAAGTTGTTTTGATTTTAAGAATTTCAGAGAAAAAGCAAAATGTCTGTGTATGGATGTTGGTTTGCTTCTCGGTCAGTTCAAATGTCTGCCAAAGCACTGATATTGTAAATAATCTTCATCTTTAAAATTTATATTCTATGTGTTTGCGTTTATTTTCAGTCCATTAATCATTCGTTTCACATTGTTTCTGTTTTTTTAACACTAGAATTACTAGGTCTTTGTATACCTAGAATTACGGCGGGTGTCATTTTGACCCCTTGATGAGATAACTGCATATTTCTCTTTATGATATAATATATTTGTGAAAAATAAATTAAAATAACGCAAATTATGACAACTACAGTTTGTATTTAAAAATATACAGACTTTGAAGGTATGTAAGATCAATTAAACGATTTACTACGTTCTCTCCTAAACTTTGATCACTTGGTTTCATTTCATCTTTTCCTGAATATGGAAATCCGTTTAATAAGTATTTTGTCCTAACGTCTACTACTAGCCAAAATTTTATTACGAATTTATTGGGCGTGTTAGGCATATACTTAAAAAAAGCATCTTGTTTTGTAGGGTATAACTGTTCATCTATCGTAATGTTTTCGTTTGGTTTGTAGCAAAGCTAAGAGTTTTCTATAAAAGTATTTCATACCTCGGATATTAGTGTAAATTTATCACACTGCAAACGTGAAGACCTTGTTAGTTTATTTTCAAAACGAAGAAATTTCATAACTTCCGGAAACCTATCTCTACTCATAGTTTCATGATAAAACTTTGGTCCCCAAGTCTTGGACCACAAACTAAGAATTGGTAAGCCCTTGGCGGCTAATGCCCCCTTACGTACAACAACGCTATGAATTCTTCCAGTTCTGCTAATAAAATAGTGAAAAAGTCATTATGGAGTTTACACTTGTCTTCAACATCAGTATGTAGCCTGCCGTATTTCTAGGTATAATCATTTGTTAGGACTAAAATAAAAATACGATTTTCTTGAAATCGTTACTATTTCGTAAATCAAACTGATTTAGGAAAAGTCAAGAAAGGATTAAGATATTTGCAAAAAAATAGAATAGTTGTCAGAGATAAAATTCGCTAGGTGTCAAAATGACCCCTTCCGTAATTCTAGTATTAAATTATGCTTTTATATCATCCCTGATTTTTCAAGGTAATAAAAATTAAATGATACAAAATTTTAAAAAGAAATTGCATTTAAGGGTTTCCATTTTATCCCCATCAAAGTATCCTATCTTTAAATTGAAATATTAAAAAGTACTCTTTCAGGTAGTAAGTGCGTTACACGGGAAAAGTAGACTTTTAATGGAGAGAGAAGTAACATTGAACCTATAACCAATAAATATAGATAAGGAGTAAGCGATCTTTATGAAGTGATCTTTCAGTAAGGTTTCTCTATATGTATATATATATATATATATATATATATATATATATATATATATATATATATATATATATATATATATATATATATATATATATATATATATATATATATATATTATATATATATATATATATATATATATATATATATGTATATATCTGTGTGTTGCATGCATTGTGGGCATCAAATACAGAAATTCCGTGCGTTCTGGTTGTCTAAACATCGCCTTGCAAATGATGAGGAAGCGCTTAATATCAGTCAAACAACCAATTATAGTACTTGCTGTATCTGTTGGAGATAGATCTATGAATATATCTAGATGTAAAGAGAGATGATATAGGAGTTAATACATGAATTACATAATCGACTAATTTATAACTTTCTTTCTATTTGCAAGAGTAAAAATTGGAGATATCTATTTATTTGCTAATTGATGATCTATGATTTTATGCTTACCTGCTGTTTCTTGTCCCTTTTTATACATGGAGGTATAAATTTATTTATTTATCTATATGAAAAATTTACAATGAGGATTTTTAAATTTTAACTCATTCCAGACATATTCAATATGCATTATGTATATCCTACAGATAAAATGGATATATTTATTTGAACACCAAATTATTAACTACTTGTTTTATACTGTTTATTATTATAGGACCGTAAAAATATTTGCTTTTGGCTTTTGCGTTTAACTTAGTTTATGTTTTTGTTAGAAACAATGACAAAATTTAATTAAGATAAACTTTTAAACTATTCAATTAACTAAAAGTGGTAGTTTAAATTTTTTTTATTTAAAATTTAGTGAATTTCTTTAAAAAAATTTGTAAATACTTTTTATAGAAAAACTAATTTTTTTTCCATCTATACCTTACAAAAAATTATGGTACATAAGTTTTATGACCAATGGAAAAAATTTGAATTTTTTTTAATAGTTATAAATATAGGGAAGTAAAATTTTAGTCTAAAATATTTATCTTGACAATGTATTATAATAGTAGTGATTAGTTTCTGTCTATATATAAATGAAATTTTTTCTTGTTACATATCAACAACTTTTGACAGATTTGAAGGAAATTTAATTTACTGAGGTTTCAAAAGGCGAAAATCAACACTGTCTACATTAAAATACTTGGAAAACACGCTTTAACCCGATTATTTGGGGAGGAATAGTTTTTACTTTCGATATCAGAGTTATTATTTATTTTTTCATAAATCAACAAACAATTTTCAAATTTAAAAGCAGACATTTTTCTATGATTTCACACATTATTTTCAAAATCAATTGCTGGTGATAAATTTATCGCTGATAGTTTATGACGACATAATTTAACTGAAAATAAACAACCAGTAAACTTGAATAAAATAAAGTTTTTAAAAAAATTTTCAAAATTAATATAGATTATTCCGTTAGCATACTACATTTTATTTTATGAAATTTTTTTTAGAATCAAACAGTATATTTAAAATAACAATAATAGTGCTCAAAATAAATAATATAGATTATTTTCCAGATGGAAAAGGCCGAACGATGGTCGAACGGTTAAGGTGCTGGCCTTCGGAACCGGAGTTCCTGGGTTCGAATCCCATTATGGCATGGATGTTTGTAGCCGTTCGGAATCGGCTTTAAGCAGTAGGTCCCGGTCTCATTATCCCTCGTGTTGCAAAAAGTAGACCGTAGCACTCCCAACCCAAACCCAAACCAAAACCAGATGGAAATGTGCTAATATTGGATAGTGATAAAAGGGCGAAATTCTCACACTAAAATTGCTAATTCCAAATATATGAGGCTGTTGAAAATATTTTTAGAACTGAAATACTTTTCAGTCATTTATATTCTAACTTTCAAGATACAAAATAAATTATATGAACATTTTGAATACATTTTTTTTTAGAATCAAACAGTATATTTAAAATAACAATAATAATTCTCAAAATAAATAATATAGATTGTTTTCCAAGTGGAAAAGTGCTAATATTGGGTAGCGTTAAAAGTGTGAAATTATCACCCTAAAATTGCTAATTCCAAATATATGACGCAGTTGAAAATATTTTTATAACTTATCTACTTTTTAGTCATTTATATTCTAACGTTCAAGATACAAATTAAATTATATGAACATTTTGAATTAAATTTTTTTTAGAATCAAACAGTATATTTAAAATAACAATAATAATTCTAAAAATAAATAATATAGATTGTTTTCCAAGTGGAAAAGGGCTAATATTGGGTAGCGTTAAAAGTGTGAAATTATCACCCTAAAATTGCTAATTCCAAATATAAGACGCAGTTGAAAATATTTTTACAACTTATCTACTTCTTAGTCATTTATATTCTAACGTTCAAGATACAAATTAAATTATATGAATATTTTGAATTAAAATTCTAATATTTAAAATAACAATAATAATTCTCAAAATAAATAATATAGGTTGTTTTCCAAGTGGAAAAGTGCTAATATTGGGTAGCGTTAAAAGTGTGAAATTATCACCCTAAAATTGCTAATTCCAAATATATGACGCAGTTGAAAATATTTTTATAACTTATCTACTTTTTAGTCATTTATATTCTAACGTTCAAGATACAAATTAAATTATATGAATATTTTGAATTAAATTTTTTTTAGAATCAAACAGTATATTTAAAATAACAATAATAATTCTAAAAATAAATAATATAGTTTGTTTTCCAAGTGGAAAAGTCCTAATATTGGGTAATGTTAAAAGTGTGAAATTCTCATACTAAAATTGCTAATTCCAAATATATGAGGCTGTTGAAAATATTTTTAGAACTGAAATACTTTTCAGTCATTTATATTCTAACTTTCAAGATACAAAATAAATTATATGAACATTTTGAATTAAAATTCTAATATTTAAAATAACAATAATAATTCTCAAACTAAAGATTATTTTCCAAGTGAAAAGTGCTAATGTTGGGTAGTGTTAATAGTGTGAAATTCTCACACTAATATTGCTAATTCCAAATATATGAGGCAGTTGAAAATATTTTTACAACTTATCTACTTTTTAGTCATTTATATTCTAACGTTCAAGATACAAATTAAATTATATGAACATTTTGAATTAAATTTTTTTTAGAATCAAACAGTATATTTAAAATAGCAATAATAATTCTCAAAATAAATAATATAGATTGTTTTCCAAGTGGAAAAGTGCTAATATTGGGTAGTGTTAAAAGTGTGAAATTCTCACCCTAAAATTGCTAATTCCAAATATATGAGGCAGTTGAAAATATTTTTACAACTTATCTACTTTTTAGTCATTTATATTCTAACGTTCAAGATACAAATTAAATTATATGAACATTTTGAATTAAAATTCTAATATTTAAAATAACAATAATAATTCTCAAAATAAATAATATAGATTGTTTTCCAAGTGGAAAAGTGCTAATATTGGGTAGCGTTAAAAGTGTGAAATTATCACCCTAAAATTGCTAATTCCAAATATATGACGCAGTTGAAAATATTTTTACAACTTATCTACTTTTTAGTCATTTATATTCTAACGTTCAAGATACAAATTAAATTATATGAACATTTTGAATTAAATTTTTTTTAGAATCAAACAGTATATTTAAAATAACAATAATAATTCTCAAAATAAATAATATAGATTGTTTTCCAAGTGGAAAAGTGCTAATATTGGGTAGTGTTAAAAGTGTGAAATTCTCACCCTAAAATTGCTAATTCCAAATATATGACGCAGTTGAAAATATTTTTACAACTTATCTACTTTTTAGTCATTTATATTCTAACGTTCAAGATACAAATTAAATTATATGAACATTTTGAATTAAAATTCTAATATTTAAAATAACAATAATAATTCTCAAAATAAATAATATAGGTTGTTTTCCAAGTGGAAAAGTGCTAATATTGAGCAGTGTTAAAAATGTGAAATTCTCACCCTAAAATTGTTAATTCCAAATATATGACAAAATTGAAAATATTTTTAAAACTTATCTACTTTTTAGTCATTTATATTCTAACGTTCAAGATACAAATTAAATTATATGAACATTTTGAATTAAATTTTTTTTAGAATCAAACAGTATATTTAAAATAGCAATAATAATTATCAAAATAAATAATATAGATTGTTTTCCAAGTAGAAAAGTGCTAATATTGGATAGTGTTAAAAGTGTGAAATTCTCACCCTAAAATTGCTAATTCCAAATATATGACGCAGATGAAAATATTTTTACAACTTATCTAGTTTTTAGTCATTTATATTCTAACGTTCAAGATACAAATTAAATATGAACATTTTGAAATGATGGGATGACGGGGGGGGGAAAGAAAAATTCCAGAGTCGGTTGAGTCGGATATCATAAATCGGTTGGACTGCCTCATAAACCTAGCATATCCGTACCTAGCATATATTTCTATTCCAGATAATGTCAGTGATCCCCTCGCATGACCTGACCGTCACTCCACGAGTACTGCCTTACTTCCCAGAAACGTGTAAACAAGCCAACCGCGATATATTGCCCCTGTAAATCCGGACTAAACGTATCTCCATCTCTATGACAGATCGGCTCGTATTTATGACAGCTTGCCAAGCGAAAACAATACTGGCTGCCAGGAATCCATGCTGTAACTCACTCAGATGCTGGCAAAAGTGATGGGAAAGTCGTGCGTTCGTATTGTATTAAATACGCCGAATATCATGTTTTATTAGAGGCTTTATATGGTACTTAGCGCAGAGAGGCATGTATATATGAACCTCTGAAAATGTTCCGGAGATTTTTAGGAGGCAATTTGGCATTCATGTGTCGACTCGCTGCTACTTCACAAAGGCTCTTGTCTTTTGACCCGCTCCTATGATGCGTTAGGGATGGTTTTTGTGGAACATTGTCAAGATGAAATAAATTCATAACAACAATGAATATCAAACTTCGAGTTTTTATGTGAATATATATAAACCAGGACTATGGCAATCATCATCAAAATTTAGTTTACATATTGAAAGGAGACTTTTTTTGTAAATTAAAAATGTAGCTGAAACACTACAAATGTAGGTTTGTATTAAACTTTTTTTTTTCATTTTGATTTCATACTGGAAAAGTCTGAACGTTGAACCGCATTTTTATTTAATTTTTTTTTGTCACAGTAATGTTATTCATGTATTTAAAAGTTTTAGCAATATGTACACATGAAGTACTGTAAAAAATCTTAAAATCAAAAGTAAAGATAAACATAATGGTACTTCTCTAAAGCTTTCAGTTTAACTTATTATATTTAAAAATATATGAACTAAGCGAAACAAAAAAATATTATTGTAAAAGATGAAATATTCTCTTCATATCTCTTTTCTGAATATTTCTGACGAAGAATTATATTAAGTTGTTACATAAAAAATCTCAATTTATTAATTAAATCAATAACAATAAAGAAGAAGTTTAAAATTGGAAATTTATATGAATAAAAAAAATGTATTTTCATCTAGTAAGCGTCTCTCTATAATTGCAATGCAAAATTTTCTTTAAAAATAGCACATTAATGACTTTTCTTTTCTTTCAGCAATATCCGGTACTCTTCGAGGGGTGATAAATTTATTTTTGCTACGAAAACTAGCTAGTTGCAAAGAAGATAGTAATTATGTATATCGATACTACATATTTGCATCGAGCACTGATCTTTACCTGTGATATAAGTAAATAATGCGTCATCATGTGTCATAAATCAAGAAATCATAATTGTCATCATCCTATACCAAGAGACAAACAAATTTTATGGAAATATTTTATATCTTATCATTTTTTATAAGTAGAATTATTTCGCATTATTCTTTATTTGATTTAATTGAATTGCTACCTGTGCAAATTGAATTTAAATGAGTATGTATTTTAAAAAAAGATTGTGCTATGTAGCAATTTATTATAAAAAGTATATGATCAACCAACGGAACATAGGTTGTCATGCTTCTTTTGACAGCTTTTGATGGCAAACGATGTTTGATGCATTCGACCGTTTCATTGAAGGACAATAATCAAAAATCCATTCCCCTCTACCCATCACAAAAGATGCTGTAAAATATTTACATAGTTTGCAGATATTTCTTTTGGAATAGTTTCATCATCATCAGCATTGGCACGACAGCCCTTTGTGGGCCTGGGCCTTCCTTAGAAGCTTTTCCCAATATGCCCTTCTCCCAGCAATTGATCTCCAGTTCCTTACCTTTAAGATGGCAAAATTTTCATCCACACAGTCTTTCCACCGTTTCTTAGGCCTTTCTTTTGGTATTTTATTGAAAGGGAGTGCATTAAAAAAAGTCAAAGTTGTTCGTTATGGGCTCATTATCATTACATGTCCTGCCCATCTCATTCTATTCAGCTTTATAGATTGGATAACATCATCACTGTTAAAGATCTTATATAATTCAAAATTATATCTTTTTCTCCAGTTGTTATTTTCAAAGACAGCACCAAAGATGGTTCGCAGGATCTTCCTTTCGAAGGTTGCCAACATCCTCTCTTCTTTTCTTGTTAGGATCCAAGTCTCCGAGGCATAAGTCAAAACTGACTTGCTCAATACCTTATACAGTATTTATACAGATATTTACTTTTAGAATAGTTTATAAGCCTTAAAGAGTTATTCATTTCACTCATCTGAAAAAATCCCAATGCTTATTCTTATTATCATGTTGTTGCTGTTGTCTTGTTAATGTGTGTTAATTCCTATAAAATCTTGATGACAAGGATAACCAAGTCCTGCAGCCTGATGACTGTGAAGAATTTCTTCATGTGGTGAACCAGTCTTTTTATCATAAATTGCTTATATTAAACACACAGCTTTGTATGCATATGTAGTAATAATGTAGTAATCCCTTAATGTGGTAATATCATCAATAAAATAATAGAATCATCATTCTTCATTTTACATGTAAATTATGGTTATAGTTCAGGGTAGATCTTGACAAAAGGAGCATTGTTACCTATATTCCGTCGATCGATTATATACTTGTTATAACAAATCAATTTAACGGAGAATTGTTTAAAGATACTCATAACATATAAATTCAATTTGCACTAGTTGGATTTTCTTTTAATCTAATAAAATATAATATAAAATAAAAATGTTGTACTATTAAGCTATAAATAAAAATAGATGAAATATTTTCTTAATATAAAGTTTTTTTTCCTAGTAAAAAAAAAAAGTATTTTCAAATTCAAGCCAAAATATTGGCCTTGAGTGAAAACCGTTTGTGCTACTCTAAGGTCGCTCCTGTGGATTAAATCCAGAATAACTCAACTTGCCGGAAAAATGTCTGTATCATACCTTTGCAAAATATAGCCTTCATTTGATGTCAATGATTCAAAAAAGAAAATGGACATATAAATTGAGAGTAGGTTATAAAAAGAAATTAATGCAAAAAAAGCAGAACATTTTTTTTAAAAACTAAGTTAAATTGTAATTTATTAATTATTTTTTTCTTTTCCGTCACAGTTTCATGTTAGAAATCTGTCGTTTAAGATTTTCCTACAATCGATAATATCTACTTTTTTCACCAATTTTTTCATAGTTTCTACTTTCAGCTGATTATAGATTTCTTAAATGAGTTTTTTAATAGCTAATTTTTTTTGTAAAAAATGGTGCTTTCATAATTTATTGCAATGCCTAAAAGCTCAACTATATCTGCTTGATATGTAGAAGTTTATAAGTCAATCCTGTACTATTGTACTGGTCTGGTTTTTCTTACGTAAAACATAAATCTTTAATTATATTTAAAATAATTGTTTTAACAAAATTAAAATCTGTACTTCAATGTATTACTTAAGATTATATTACAACGTTAAATTAAATTAGTTGTTACTTATATCATAAACAGAAAAAAACTAATAAACAACGTATTTTATTCCCCGAGAATTAAAATAATCAGACATATTACTTTTTAATAAAGTTATATAAAATAAGATTTTGTTAATGATTAAACAGATAAAAGTATTTTCATTTTTTATAAGGAGAGCTTCTACTATTTATAACGGTGAATTATACTAGGTATTTCAAATTAAATCTAAAATTTAATAATATCAAAATTTAAAAAAAATTCCTTTTACTTAAAATATTAAGGCTAGATACTTAAATATAAAGAATATAACTTAGTTTTCAGTTATAGTTTGAATCATTTTCACATTCCGAAACTTATTAATAAACATAAAAATTTACAGCAAAATTCAATTTCATTTTAAATTAAATAAGTTTTATATAATAATTTTTTTCTCATTGAAATAAAAAAATATGCCTCTATAATTTAGTAGTTCATTAAAGTAATTTTTGATTAATTGGTAAGTAGCATCTGATACTTTTTAAAATTAGTGAAAACACTGCAATAATAAATAAGTAAAATAGTTTAAAATTTGATTTTAAGCAGAAATATTTAATATATACTGACTGTTAGAAATCCATTTTAATCTTATGACTAAATTTATGAGAAAATGTTTGTCTGACAGACGTGTGATTTATATTCGGTTTTTTGTCTGAGCAAAATATAAAGCATTAAAAGTTCCAAAAAAAATAAATCAGTGAAAAGTGGCATTAAGTGTGACAATCTGATTTTCACCCATAATCGTTCAAAAAGAAAAAAAAAGTAGAAGCACAGGTAATAAAGAGAAAATGTATACTCTTTTCATAGTAAAAAACCCTTGAAATTTAAAACTTGTAAAAATATAAATTAATTATTTTTCTTGCTGTTCTTTGGAAAAGTATAAAAGAGATAAAACAAAAGGATAAGCTCTACTTTTCGACTAATCCAGCAAAAAAGGAAACTCGTAAAAAAGGTTTAAAATTTCTATATTGTGCAAAAGGTAAAAATGACGGTCGTTATAGCGCATTTTAATTTCTATGTGTTTAACTCTTATAACTTAAGTTTTCTTTAAAGTTTATCCCATTTTTATAATTAAAAATGTATCCAAAATAACCAGGATACATTTTAAAAGATAAACAATTGAAAAATTCGTACTAAAATATATGAATTATATGTTGATAATAATTTATTATGTTAAAGTATGCATAAAATATTTTTAAATGAAGCTATTGACAAGTATTCTTCTACTTTTACAATATACTTTCTATAGAGTTGAATTTATCTGTCTGTGGTTTGAAAATTTTACCATCTAAATAACACTTCTGTCATAAACATGTCTATAATTTAAATATATATGAATCTATTTTGTAACGTAGATTTCTACTAGTAACAGCTTATAGCAAGTCTGTCATCAATTTTCCATTATAAAAATAATATTGTCATAAAATATATATGAATCATTTAAATATATATGAATCTATACTGTAACCTAGATTTCTACTATTAGGAGCTTATAGCAAGTCTGCCATCAATTTTTCACTATAAAAATGATATTGTCATAAAATTCAAATTTTCTAAAGCCAGAGAAATATAAGGCTGCAAAGAATTTTTCTTCAAAACTCAGAAAACGCCATTTAGGAGCGGGGCACAATCTACGTTCAAATTTCAATTTAAAAACATTATATTTACTAAATACAAAAGATTTTGATCTCATTGTAGGGTAAAACTTTGAAAATATGTAATTTATTGATTTTTATTACATGAAATTTTCCGAAATAGACAATTTTGTATAAAAATTTATCAATATTTTATTTTTTCGCTGGACACTATATAATGAGTTTAACTAAATACATTTGAATTCCTTTGATATTACTTATCACTAAGATACCTACTTGAGCATTAGGATACAAATTTTGTAACGTTTTGAAAACTCATTGAACAAGGTCAAATAAAGTGGAAAAATACAAAATTTTTCTTAAAATTATCTTAATGTATAAAGCATTTGATCATCCATAATGTATGAAAAACTAAGGTAAAATATACTGAATTTACTGTGAATGATAATATCTAAAAGAAACTTTCTGAGAAAATACATTTAAAGAGTGATTTCTATCTTAAGAAACCGAATTATGAAATTAATGTTGCCTGATCCACGTAAATGTTTCAAAATTAAATACGTTTTCTTTTAATTTTAAATGCTATAAGAAAACAATATATAATTTGCAATGTTGAAATGCAGTTTCAGATTATGAAATTACCCATAACCTCTGCTCTAATTATCGTAAAACAATTAAAGTAGATTTAGGAACCTAGAAGTTCTGTGACGTCAAGTAATAAATTAAAAAAATATTTCGCCTAAAATGGTGATTTTAACGCAAGCAGACCACATATGTTTCAAAATTAAATACGTTTTCTTTTAATTTTAAATGCTATAAGAAAACAATATATAATTTACAATGTTGTTCCAGATTATGAAATTACCCATAACCTCTGCTCTAATTATCGTAAAACAATTAAAGTAGATTTAAGAACCTAAAAGTTCTGTGACGTCAAGTAATAAATTTTCTTTTAAAAATTTTCGCCTAAAATGGTGATTTTAACGTAAGCAGACCACATAAATGTTTCAAAATAAAATAGGTTTTCTTTTAATTTTAAATGCTGTAAGAAAACAATATATAATTTGCAATGTTGAAATGCAGTTCCAGATTATGAAATTACCCATAACCTCTGTTCTAATTATCGTAAAACAATTAAAGTAGATTTAGGAACCTAAAAGTTCTGTGACGTCAAGTAATAAATTTTTTTTTAATTTTCGCCTAAAATGGTGATTTTAACGTAAGCAGTTACGTTTCAAAATTAAATACGTTTTCTTTTAATTTTAAATGCTATAAGAAAACAATATATAATTTGCAATGTTGAAATGCAGTTCCAGGTTATGAAATTACCCATAACCTCTGTCCTAATTATCATAAAACAATTAAAAGTAGATTTAGAAACCTAAAAGTTCTGTGACGTCAAGCAATAAATTAAAAAAAAAATTTAGCCTAAAATGGTGATTTTAACGTAAGCAGACCACATAAATGTTTCAAAATTAAATACGTTTTCTTTTAATTTTAAATTCTATAACAAAACAATATATAATTTGTAATGTTGTTCCAGATTATGAAATTACCCATAACCTCTGTTCTAATTATCGTAAAACAATTAAAGTAGATTTAGAAACCTAAAAGTTCTGTGACGTCAAGAAATACATTTTTTTAAGAAAATTTTCGCCTAAAATGGTGATTTTAACGTAAGCAGACCACATAAATGTTTCAAAATTAAATAGGTTTTCTTTTAATTTTAAATGCTATAAGAAAACAATATATAATTCGCAATGTTGAAATGCTCTTCCAGATTATGAAATTACCCATAACCTCTGTTCTAATTATCGTAACACATTTATCTGTTCTAGTTATCAATTAATTATAACAGAGTTATAATTATAACAATTAAATAGATTTAGAAACCTAAAAGTTCTGCGACGTCAAGTAATAATTTTTTTTTTTAAATTTTTAACTAAAATGGTGATTATAACGTAAGCAGACCTCTTATTTACGAATGCATATTTTGAATTCCAATATTAAAATATCCTTTCTTAAAAATAGCATTATTTCTTTAAAGAAATTATTAAATTTACATTTAATAAAAATTAAATATAATTATTATTCAAAAGTACTGACATTTTCAGCTTTCCTGTTTTTTAGAAGTTGTGCCTCTTTTAGTCTCCTTAACATTAATTCAACGAAAGGGATTTTGCCGCCCTAGGCGGGCGCCCCATTTTTACCCCAATGCGAAGCTACTGTATCTCTATACACACAGAAAAAGAGAGAAACATTAATTTTTTCTGTAAAATTTTCGAATACTGTATCTTTTCCCATATCCTCCCTGAAATAACTTCTGTCTATTAAATGTAGTGTGAACTGTAACACGACACTCTGAGAACCCACATGGAGTCGTAAAAGAAACCCACCTCTGGAAAAGCATGAATAGAAAAATTAATCTGTATCATATTCCTTTAGAGCAGACAGCATTTATTGCCTCCAATAAATTTCTCGCCTTTTTTTTTTCTGCCCTCTTCCCAACCGTACTCGAGAACCGCATTTTAGGAAACGCGAATAACAAACTAACAAACGTCACGTCCGAACTGTTAATCCGACTTTCACAGATTGTCGGGACGTATAAATTTCTAACTACAATGGCAGTGGATGTCCGCATAAATTCTGAGATACAATGCCGGCCATGACAGATTTCAGCCCAGACGTCACGTAATACGATAGTCTTGCGGCCATAATTTTTGCTCTAATGGGGATTTTCAGAAGGGGCAGACATATGAATAAAATCGAAATTATGTATATAAAGGACGAAAATGTCTCCTAATCCTTAAAGCAAAGAAATAGTGATGTAGAAGAGAGGCTAATGTATACGTTCCCTCCCCCCTCCCCATCTCATGAGTAAAAAAATGTTTGAGAAGGGGGAAAGATAAAAATTGCGAAATCTTGCTTGAAGGTCGTACATAACTGTTGCAGTATTCCTATGAATGATCTAATGGAATCAATGTAACACATTTTGCAAAGGCATACAATTGTATTTGCCTTATTCCTAATGAAGATCTAATGGGAATCAATGTAAACACATTTTGCTCTAAGTGGCATATTTTTCAATTGTTTATTCCTAATGTTTTTTGATCAGGGAATCAATGTTTAAACACATTTTGCTCTAAGTGGCATATTTTTCAATTGTATTTGTCTTATTCCTAATTGGATTTTTGATCTAATGGGAATCAGTGTTTAAACACATTTTGCTCTAAGTGGCATATTTTTCAATTGTATTTGCCTTATTCCTAATTGAATTTTTGATCTAATGGGAATCAATGTTTAAACACATTTTGCTCTAAGTGGCATATTTTTCAATTGTATTTGCCTTATTCCTAATTGAATTTTTGATCTAATGGGAATCAATGTTTAAACACATTTTGCTCGAAGTGGCATATTTTTCAACTGCATTTGCCTTATTCCTAATTGAATTTTTGATCTAATGGGAATCAATGTTTAAACACATTTTGCTCTAAGTGGCATATTTTTCAATTGTATTTGCCTTATTCCTAATTGAATTTTTGATCTAATGGGAATCAATGTTTAAACACATTTTGCTTGAAGTAGAATGTTTTTCAATTGTATTTGCCTTATTCCTAATTGAATTTTTGATCTAATGTGAATCAATGTTTAAACACATTTTGCTTGAAGTAGAATGTTTTTCAGTTGTATTTGCCTTATTCCTAATTGAATTTTTGATCTAATGGGAATCAATGTGTAAACACATTTTGCTTGAAGTGGTATATTATTCAATTGTATTTGCCTTATTCCTAATTGAATTTTTGATCTAATGGGAATCAATGTTTAAACACATTTTGCTTGCAGTGGCATATTTTTCAATTGTATTTGCCTTATTCCTAATTGAATTTTTGATCTAATGGGAATCAATGTTTAAACACATTTTGCTTGCAGTGGCATATTTTTCAATTGTATTTGCCTTATTCCTAATTGAATTTTTGATCTAATGGGAATCAATGTTTAAACACATTTCTCAACATATTTTTCTTACAGAAATTCGAAGAATTACTATTTTAAAGTTATCCGAAGACATTTGTTTTAAACGAGGTTTTTCCAGCCATAAAGACTTTGAGGTCTACTCCCAATTATACGACAATAATTATAACAGTAAAAACCAATTAAAAGGTTTAATTATATTAATCTTGCTATAGTCAATGCGATATTTATTTACTTCAAAATTTTTTATAAAATCGGTAGTCCGTCATTTTATTACCCCTGTTTTAGAATATGTTATGTTCTATAAACCAGAAATAAGTCTAAATCCTGATCAAGTTGCATACGATTTATGCTTTCCTCAAACAAAAATTTTAAATGTAACAATCAAAAATTTTCCGGTAAAAAAAATGTTAGTGTAATTTTTTAAATTTTATTATGTTAACAAGTATATCATTATATTTTATACACATAATTCATACATAACTTTTATAAATTTGTGTTTCAGTGAGTACTTTATTGATTGGTTTAACTTTTTATTAATTATTTTTAATTCATTGAGAAGATTTTCTATTTACAAATTGTTTTGGTTCAAAAAATTGTAAAAATGAAAAAAATCACTAATTAAATGTATCTGTAAAAAATAAAATTTGTATTAGTATATTAATAGTTTTGAAATTGAGCATTTTAAGTTCATGTAATGAAATGATGTAATGAATTGAAATTCGAATTCACATTATACTACTGAAGAAATTTGTTCAAACGTTCACTGACTGTTGATTTGAGAAAATGAAATTTTTTATCTTAAAGTTTAATGCTTGCTTATGCTTAATTTTAACAAGTACATAGAGTACCGGTATAGTGTTTAACTCCGAAGATTCATATTTGAATATCATCGTTGTCTAAGAGATAATATCGTGTTAATTATGGGACAGTGCTATCGTGATTTATCAAATGTCTTGGTTATAAATCCTAAACCGTAACAGCAAACTGATTTCATTATTTTTGTACATCTTAACGATCAAATTTTTGGGTGACCAGTTTTGTAAATTATTTACAAAGTATTAAGCCCATTTAAATTTGATTGCTTAGATAGAGAAATAAAATGTGTACATAAGTTGTTTAAAATAAAATCTGATCTAAGTCAACTGTTTTCTAGATAAGCAAATTGTAATCTATAGAAGGTTAAGAGATAAATAAATTCGGTGGATATTAATTACTTAATTTACGTTCTTCGTAAATGATAAATTTGTGAGACAGATAAAAAAAAAATTGAAACCGTTAATTTTGAAATTATCAAGAATAAACTTTTACACCATTATCAGAATTTTTTTCGTCCAAAGCCAATGTTTATTTTAAGTTTATCATGAAAGGTATTGCAATATTTTATTTATTGAAATTGAAAATTCTTATTCTTTTTGCAGTTCTGAAAGTTTAAATAAAACAATTAGAAAATGTAACCATTTCTTCAGTCATTTTGTGAATTTTTTTTTCAGCTTCTAATAGATTTATCTTAATTCGTTAATAAACTTATTCTGATATCCCTCTATTACTTTACAAATCTGCATAAAATTATCACGGGGATAGTTATTTGTCATCCAAGTAGGACCTAAAAATACAAAAGGCAGCCAGTCTCTAGTCCCTGGCTTTGCGCAATATTTCGCAACACATACTTGTGCATTGAATATATCTAACCACCCCTCAGTACTTCTCAAAAATCTAAAACTTCATCCTATAGACACGGAAGGAGGCGTGACCAATATAAATCAAGACATTCACTGCGGAAAGCTGTAAATTTGCTCTGCCCCTTTGTGGGCTCCTAACATCTGGCCGTGCGGATACAATACATCGAGCTGATCTGATACATAACACAGTCAGATATTTATGGAGGTAAGGGGGGATAAGGGTTTGTGTGCGCTCTGTATTTGGGTGACGTAAAAGGGGGAGGAATATTGTGGGATATATTTATGTGTTTGTGTGCCTTTTCGTAGGTTGTACAATCTGTTTGATGTAAATGAAGGCATAATAATATTTCTGTGTAAGAAGATTAAGAACATATATCAAGAAATGAATGACGCGCCAGCCGTAGAATAAATTAAAACTGAATTAAAAAGAGAACGGTTGAAAATAGGGAACAGATGTTTGCTATGCTGTCGTTGAGGCTTTGCCAGACTCCAATTTTCAGACTTCGTATTAGCTTTATTTTTCCTGAGAACTTTATGAGACTCCTCTGTTCTTGCCTTATCATCAATATTAACTTTTTTTTTATTTCATAAAGGAAAAAAAAATGAAACACATTTCTTTTGGGAAATAGCAGAATTTTTTTATATATATTTCTAACATTCATAACTTGTTATTGTTAAAAAGCTTACAAAAGAATTTAGATATACAGTCAGGTCATTAGTATAAATGTAGGTTTC
>CM063498.1:153261216-153266216 GCA_032207245.1 Pardosa pseudoannulata | reverse complement strand
ATTAATTACTGTGGCAAAAAAATTGGGAATAATTTAACGATTATTTCGACTTAGCTAAGGAAACTTTGAGTTATCTTTTTAAATGAATTCAACGAGGTTCTAAACTGCATTCATAGAATCGGGAGACTTTAGAGGAGTACGAAGATAAACAGATTATTGATCGTGTACCAGATATTTCTCAGTAAAAAAGCAAACCATTTTTTTACTAGCTTCATAACATACTTTGCAATTCTGGACAATTAAAAATTTTACTGATCGAGTCATATGATGGGCTATATGCTAGTTAATAATAAAACCTGATCATAGATGACTTTAAACTTAAAATATGAAATGTAAAAAATGGCTCAATTTAAATTATAGAAAATTATTATTGCTAAATGACAGACAAATTTTGAGTTAAATACACTATTTTTTTAACAGTTTAGTTAGCGTTCTTTTTAAGAGTGTAAAGATATTTGGGGAGGGGGGAGGGTAAAAGGAATTAACTAGTTTTTTACACTGTACTTTATACAACTGTCAATTTATTTTTGGAAACGTTTCATACTTATGCAACATTTACTTTGTATTTCTGGCTATTCTTTTAGATATTTTGGTATGTGGTTTTGTAAATTTGCCTTAACTCCTTTTTTTTAAATCTCTTTTTTCATTGTTATCTGCTCTACACATTCTGGAAAACTAAAAATTTTACTGATTCCGTCATATGATGGGCTATGTGCTAGTTAATAATAATACATGAACGTAGATAACTTTAAACATAAAATATGGAATGTAAAAAAATGTCTCAATTTAAATTACAGAAAATTATTTTTGCTAAATGTAAGCTAAATGTTGAGTTAAATAGACAATTTTCTTAACAGTTTAGTTAGCTTTCTTTTTAAGAGTGTAAAGATATTTGGGGAGGGTAAAAGGAATTAACTAGTTTTTTACACTGTCCTTTATACAACTTTAAATTTATTTTTGTAAATGTTTCATACTTGTGCATCAATTACTTTTTATTTCTGGCTATTCTTTTAGATATTTTGATATATGGTTTTGTTATTTTGCATTAACTTCTTTTTTATCTCTTTTTTTCATTTTTATCTGCTCTACAAATTCTGGAAAATTAAAAATTTTACTGATCCCTCATATGATGGGCTATATGCTAGTTAATAATACATGAACATAGGTGACTTTAAACACAAAATATGAAATATAAAAAAGCCTAAATTTAAATTACAGAAAATTATTTTTGCTAAATGTAAGCCAAATTTTGAGTTAAATACACTGTTTTTAAACAGTTTAGTTAGCGTTCTTTTTAAGAGTGTAAAGATATTTGGGGAGGGAAAAAAGGAATTAACTAGTTTTTTACATTGTACTTTATACAACTTTAAATTTATTTTTGGAAATGTTTCATACTTGTGCAACATTTACTTTTTATTTCTGGCTATTCTTTTAGATATTTTGATATATGGTTTTGTTATTTTGCATTAACTCCTTTTTTATCTCTTTTTTCATTTTTATCTGCTCTACGCATTCTGGAAATTTTAAAATTTTACTGATCCCGTCATATGATGGGCTATATGCTAGTTAATAATAATACATGAACATAGATGACTTTAAACATAAAATATGAAATATAAAAAATGCCTCAGTTTAAATTACAGAAAATAATTTTTGCTAAATGTAAGCCAAATTTTGAGTTAAATACACTATTTTTTTAATAATTTAGTTAGCGTTCTTTTTAAGAGTGTAAAGATATTTGGAGAGGGAAAAAGGAATTAACTAGTTTTTTATACTGTACTTTATACAACTCTAAATTTATTTTTGGAAATGTTTCATACTTGTGCAACATTTACTTTTTATTTCTGATTATTCTTTTATATATTTTAATATATGGTTTTATTTTGCATTAACTTCTTTTTTATCTCTTTTCTTCATTTTTATCTGCTCTACACATTCTGAAAAATTAAAAATTTTACTGATCCCGTCATATGATGGGCTATATGCTAGTTAATAATAATACATGAACGTAGATGACTTAAAACATAAAATATGAAATGTAAAAAATGCCTCAACTTAAATTACAGAAAATAATTTTTGCTAAACGTAAGCCAAATTTTGAGTTAAATACACTATTTTTTTAACAGTTTAGTTAGCGTTCTTTTTAAGAGTGAAAAGATATTTGGGGAGAGTAAAAGGAATTAACTTGTTTTTTACACTGTACTTTATACAACTGTAAATTTATTTTTGGAAATGTTTAATACTTGTGCTAAATTTACTTTTTGTTTCTGGCTATTCTTTTAGATATTTTGATATATAGTTTTTTATTTTGCATTAACTCCTATTTTTTTTAATCTCTTTTTTCATTTTTATCTGCTCTACACAGTCTGGAAAATTAAAAATTTTGCTGATCCCGTCATGTGATGGGCTATATCTTAGTTAATAATAATACATCAACATAGATGAATTAAAACATAAAATATGAAATATAAAAAATGCCTCAGTTTAAATTACAGAAAATAATTTTTGCTAAATGTAAGCCAAATTTTGAGTTAAATACACTGTTTTTAAACAGTTTAGTTAGCGTTCTTTTTAAGAGTGTAAAGATATTTGGGGAGGGAAAAAGAAATTAACTAGTCTTTTACACTGTACTTTATACAACTGTAAAATTATTTTTGGAAATGTTTTATACTTGTGCAACATTTACTTTTTATTTCTGGCTATTCTTTTAGATATTTTGATGTATGGTTTTGTTATTTTGCATTAACTCCTTTTTTATCTCTTTTTTCATTTTTATCTGCTCTACACATTCTGGAAAATTTAAAATTTTACTGATCCCGTCATATGATGGGCTATATGCTAGTTAATAATAATACATGAATGTAGATTACTTTAAACACAAAATATGAAATGTAAAAAAGCCTCAATTTAAATTACAGAAAATTATTTTTGCTAAATGTAAGCCAAATTTTGAGTTAAATACACTATTTTTTAACAGTTTAGTTAGCTTTTTTTTAAGAGTGCAAAGATATTTGGGGAGGGTAAAAGGAATTAACTAGTTTTTTACACTGTACTTTATACAACTGTAAATTTATTTTTGGAAATGTTTCATACTTGTGCAACATTTACTTTTTACTTCTGGCTATTCTTTTAGATATTTTGATATATGGTTTTGTTATTTTGCATGAACTCCCTTTTTTTATCTCTTTTTTCATTTTTATGTGCTCCACACATTCTGAAAAATTAAAAATTTTACTGATCCCGTCATGTGATGGGCTATATGCTAGTTAATAATAATACGTGAACGTAGATGACTTTAAACATAAAATATGAAATGTAAAAAATGACTCAATTTAAATTACAGAACATTATTTTTGCTAAATGTAAACCAATGCCTTTTTAAAAATATTTGATCTCTGAGGGAAAGTCACAGTGATATCACACAGTTACAAATTCACAATTATAGTTGAAATCATCGTATTAAAAATTCTTTCTTCGTCTAATTTGTCCTTCATTCTCGGCAACAAATTATGAATAATTTGCTCTTGTTTGAATCTTCAAGGTATAAATTTCATCCTCATACGTCTCATTTAGCTAACAAGATTTATTTCCTTCTGATCTTTAGGTGACAACACTAATTATGATTCCTTAACTAATCATATCAAATATCAAATATTAAATGTCTGATTAAACAAACAAGAAAAATAAAAGGAGGAATTGGGTGGTTGAAGTTTTTTTTCTTTCTTGCGGAGGTGTTGGGAGGTGGGAGTGGCAAACAAAAATCTGACGATCTGTCATTGTCTAAGGAAATCGTCTGCCGCTGTCAAGGAGATGTCAGATGGTTGGAGATAAATTGATTGGTGGGCTCAGTTATCATAGTCGTCAGGCATCTTCACCTGACTTGATCTAAAACGATCTTTCTTTTGGCAAGATAAACGTGATTTTTCCGAGGATGTCGGAATAATGCGGTTTTCAGGTTAAGCTACTAGCGGTTATTTATTTATTTCGGAATGGTTGTGGCCCGAATTGCCCATGTATTAGACTTTCGAGAAATTTCTGGAATTCCCTTAGTAGCAACTTGCAGGTTCCTGAAAGCCTGTTATAAATAGATTTGTCTTGGGTTTGAAAAACTCTCTTTAATACTGCTCCATTAATCACAGGGGCAATTAAGACCTAGTAAGCAAAATAGTTTCTAAGATAAACCGAGACTAAGTCGCTTTCAATTTTGCTCATCATCATTTGTTCCAGTTAATTTTACGGAAGTCACTACATGCACATCCCGAAATAACTTATCTGGTCTTATCTGTCTTATAAAACATAAAATCATTCATTTTCAATCTCTTTCTTTAATAGGCTCTACTACTTGAGATAAAATGTATAAATTGAAAATCCGCTGCTTTTCACTACCGGAGTTCGGGGGTTTAAATCCCACTGTTGATGTGGATGTTAGTAACCGTTATGAATCGGCTCTAAGCTGTACATCTCTGTCTTAATATCCCTCGTGTAGCATAACAGTAGACTGTAGCTATCCAAACTAAATTTTGATTTAAATATATTATTTTTTAGCAACTTACTTAACTTTTTTTAAGAGTTGTAAAGACGTTTTTTTCTGGTGGGGGGTTAAAGGAATTAACTATTTTTTATATAAAGTTGACTCACCTGAGTAAAATAAGATTAGTTTAAAATAGAATAAAAAATTATGAAATAAGTAAAATTATAAAAAGTGTTACAAAAAAAAAATTCTGGAAGGTAAAGCGTATATTAGAATTTTGTAAGTCCTTACCCGAGGTATTTTCCTGCCTGAAACAGAAAGTAGCTGTGTGTTCTACATTTTTTGACAGCATTTACATTTGTGAAAATGCTCTGTTGTGATACTGGGCCGAACGATGGATGAATGGTTAGGGTGCTGGCCTTCGGAGTCGGTGGTCGTGGGTTCGAATCCCACTATGGCATGGATGTTCGTAGCCATTTGGAATCGGCTTTAAACAGTAGGTCCCGGTCTCATTAGCCCTCATGTTAGA
>CM063498.1:153223716-153256216 GCA_032207245.1 Pardosa pseudoannulata | reverse complement strand
AACCTCATGAGCAGGGAAAAAAAAGGAATAGAGACTAACATCTTTGTTCTGTGTTTACACGAAAAAATTAACGCCTAGGTAAATATAAAATAAATCCTAAGAAATTAGACAATGTTTAAAGTTTTTTTTTAATTTCCATCGCATTCATTACTTTTTTTTTCCACGAACAATCCTCGGAATGTTTTATTTTGGAGAGAGGAAAAGCGGCTCCTGTCCAATAATTCAATTCTAAATAGCATTTTTGTAAGGAAAAGAAGTAAAAATTTCTCCAAACATCATTTCGCCTGGAAACTTAATATAATACTTGTTTACCTTTTTAAAATACTGCAAAGTAATCAACGGTTTATTTTGAATTAAAACTTTTACGCTTCCAAACAATGCCTATTGTCATTTGCAGCGATGGGGAATTTTTCTTTCATTTTCAACATATAACCAAATCATTTCTTAGAAGAACAAAAATTTATTGAGTTCCATTGTTTTCAGGAGTCGTCCCACGAGGCCCATATTTTTGATTGCCTTTTACTATTCATTAACTTAATTGCTAAATATTCTCCGATAAAGGGAATATTTCATAAAACTTCCCTCACTTTTTTTCCCTCTCCGACCACCGTCTTACCCTCTCCCCGAGGCATTTGATAAATTGTGAACTGCTATTCTTGTAACTGATCGACTAATTAAGCAATTAAACAGGACCGAGTGGTTAAAGTTTTAATTAGACGGAGAACTTTTCTTTTCGTTGCTGCCACAAATTTTTTTTTCTAAAATTTCTATAACGTCCGGTGTTCGGGAAGATCATTTATTATTGGTCTTCATCAGTGGTAGTCGATAAAAGACGACAGAGGGATTTTGCAGACTAAAAATCCATTCTTTATGCAAAGCAGATCCGCTAATAAATGAGATCCTCTGCAGAAAAGAGGGGGAAAAAGTGATGAAACTAATAATGAAATAAATCGAAAAATTAATTTCTCTTACAAGCTCTTTCAGAGGGAAAGTCAATGATTCCACCCTGTTATGCAGGAAAAACAAAAAGTCTGCTGCCATTTTGAGGGTTAAAATAATGGGGCAGTATTTAATGCACTTGTTTTGACTTTTATATCCGGTTGCTTCTAAAAGATGAACTCGTTTTTAAAATGGGTTGCTGAGGGATCAGAAAAATAGTCTCTGCATTTATGAAAGTGGTAGGCGTATCAGGGACTCAGATGAAAACTGGGTAACAGGGAGAAAGATACATTTTATGTTTTGAATAATTCAAAATAATACTATTAGATGTAGTTTTTTTTTCTTCAAGGTTATACAATAATGACTGATACACTGATATAATTTTTTAACTGTATTCTAGTCATAAATTGCTAAGGAAAGAAAAATATTTGCAACTTTTGCTTCCCCAAAATACTTTGCTAAATTAAAACCGTCAGTTAAAAAATCCCTAACTACTCCAAAAATCCGTAAAACTGTTCCTAAGTAGAACACAATCTAAACAACTGGAAATATACCAATATATACCTACCTACACATGCACTTATACAGATATTACAGTATTACATCCATATATGTGTACCTATGTGGTTGTGTTTGTGTCAGGGACCAATCAAGGCAAAGTTGGGCCCAGGGCCAGGGTAGTCTTTCGGCCCCCCTACCCTCTTTTCAAGGCAAGAATATTAGTTTATTAAAAAGGATACAAACGAATATTTTTGGAGAAAAGTTTATATCAATTTTTTTAATGTTTACTTACCTTTGTTTGGTTTGGAGTGTGTCAATCCCCTTAATAGTCTAATAGTACCTCCTTTTGGTCGCCAATAGAACTACTCTAGTATCTTTTTTTCACCCAGCAGTACATATATGGCTCTATTTTCATCCGATTAGAGCAAACCATATTATTTTATCTTTATTCGCTGTAGAATTATGAATTTTAAAGTTTATCCTGATGTATGGATCACCTGGTATATTTTTAATAGGATTTTGGGTGTGATACTTTTCTAATTGCGTATTATATTCCGATTTTGCAATATATATTGCTTGTGTTATAGGATATTAAGTATAATAACTGTGATATTGTAATTTAAAAATAACTTGGGTTCTCAATAATGTGCTCCTCAAATAAAAATTTAACAGAAGTACTATGTAATTTAATACTAAGTACTGTTAAAACATTAATTAAAATATATATCTCTTTGTCCTTTCCGAAAGAATATACTTTTCATTTTATGATAACATTATACAAATTTAGAAAACATATTGTTACTCTACACTTTCGGAATATTTTTCTAACTGCCCACTTTTCTCTCAATTTTGCAATCTTTAGTTATAGAGTATTGCGTGTAATACCTGTGTTACTGCAATTCCACAATTTTTGCTTAAGTGTTACACAAATAAAATTTCATGTGCATTACTTAATTCATTTTTAATTCATTAATTTAATATGCAATTCACTTTTTATTTCTAATACTGATCCTTTATTTTATAAAAAAATTGTAAATTTAGAAAAATTATTGTTACCTTTCTCTTACAGAATATTTTTCTAATTGCATTATATCCTGTTTTTGCAACAGATATAGCATACGTTATAGAATATTTCATGTTATATCTGTATTATTGTAATTTTAGAATGATTTTGCTTTCGATAACGATGTGGAAGTGTTACATAAATAAAATTTCATAAACATTATTTAAATAATTCATTTTTAGTTCATCAGTTTAAAATACATTTACTTTTTTAAGTAAAAATATGTAAATTTAGAAAAAATATTGTTACTCTTGTCTTACAGAATATTTTTCTAATTGCATTATATTCTACCTTTGTAACAGATGTATTATAGGGTATTTCATATTATACCTGTCTTACTTTAATTTTGAAAATAATATATATGCTTCCGATAACAACGTATTACACAAATTTAATCCTAAGCGCATAACTTATATAATTTATTTCACAAATTTAAAATATGCCACGTTCTTCTTTTGTAATAAATTTTGCCTTTTATTTCTTTTTCAAATTATGTAAATTTAGAAAAAATAGTTTTACTCTACTTTTTCAGAATATTTTTTAAACTGCTCTTTATTCTGGTTTTGCAACAGATGTATCTTTTTTTACAGAGTATTGCGTATAATATCTGTCTTATTTTAATTCTGAAATTAATATGTGTACTCCCTATGCATTACACAAAGGAAATTTTAAGTGCACTGTTTAAATAATTTATTTTTAATTCATAAATTAAAAATACATCATGTTCTCTTTTTATAACACATTTTATCCTATATTTTACAAAAAAATTCTGTAAATTCAGAAAAATATTTTTATTTTTCTCTTACAGAATATTTTTCTAATTGCATTATACCCTGTTTTTGAAACAGATATAGCATGCGTTATAGGATATTTCATGCTATATCTGTCTTATTATAATTTTAGAATGATTTTCCTTTCGATAACGATGTGGAAGTGTTACATAAATAGAATTTCATAAAAATTATTTAAATAATTCAATTTTAGTTCATCAGTTTAAAATACATTTACTTTTTTATGATAAAATATGTATATTTAGAAAAAATATTTTTACTCTTCTCTTGAAGAATATTTTTCTAATTGCATTATATTCCGCTTTTGTAACAGAAGTATCCCGTTATATAGTATTGCGTATTATACCTGTCTAACTTTAATTTTGAAATTAATATATATGTCTCCGATAACAAAGCATTATACAAATGAAATCTTAAGCGCACTATTTATATCATTTATTTCTAATTCATAAATGAAAAATACGCCACGTTCTGTTTTTGTAATAAATTTTACCTTTTATTATAAGAAAAAAATAATATAAATTTAGAAAAAATATATTGTTACTTTACTTTTTCAGAATATTTTTCAAATTGCATGTTATTTCGTTTTTGCAACTGTTATATCTTGTATTATAGGGTATTGAATGTAATACCTGTCTTATTTTAATTGTAAAATCAATATATATGCTCCCTATAACAATGCATTACACAAATGAAATTTTAATTGCACTGTTTAAATAATTTTTTAATGCATAAAATTAAAAATACGTCAAGGTTTTTGTAATAAAATTTATCTTTTATTATAAAAAAAGTATGTAAATTAAAAAAAATTAAGGTTACTCTACTTTTTCAGAATATTTATCAGTTTGAAACTGATTCTGATTCTGTTTTAGCAACCGATATATCTTGTTTTATAGGGTATTGTGTGTAATACCTGTCTTATTTTAATTCTAAAATTAATATATGTGCTCCCTATAGCAATGCATTACACAAATGGCATTTTAAGTGCACTTTTTAAATAATTTATTTTTAATCCATAAATAAAAAATACCTCCACGGTTTTTGTAATAATTTTTTTCTTTTATTATGAAAAAAGGATGTAAATTTAGAAAAAAATAATGTTACTCTACTTTGTCAGAATATTTTTCAAACTGCATATTATTTCGTTTTTTCAACTGATATATCTTGTATTATAGGGTATTGCGTGTAATACCTGTCTTATGTTAATTGTAAAATTAATATATGTGCTCTCTATGACAATGCATTACACAAATGAAATTTTAATTGCACTGTTTAAATAATTTTTTTAATCCATAAATTAAAAATACTCCAAGGTTTTTGTAATAAAATTTATTTTTTATTATAAAAAAAGTATGTAAATTTAAAAACAAATAAGGTTACTCTACTTTTTCAGAATATTTTTCAAATTTCTTCTTATTCTGTTTTTGCAACAGATATATCTTTATTATAGGGTATTGTGTGTAATACCTGTCTTATTTTAATTCTAAAATTAATATATGTTCTCCCTATAACAATGCATTACACAAATGATATTTTACGACGCTGTTTAAATAATTTATTTTTAATCCATAAATAAAAAATACGCCACGGTTTTTGTAATAGATTTTACCTTTTACTTTTTTTAAAAAAAGTATGTAAATTTAGAAATAGTGTTACACTACTTTTTCAGAATATATTTCAAATTGCTTCTTATTCTATTTTTGCAACAGATATATCTTTATTATAGGGTATTGCGTGTAATACCTCTCTTATTTGAATTCTGAAATTAATATATATGCTCCCTATAACAATGCATTAAACAAATGAAATTTTAAGTGCACTGTTTAAATAATTTATTTTTAATTCATAAATTAAAAATACACCATGTTCTCTTTTTATAACACATGTTTTCCTCTATTTTATAAAAAAAGTCTGTAAATTCAGAAATAATATTGTTACTCTTCCAGAACCATTTTTTAATTATGTACCTTCGACGTAGAATTATCGATATGTTCAAGGGTTTCTTAATTCATTTATTGCGTAGACCGCCTAAGTATCGGTATTCGGATCTGCGATAATTTGATAAAAAAGTAATTGCATCGGATAATACATAAACATTCAATAATTTCAATAACGGGTCTTTTTTCCGTTTTCAAATTGAATTATTAAGGATTTCTGTTGAACACACCTGCGGAATCTCAAGCACATTTTTTAGTTTTAACAGTGTAACTCATACTTTTTGACTTTGAAAAAATTATCAACTGCTTAACGGGTATATTATAAAAAATCCCCTTGAACTCATTAGATCCCCTATAAATGATAAAAGTTTTTTCTCCCTGTATAAATAAGGAACAGTGTTCGTAAGTGTATGTGTTTGCAGGTCTGTAACTACGATTGCTCAGAAACAACATAGAGCTCCATTTAAGAAATTTGGTACAGGTATTTTTCACTACACTGTGAAAAATTTCATGAAACTCCTTTTATTGAAATTTAGACTACTTTTTATGTTATATTTGAACTTTTTTATGGGGGGGGGGGTTTCATATTTCTTCCATAGGTATGGAACAGATATCCATACTGATCCATGTGTCACATTAAAGTTCATTCTTTTCAGAAAAATAATTTTCGAAAAATTTTAGAACATATCAGAAATATTTAAAAAAATTAAAAATTTTCACCTTCTAATGTAAGAAATGACATTTCATTTAAAATTACGGCATGTAAACTGATAATTATGTTTTTACTAGAATATAGTCCGTCATATGGCGTGATCAGTAAAATTTATAATTTTCTGAATTAAAAGTACCCTATAAAGCAGATAAAAAATGGTTTATTTTTTGGCTGAGAATTGTCTCGTACACGCTCAATAATTTGTTTATCTTCATACTCATCTAAAATCTCCCTATACTGTGAATGCAGTTTAGAATCACGTTGAATTCATTTAGAAAGATAATTCAAAGTTTTCTTAGCTCGTTAAGTTCATCCCAATTTTTTTTTTTTTTTTGCTACAGTAAGTAATGAAAGTAAAGGAATGAAAATATCTTTTCTACTCTACCCTGGAGGTAGATAGCATTTGCTGTGATAAAATTTTCATTGCAACAAAATAATCGATGATTAAATTTAAAAGTATCCCTTATGTAGCAAATCTATTATTTAAAATAAATATAAAAGAAAATTATTTACGTATTATCTAATTTCAGGGATAAAACGTAAGAAAATAATGCAGACGATATTTAAGTAATTTAAAATAAGAAATTATTAAATGATATGGTTAAAGGAGTGACGTCATAATGCTAGAGAAAAATATTATTTCTACATATTTATTATGTGACAGATTGACAAATTTAATTGCCTGCTCTTATCCTGGGAAAATAGGGCTTTGTATAACTTTGTATAACAAGTGCTACTTTATCGTTGTGATTATTAATGACAGTATATAATTCTGAGGTAAATATTAGTGCTCCTACTCACTGATACTCCAATTTCATTTTTTGTTTCATGAGTAAAAACGTTTGAGATTCTCTGATCTAGTGTACGACAAACAGGCCCGTAACTAGTTACTTTAGCGTGATTGGCAGAAAACTGATCTGCGCCACTACCACCAAATATAGTGAGGGAATATATAAGCACGTTTTTTTTTCTATATGATATATATTCTGAATAAACTCGCAAAATATTTTGCTGATTCTTGTAATGTTTCTAGTTTATTAATTTTTAATTTTCTTTTCTATTTTTAAGTTATTAATACTTAAATATATTTTTGAACACTGAGGGTATTATTTGGCTGATAAACTGAATACTTTATTTAAGGGTAGTATTTTTTATTTGAACGTTGAGTTTTCATAAAAAATGAATCATATAATGAGACATAATAAGTAATCATATGATATGATTAATGAACATAATGAATCATAACATAATGAATCATATTAAATCTGAATCGTATATTCAGAATAAACTTGCAAAATATTTTGTTGATACTTGTAATGCTTCTAACATAATGAATCATATTAAATCTGAATCATATATTCAGAATAAACTTGCAAAATATTTTGTTGACACTTGTAATGTTTCTAACATAATGAATCATATTAAATCTGAATCATATATTCAGAATAAACTTGCAAAATATTTTGTTGATTCTTGTAATGTTTCTAGTTTATTAATTTTTTTCTTTTTTTTCTATTTTTATCTTATTAATAATTAAATACACCGAGGGTATTATTTAGCTGATAAACTGAATACTTTATTTAAGGGTAGTATTTTTTATTTGAACGTTGAATTTTCAATAAAAAATGTTTCATCAAAATATTTTGTTGATTCTTATAATATATCTAGTTTATTAATTTTTAATTTTTCTTCTATTTTTACCTTATTAATGCTTAAATATATTTTTGAATACTAAGGGTTGATAAGTTGATAAACTAAATACTTTATTAAAGGGAAGTAACTTTGAATTTTCATAAAAAAATTGACTAATTTCTAAATGCAAATTCAGTTTTAATAACTTTAATAAGTTCAAAATTTAAAACGAATACCCGGATTTATATTAAGGCATATTAGGAGTGTTTGGTAAGCATTTTCTAAGAATCTATGACAAGTTTAGTCTTTAGAAGCAATTTAAAAAATAAGAAACTTCACAACAAAAATTTAAAACACATTGGATTTTATTTTTTCAACTTTTCCGTATTTCTACTCGAGGCGAATCATCCAATTTCGGACCCTATTTTCCTCGTAATACGGTGCCCCTGAGACTAATGATTCTTCGGCAAATGACACCTTTGTCATTGACAAATACAGTTCTACAATACAATGCCATTCATGTGCATTACAATTGGAAGTTTTAAAATGCTGCCCTTTCTGTTGCACAGTTTTAATCCTCTCCCTTCACTTCTGAGCGCCTCAATATTCCTAATCTCCCCCTGATCACAACTTTTGTTTCAGCTGTACTCCTCGACTCGCTAATTACCCTCCTCCTCTCGGTCTTTTTTATGCCTAGGGTGTCAGATAAAAATACTGAAGCACACCAGGTGCTTAAACCCACTCTTAATAATTTAATCTGGGGCCTGAAAATGAACAGTGCGGGGTGTACATTACTCCAGACCGATTCTAATGAGTTCAGATTACTCAAGACGTCTGGAAGGTGTTAAGATAGGAATTTTGTATCTCGGAAAAGTAATTTTGAAGCGTGTCATACAGATTTATAATAAAATGTTTGGGACATTATCTGGGTGTAAATTTTTCAGCTTTGTGAACAGATTAATTGAGAATATTTGAGTAATGTATGACCACCCTTACATTTTAAGAATAAAAATTAAGAATCTGACTTACGTTTTAAGAACAAAAATTTACTAATATAATTTTAATACAATTAAAAACATGTTAATTGCAAATTTCCTAGCAATATAGTAAAATTTGAAAAAAAGTTTTTTTCGTAATTTTTTTTTAGTTTTTGACATATTACTCATTGCTAATCTATTTGTTCATGATCTGACATTGTCCATACTAAAAATTTGTTGTTGATGTGTGCTGGATACTGTTCATTTTTACTTCAACTTCCATAAGACCTCAAAGGGAGACATTAAAACCAGAAAGTGTTTCTTGGAGATACGATAAAGTGTTTATTCGTGCCTATTGAATAACTATTTTTAGAATATTAGAATAAATTTCCCTCCAATGTAAGTTTTGTTTCGAAATATTCACTCATTCTCTCTGTGATAGAAGGCTGATGAAAGCAGTAAGCAATAAAAATGAGATGTAAAGTGAAAGTAGTAGTTTATTTTTATCAGTTTAAAAAGATGTACTGAATGATTCCTAGTAAAATATTTTTGGAAATTTGTAAAATACCAATAAGTTTGTACCAATAAAAATTCGTTATTCTTCTATATCTTAAGATGTTTGTATGAATTTCATAAGCATAAATTTCATTTGGAATTCATGGCATGATACATATTTTGAAGGCAAATAGTACCCTTTAACTATTTAAAAAATTGTATAACAGTATATATTGTAATTTTTTTTATCTTATAATACGATTTAAAGCATGTACAGGAAAGTAAAAATTGTTTGAATAGTTCATTTAATGTAATTTGAGCCTTATAAACTTTTTAAAAACTAAAACTTATCTAAGTGTTAATAGTTTTGATTCAAAAATATTTTACATTTATTAAAACCTTCAAAACAAGACTGTGCATGTACTGCTATTTCCATGCTTATATTTGTTATTTGAATCATAAAAAACGTGTATAAAATATTTAATACTAGTTTCTTAAAATTAAAATACCTTAGCATTATAAATAAAGGGAAATCAAGGAAAAGAAATAAAAAAATGTAAGTTAATGTTTTTATTTATAAAAAATACGTAAATACATAACTACGTAAATAAAACTAAATCATTTTCTACAATAATTTTCCAATTATCATAAATTCAGATTTAAAATTTTTGCCTACCTATGTATGCCTATGTATACCTTTTGTATGCCGAAAGTGGAATTAGCGATAGTTTGAGCCAGTACAAAAGCTAAAATCAATTTAAAATAAATTAATTTAGATATATGAAAGAAAATGATTTTTTGAAATACAAATGAAAGCTAACTATTGATTATGTCTCAAAAAAGTAAAAGGTTTCTAGATTCAAGGGACCAATTCTTACATAAATTCATATTTATTTTTACTTTTACCAAATCTCAAAGACAGTTGTAGTTCTAGAGCTACAGTTATAGCCAATTAAATAAATTGCATCATGCATTACGTTCCTACCTAATTTAAGCTTTAAAATTCTATTCTAAGATTATATACTTTTTAGTTTGTGTAGATAACTAAAAAACACTCATTCTTACATTTTGAGCATTCAGACAAAACTTACTAAGTCTAAAAAGTAATATAGAAATAATTCAAAGCCAAAAATAACTTCGACATACCTAATTAATAAATGACAACTGTTTCATGACATGAACCAGTCATCCCAACATTAGTAAATTTACTATTAAATTGGAAAATCCATAAAGCTTTATACAATTTTTTGTAACACCCGCAAATTGCAATTGCCTATTTACGAATTTTGGACTTAGTGAATTTTTCTTGAATGTCGACACTATCTTCATATAATTTTGTGTACTTTTGAATGTACATATATACTAGTATTTTAATTATTTAAAAAGTTTTCAGTATATTTGAAATATTTTTTACTATAAGAATTTTTAATCTATATTTATATTTATTTAATATCCAACATAATTTACATATAAAAATTTATGTATCGATTTTAAATCATAATGCAAAGATACAGCCTTCTGAATTATATCCCAGAAGAAATTGCGTTGTGAATGTAAAATATTTAATTATCTAATTATTTAATTTTATTAATCTAATTATCTAATTACTGCTTCATGGCAAGAATCAATCATCAAAACATCAGTAAGCTTACTATTATATTTGAAAATCCATAAATGTTTTACTATTTTTTATAACACCAACAAATTGCAATTGTCTATTTACGAATTTTGGACTTGGTAACTTTCTCTTAAACGTCGACATCTTCATAAGATTTTGTGCACTGTTCAATGTACATATATACTACTATTTCAATTATTTAAAAAATTTTCAATATATTTGAAAAAATTTTTACAATAAGAATTTTTAATTTTATTAATCTAATTATCTAATTTAATTATCTAATTAATAAAGGAATACTACTTCATGACAAGAATCAGCCATCAAAACATCAGTAAACTTACTATTATACCAGAAAATCATAAATTTTTTGCTCTTTTTTATAACACCAACAAAATGCAATTGTCTATTTACGAATTTTGGACTTAGTAACTTTCTGTTGAACGTTGAAGATATCTTCATAGAATTTTGTGCACTGTTCAATGTACATATATACTACTATTTCAATTATTTAAAAATTTTTTCAATATATTTAAAAAAAATTACTATAAAATTTTTTAAGCTATATTCATATTTATTTAATATCGAACATAATTTACACATAAAAGTTTATGTATCGATTTTAAATTAATTACAGTGCAAAGATACAGCATTCTGAATTATATCACAAAAGAAATTCAATGGTCAATGTAAAATTTTTTCTGATATCTTGAGCACAATATTATTTGTTTATTTGTTCATTTTAATACAAATGATAAAACAAGATTATTATAAAATTACTTCTCAAATAATAAATACTATACATTTTTGATAAAAAATAGATTCTCATTATATTTAAATGACAAAAAAATTTGCAAATGTTTAATATAATTATATAATTAATTAATGATATAATTTCCATTCATTTTTGTCGTTTTATAAAATTATTTAATATTTTAAAATAGTTCTGTAATATAGTATACATTAATTAGTATTCTAATACTTAGTTATTTGCAATAACTAAGTATTGTGTAATTAACAGTTTAGCATGTTTTTTGGAGAAATCAGAAGCCATAAAACCTCTAATTGAGTTGAAAATCGGTTTTAAAAAAAGTTAAATATGGCTTACTTTTATCCAAATCACACTGTTATTTTTTCTTCTTTAAAATGCCGTTCTGTTTTCCTCTAAATTTTCTTACTCTGTTTCCTTGTAATAACTAGTACTCATAAATAATATGCAAATATGGCATTAATTTTTATAATTATTTTATTTTGTTTTTTAATTCATATATATTAAGAAATTTATTAGCTGTAAAATATTTCTTTAATATTCTTCTAATACTTAGTTATCTGTAGTACAAGTGTAATTAACAGTTTAGCATGTTTTTTGGAGAAATCAGAAGCCATAAAACCTCTAATTAAGTTGAAAATCGGTTTTAAAAAAAGTTAAATATGGTTTACTTTTATCCAAGTCACACTGTTACTTTTTTCTTTAAAATGCCGTTCTGTTTTCCTCTAAGATTTCTTACTCTGTTCTACGTTGTAATAACTAAGTACTATAAATAATATGCCACAATATGGTATTAATTTTTATAATTCTTTTATTTTGTTTTTTAAAGTTCATATATTAGAACGCAACGAATTCATGAGCTGTAAAATATTTCTTCTAATATGTCTTCTAATTCTTAGTTATCTGCGGTACAAGTATAATTAACAGTTTAGCATGTTTTGGGTGAAATCAGAAGCCATAAAACCTCTAATTAAGTTGAAAATCGGTTTTAAAAAAAGTTAAATACGGCCTACTTTTATCCAAGTCACACTGTTACTTTTTTCTTTAAAATGCCGTTCTGTTTTCCTCTAAGATTTCTTACTCTGTTTTACGTTGTAATAACTAAGTACTATAAATAATATGCCACAATATGGTATTAATTTTTAGAATTATTTTATTTTGTTTTTTAAAGTTCATATATTAGAACGCAACGAATTCATGATCTGTAAAATATTTCTTTTGCATTAAAATAAAAATATCATCTATTATACTAATTGAAGAAAAACAAATAATCTTTTAAATTTAGATCTAAATTATACTTTAATAAGTACCGTAATTGCAACACCTTAAAAAAGCCCCTAAATTTTGAGAATTAATAGATGTATAATTCTCTCTTTGTGTACGTATTACGTTGCTTCTACCACCATTAGTATTTAAAACATTTTCTTTATATATTGTATCTTAGAATAATGCCGAGAAAAGTTTGCCAATGAATTCAGCCTTCCCTTGGTTTCCTGATTACCCTTTATGTTAATATCTCCAAACCAGCTACAAGAGAAATGCTACCTTTTCTCCAAATCATCTCTCTCTCTCTCCCTTTCTCGCTCTGCCCAAGAATGTGTTCGAAGTTTTAAAAACTTATCTCTATCTACTAGCGCCGTCTGGCGACAAGGCGGGCAATCAGAACTCATTTTTTCCCTCTCTATCTTTCCATAATTCACTTAACCGTCCCATTAGGGTAATTTTCTCTCTCTTTTTCCTGATAATAACGCTGCAGCAGATTGGATCCTGCTCAGTGTTTTAATGCGCTGAGAGATAAGACCTTGGTGTGTGGGGTCCACTCTTATCTGCAAGGATCCCCAATTATGTAATTTTTGCCGTAATCGCTACCCTCGTTTTCTTTGATGGGGTATTTAGTGTTGGCGTGAGCATCTGTGTTAAGGCAACGCCGGGTTTTATTTCGAACAAGGAGTTGGGAGGGAGATGGGGGGGATGAACTCGTGTTAGGCATAATTTTCCATTTCGTACGTGTTTTAATTTCAAGCCGGCGTATGTTTTGTTTCAAACTGATTTGATTTGGTGAGAAAAGGGGGAAAATACGCATCTAAAGACTGAAAACACTACAACGTGTTAATTTCGGAGCAGTTCTCTGCTAAAGGTGGATTTACTGTGAAATAAGAGTTTCGAATTCACTACTTAATGAGATATCCTGAAGCACGTAAAGTGATATATAATACACCGTGAAATTATATAACAAAAATAACATTTAAGGGGACATAACACTTTCCAAGATTTAAAATCTTCATTAAAACAAACTTAATTTTTATTCATCATAAAACGGAACTTTCTGCTACTTTGAGGATGATTTTTTTTCTTACGTATTTTAATATCGTTCCAACTTTGAAAAAATTAGTTTTGTCATTCAAGTAGTATATTTTTAAAGATAACATCGGAAATTTACAGAAAACTGAAAGAATAGTTCAATTACCCCCCAAGATAAATTTTGAAATAAGTATATTAGAAACTCAATTTTTATTACAAATTGGAGTACAAAATGTTTTAGTTTGTGAGCCTAAAACTTTAAAATTATCTGGCATTGTAATAACAAAATACAAATGAGGATGTTGATTTCTACTTTTCTCATTTGGTGTTCTTATTTTAGATTTTTAAAAATATGTATTGCTTCATGCAACAAAACTAAATATTTTTAACTATATTAATGATTTAGAAAAATGTTTATTTGAAACATAACAGATGTTTCAATTTATGATGAATCAAAAATAGGCTATTGTAAGAGACATTTAAGATCGGAAGTACTATGTTCCCTTAAGAATTTTCACGAAAAATTTTGTAATGATTTTCGTGTAATTTTTTTTTATTTTAGAACAACTCTAAGCAGATATGAGACTTAGTGTGAGGATGATGATTTCTACTTTTTTCATTTGGTGTTCTTATTTTAGATTTTTAAAAATATGTGTAGTTTCATGCAACAAAACTAATTATTTTTAACTATATTAATGATCTAGAAAGATGTTTATTTGAAACATCACAGATATTTCAGTTTATAATGAATCAAAAATAGGCTTTTTAATAGACTTTTAAGTACTATGTTCCCTTAAGAATTTTTACTAAGGATTTTGTAATGCTTTTCGTATAATTATTTTTTAAATTTTAGAAAAACACTAAGCAGACACGAGATTTAGCTTTTCAAACTGATTTGATTTGGAGAGAAAAGAGAGAGAAATAAGCATTTGAAGACTTGAAACAATAAAACGTGATTTTGGGGCATTTGTCTGATGGAGGTTGCTGTGAAATAAGAGTTTCAAAATTACTACTTAATAAGGTATCCTAAAATATGTGAAGTTATACATAATGTACTGTGAAAGTTTATAACTAAAATAGCATTTGATGAATTATTATTCCTTTTATTTAAGATTTTGTAATCATTTTCTTATGAAATTGCATACTATTTTTGCATAAAACTATACGGGTACATGACTTTTTGTGTTTCAAATTGATATTATTTAGTGGATTAGCTTTTGAGGAGAAAATAAAAGAAAAGAAAAAGATCAAAAATTTTGTGATATATAAATTTTAAATATACTTAAATAAATTTAAAATATTTAATTTATTAAATTTTTTGAAGTTTATATTAAAAATATAAAATTTTTGTACTATTTTATTTATAGATTATAGTTCTGAAACACAATATAAAAATATAATGTTTTTTGTTCAATTGATATTATTTAGTGAGTAAAGGCAGCATATATGCACTTTTTGTATGAAAAGACTGCAGAAAGTTTTTAGGGGAAGGTGGAATTGTTGGAAGAAATAAGAGTGTCAAATTCGCCTGTTTAATCAGATATACTAAAACCTCTGAACGGATAAGTAACATACTGTGATTGTATAAAGCAAATGTAACATTTAAGAAAATATTGTTGTGATATGCACTGATGTTTTTGTAATCCCCTTATTATGAAATGCATACAATTTTTGTACTTTACAATTCATCTCAGGAATGAATATATTTTCCGTAACTTTAAGTCTGCCCAGATTCATGAGTAGTCTCCTGTCGACACACATGCAAAAAGTATAGAAAATGTACAGATTTTGGTTACAAAAGATGCAGTAGATAATTTCTACAGCAATAGGATTTATTTGACTTTTTATTCTCAATGCGAGAGACAAACCGTTTGCAATAAAGTTTTTTTCTAGTAGCTAAATTTCCCTTTTTTTAATCCTAATTTACGGTTAATTTAGTGAAATATAGCTGCACATCACAAAAGACATATAGTTAAAAATCACAAAAAAAAGAATGATCAGTACATCCAAGGTATATACTGACCTTGTACTATGGTCTTTATTGAACTTTAATTGTTAAATACTTAGAAATATAAAAATTGTAATACAATTATATGTATTCACTATCAATCTATGTTTTCAGAATAATACTGTATTACTAATATCAAAATAATTTTTCTTTGAGAACGAGAAAATATAATAATACATTAAAATAAAAAGACCAAAATATAATAGATTCTCCAACATTACTTGAAAAAGTACGTATTACCATACATTAGACTTTAAAGGATCAAAACGTTCGGAAAACTTATAAATGAATTGTGATATAGTTTGAAATTTAAGAGGAACTTCCATACATTTGCTGTAAATGTTTACTTGCTGCACAACTAAAAAGGGGACTTTGGTTAGTTTTAATGAGACTAACATATCGTTTGTTTTATGAGAATTAACCTTTTTGCTTCTCCTGAATCTCACACGAGGCCTCTAATTAAAGTAATGGAAATAGATCAAAATAATCTTTCAATAATCTTTTATCATCAGTGACACTATCTTACATCTAAGCCTGATGTGTGGCTTCAAGTTTTTAATATACTTCTTGATAAAAGTCTACAGCACAAGATTGAAAAATTTGTGTTTCATATTTAAAGAAGACGTGAGTACAAAAGAAAAACTTTTTGTGTCTGATTGTTTCTTTACTACTGAGAACAGTTTTAAAATACAGTTTATATCAAAGAAAATTTCAATATTAGCATGAAATTTACCATACAAATGTACTACCAGTTTTGTTTCCTTTTTATGAGTATTTAAGCATTTTGCGTACCCTTCCCCAATCATTCATGCTTTTATACAATGCTTATTGGATTTCACTTAGGACAATAGGATAATTCTAAGAAATTTTTTAAACTTAATTTAGTTTATTATTTTAAATAGAACGATTCATGGAATTATTTTTTCTTTGAATTCTATATACAGATTTTTTGGAAAGTAAATATAATCTGTGTGAAGTTGTTATTAACCTATATCAGTATTTACGTATTTCATTTGATCTAATCAGTAATAAAGAAAAATATAATTCACTACTTAAAAAGGAAAATAAGAAATTTTTATTGTTGGATAACCAACTTATTAGAGCAAAACTGTTGCTACTCTAATGTCAACCTCGTGATTTTAAAATGACTATCTTACTTGAACAAGGATAAAGTAAAAGATAAACTTTGAAATGATAACCTTGATAAGAACAGAAAGAAGGTGCAAATATTGGTTTGTAATTACAGGCTTAAACTAAGTATTTAAAAAGATTCTATATTAATAGTTTTGATATATAATTTCCAACTTATGAAAAAAGTTTTATAAAATTGGTATGTCACCAACGAAGATCAAATAAAGATTTCAATACATAAATGGAAAGTATTAAGTTTTTTGTACGGTTGTCTGTGTCTAAGTAAAGATTGCAAAATCAGAGAGTAATTATATCAATAGTTCAGAAGGAAAAATGATAATTCTTCATTATTATTAAGCAATATCAATAAGTTCTTTATTTTCAATGAGACCGCCTAGAGAATGACTTTTGGAATAAATGCATTGGTTTAAAAAGAGTATTGCTCTGCATTTGAAAACAAAACGTTTTCATCCAAGATTTCGATAATAATAAGTCAATGTATTTATTTGACAACATATTTTCTAAGCTTAGTGCTAACAAAAAAAAGAATCCATTATATTAGATTCACATCATTTATGGAACAAGTGTTAACTGATAATCGAATTAAAGTCTTACATTTCAACAAGGAGTAAATGTTTAATACTGTCAAGAAGAGTTATGTGATTATTCTACTATGTCACCATTCTAACCATTGTAATAAACGAATGCCTAATTCTCAAAGAGTGATAAATTGTGTTGCAATTTTCTGCAGGAGAAGACAGATTTTAAATCACAGATAAAACAATAAGGAGGAAGCTGTAAGCTTATCATCTCAGCAATTTTCATCTTATAAGTTATAATGAGGATCAACCTTTGATAATAACTCCATTTGCTGCACATACTCTCAACATTTCACTGTCTTTCCTTACATCCAATACTCTTTCCAATTATGGACTTGTCTTTTTTATGAAACCTTTTAAAGAACCGGAAAAAAATAATATCTTAATGGTAACTGTAAAGATTATTGGAGTAAAAAAATGATGTTAATAAATTACATGGCGAATGCTGTCAAAATAGACTTCCACTACTGTTAATGTCCGATTAAAGATCAAACAGGTAGAATACTGTTTTCAGCAATCCACGAGTATTACACTTATTGCTGGCAGGTAATTATAGTCGTTAAGATTCAGTTTTATAAAGTACTTCCCACTCTAATTAGCCCCCGTATAACAGAATTTAATCATAACTTTAAAGTACAGAATCCCAGTGGAGTTGGAGTATCGCTTCATGCTCAAGAAGCAGGTCCGAGGTTCGATCCTCAATCTGAGCAAAGTTGACTTAAACTTTTATACCTTTTGTGGGTAGACAACTTTATGTAAATTTTAAGTTTTGATTCAAAGAAACTAATTTGATTTACACATGATAATCTAGAGCAGTGCTCCGCAACCTTTTCTCACCTATGACGCACCAAAATTCTTTCTAGAATTCCGTGGCACACCAAAAGCTAAAGTATATAGATATTAATTAATACACAAATTTTACAATAAATGATTGTTTTTTATTTGAAAAGCATACATACATAAAACTGTAACATATTATTTCTACTCAATCATAATAATTATTAATGTGATACCTGTGCTTGTCTCAATGAACACAAACGTTTTATATTCGGCTCAATATTCGACAACGCAACCCGAAGTTCTCGGTCAAGATCTCTTAAGAATTTTTTTTCAAAGGAAGGTTGTGAGTATATACTCATACACACACAAAGTGAACTATATATAAAAACGTTGAAAAATAGACATTATTATGAAAAAAATTGTCATTGTGTATTAAATACATAATAAAAAAATTGTAAATTGTCAATTTGATCGCGGCACACCTGTATCTGGCTCATGACACACCAGTGTGCCTAGGCACACCGGTTGCGGAGCACCGATCTAGAGGAAGATAAATGGTAATTAACACGTTGTCGGACACTTTGTTCCATAGCCGTCAAAGTGAAGTTCTCTATGTGGCATGACGCCAATAGCCGTTCAAAACGAAACGGTCGTTTTTAGACACTACGGCTATAGCGGTACAAATGTGCATTTACCGGCGTACAAGTAGAAGCCTAGTGTCATGTTTTGGAAACAATTTTTTAGGGCGAATTTCGTTTCCCACCTGTTACATGACTTGCAGCTTCAGTATGCATGTGTATGCGAAGGGAGTAGATCGATCGTGTTTTTTCTTGAATTTACTTTTTTGTCATTTATTTATTTTTGTTTTATAATAAACTAACATTTCGTGTAAAACTTCCAAAAATACTTTTCTGCATACAAAAAATTGCTTGAGTCATTAAATATGTCATTTACGTTTTTAAATTTTTGCTGTTATAGCCGCCATCGTCAGCTGGCGCCATGATTATTATAGCCGCAACCTAATTAATGATACTGAATTAATCAAAAGTAAGCTTATTTAAGAAGAAAGAGTAAAACTATAATTTAATATTCTAAAAATTGCAAAAACATATAGTGTTAATCTTCGAACTTCACTTGTTCCTACTGTTCGTCAATGTGTTAAATTTGGATATATTTGTACTGATGAAATAACTGTGTTTCTACAATAAGAATAATATATCTTCTGTGTGTACATACCGTATTGACGCACGTTTAAATAGTATATCCCAGTTAAAGTATTCCTCGAGTAACAAAACTGAACCACAGAAATCAAAAGAAACCAAATCAAACTAATATCATTTAGAATTAAATTAATTGGTATCTATATTCCTGTATTATTGATGTACACTCTAAATAAAGAATTTTAAAAGGAAAGAACTATAAACATTATGTAAATTATTAGTTTTGATTAAAAGCTATTAATTTTACCCAGTCCGTGATGGCTTATAAGAAGATAAATGGTTCTTAAATTAACATCTATCAGCACCCTTTGTACTTCCGAGATAACTGTGCGCCTAAAAAGCACAGAAATGGATATCCTCTATGTGCACGCACCTTCACAAGTAAATCTATTTATTTTGCACGCATACAAACCAGTGGGAATGTGAAAAAAGCACGGCATTCGTGCTTCGAACCATCCCTGTTTTTCTCAAGTCTAACTCGTCAATTTGCGTGTTATATGCTTCCTATTTTAGTCAAGTTCCGACATTCTTTGTAAAGAACGAAACAAAACTGCATGTAAGTTCGTCTAGATATTTTATTGAGGGAACTTCTGCCATGTTACACCCAGCTAGATTACAAATTGTAAGATCTAACCAATAGGTTGAAAACCGCTTCAGTAATTTAGTTGCTGCATAATCTGATTTGGTTGCCTATAATTCGGCCTATTTTATTGAAAAGCGTGGAAAATTTCTTGATAAACATTAAAAAGAAATATTTCGAATATAAGATATAAAATTTTGTTAATATTCATGAAAATATATCAGTGAATATGTAAGTTTAGGGAAGTGGTCACCAACTGTATGCCTATGGTCACCATGGCAACTGCGATTTTAGATGTGCTTACTCACTGCCGAACGGATCTCTATAAAAAACATTTAAGTTTTCAATAACTCAATTTTTATTGTACTTAATAATTAAAAAATAAACATGTAATTGTTTGGAAGAAATTATTTATTTATATCTTTCTCATATTAACTACGCTTGGTATAATTCCTTGTTTTGTAAGTAATTTTTATACCAATAAGTTTTAAAGCAAAAGAGTCTTGCATTTTTTTCTGCATAATTAACTATTTATTCATTTTGCATAAAAGTAAAATCAACAACGTTTGTACCTTAAAGTTCTGCTTTTGAATTTTTTTCTTGTATAGCATGTGTATTATTTTAAATTATACCGGCCATTAAATTAACACGAAAAAATAATATTGTAGAATGCGCTGTAAAGTATAAAAAAAAAGTTAGGAATCCCTAATCTAGAGCATAAAAACATCTTAAAACTTTCTTTTTTTAGATTTCTGTTAAATTCATTCAGGTTTTGCAGAAAATAATAGTTAGTGTAATACATTTTTATTTTCATTACTCATTTTTTAATCGATCTTAATTTGAGTCAATATACTATAATTTTCTACTCAGGCTTTCATAGTCTGCTCATTAATATTCTGAAAAGAAAAATATTAGAGTGATCTTCAATTTCATTCTGTTATATTACAATCATACTGTTATAGTAAGAGCATGATTATGGTGGCTGGTAATGAACCACGTTGGCTTTTTTCTAACTTTTTAAAGTTAGATTAGAAACTAAAAATAAACTGCTCTTATGATGTTTAAATTGCTCAAATTATTTGCTTAAATTATTTAATAAATATTTAAACTCAGTTTATTGATATTTTCTTTTCGTAAAAACATTTTTTCATAATGTCTGCGTGTAGAAAATGTTTTTCTTAACGAATTTCATTGATAAGTAACCATTTCTTAATGTATCTATTTTACTGCCATATATAAAGCAAAGAATACATTCTAATCACGAAAAATTTCACCTTTCATATTTTAACGGAAGCCACCCCGTCCAGTTACGCAATTTGCACTCTAATATCTCAACATAAGTGACTTTGGATTTGCCGATGTACCACAATACAAATGAAATATATCAACGTATTCATATGTAGTTTTAACAATGCTTTTTAAATAGATGAAACAACGCTTTTAACCCCTTAACGCATTTGCCCGTGTCTGACACGGGCGAAATTCAAATTAAACAGGTAATAAAATCGTTTACACTTTGTTTGCATAACAATTTTTTTATATACTTTTTACTCCTTCCAAGCTCCCTAGTCACCCCCAAAACTGAAATTGCAAAAAATAACTTACATTGTACCTATATATCCCTTTTCTGTGAAGAAAATATGTCATATTTTATATATTTTTCTAAAACAAACTCGTGCTTTAAGGGGTTAAATAAAATTTTCAGAAACTAAAAATAAAAATTTATTATTTCCATAGGATGTTTTGGAATTTTTACTGTTTATTACTTTCTGGTACGGATTAAATGGGGCATTGTAATTGAGAAAAAATTTCGGTTTAAAACAAAGCATCTATACAACGAAGAATCTCAACGAATTTTAAAGCTTCGGATTACCACCAGATGGCGTCGAACGAAGTCTAAATGGTAACTGCAGTTATCTTTGGTACCGGAGCTTGTGGGTTCGAATCCCACAGTGGCATGGTTGTTCTTAGCCTTTCGTAATCTGCTTTAAGCAATAGGTCTCGGTCTCATTAACCCTCGTGTTTCAAAAAGTAAACCGTAGCTTACCAAACCAAACCTAACCTAACCTACCACCAGATGGCATAAATTTAGCTCTACTTAGATTACACCCCATAACCTTGAGAAACTAAACAAACTTTGATTCTTGAAGAGAATGTGCAAATCGTAGTTCTGATGACGAATCATACAAAATAGTAAAATGTTTATAATTTAACAGGTTTACAAGTAAGTCAAGAGGTGTCCACATCCTATTTTTACAGTAAGAATTTTTTTTTTTTCATTTTATGAATGTTTTGGGAGCTTTTCCCTTGCTCCTTGAGTAGCCAGAACTTATAATGTGTCGCTAAATTTTCAGTTTCTAAGGGAGCATAATACGAAATTTATGCCCATTACCACTAGTTTAATACTTGATTCATTTCAAAGACATTTATTTTGTTATGATTCTAATCAATATAGGTTTAATAATTACAGAAAATGTATTTATGTTACACATTCATGCTTCATTGTGTTATATACTAACTATAATACCATTTTAACATTTTTAATATAGGGCTACATTTTCATTTGAATTTTCCTTTATGAGTTAAATTTTCATGATGTATTAAGCATACTCTGGCATAAGACTGAAGCATATACATAAGATGGCATAAGTGATATACATAATCATAAGTGATGGCATAAGCATATGTATAAGATATAATTCACTTATGCATAAGAAGGTGTAAGTGGAAGATACGCTCTTTCGCACTTACTTAGTGTAATATTTACTAGTTTTATACTCAGTTCTTAAACGGAATTCCTATTATATAATATCTAGACTAATTATAAAAGTGTGCAAGGATGAAGAATTACATACATCCCAGTGGAGGTAAGACGATTAGTTTCAAATAGATCTCTTACACTTTTAAGTAATAATTGGATTAACTTGAAAATTTTCTTTAAGTTGTCGCATTTATAGGCATGCTCGTGGAGAAATATTTTAAATGTTGGTGTTTCAGAAGGATAGCAATCCAAGATATCTAAACACTAACATGTTAGCCTTTGAGCTTAAAAAGAAAAACCATGGATTCAGTTCACATTTCTTTTCTCCGTAAACAATACCCGGATTTTTTCATGTGACATTGAAAAAATTTCAACCGATTTATTCTGGTTAACCTTTGATCGAAAAGTATGATCGCTCATGAAATGCTTGGATTCTGTATAAATAAAAAGAATCATAAACTGAATCCAGTGCTTTTTCTGGGATTACAAGTAGACGGTTGATAAGACATTTAGTAAGCTCGTCAGCTCTTGACTGGCTTCCATTTTTGTCAGTGGTGTTTCATACGGATTTTCATCCAAGATACCTAAACACTGTCACATGACAACCTTTGCTCTTTTAAAAACCATGGATTCATAACACAATTATAGTGTTCATAATACCTTTCTTCAACTTTTTGTCAATTTTCATCATTCTAGAGATATTTTTCTATCTATTCCGTATCTCAATCTCAAATACAGACTTACAGATCTATATTGAATGTAATCCAGTATACAAATACATATTTATTTCTTCTGGGCTCAAATTCAGCACACAGCCCGCTAACCTAAATGCCTAAAGCAAAACACAGCCTCAGCAAAATATAATTTTTGTTAAGTAAGATAGAAACTGGAGAATCTTCACACAAGTTTGGCTAGAAGTTGAATCCTCTACAATAGCTATTATCTTCCGTATAAAAGAGCCTAAATTGAATACGTTTAACTTTTAAAGAACAATAAATCCAAATTCAAGTTTCATCAATCCATTATAAGGCAAACAGAAGGTTTAAATTGTGTAAATATTGTCGTCTGCAATTAAATCAATTCCAATAAATATTCTAAAATGAGCATTATAAATCACCGGCAGATTATTTGGAATTGCATCGCTGATAAAAGGAAAGATGATTTTTTTCCAATCCATTCCGTTCCCAGCATAAAACATGGTCTTCTGGAACGCTGACTGACTATAAGAGGGTAAAAGAAACTAACCACCAATCAGATTAAGGCCGGATGTTGATAAAAACTCTGCTGGGAAGCTTTGTAAGAAATGCATTTTTGTATAATGATACATGTGTTGCATATAATTATTTTGGATTGTGGTTTGTTTTTTATTTGGGAATCTGAATTTTTTTAGCAATGATCCTCAAGCTTTTTCACGGCTCTTGAGTCGGTGTATCTGCCACTCGTTCGTTTCATTTCACCGACAAATGTTTTTTTTTCTTTGTATCAGATATATTAAAACAATGTTACTTTATTCTGTTTGTATTCAGTAGTGCATAAAATTTTACAGCCTGATATTGCAGATAAATATTTAGTTTCATCTGATAACATTATTATTATATGTTTGTTTTCTCAGAGATGTAGAAATTATGCACATAACAAGTTACACCACAACAGCGATAAAGTGTTGTCTAAAAGTTGAAATTAAAAATGTCTTTTAAAAAAATGACTGATGAACGTGTTTCATTTTAAAATTATGTTATATTAAAATAATTTATATATATTTTTCGAAATTTATTCTAATTAATTATGCTACATTGATGTCATTATCCATACATCATTTATTCATTATTTAAAAAATCATTGTTAGCAATGCACAAACGTCAGTGTAGATGGTTCGTATATATCGCTTTACTTTATTTTACTTTTTACACCAAGAATTTTCGATATTCTACAATTATTAATATCAATTTATTTATAGCCTAATGATGACCGAGGGAAGACGCTCCTATTCGGAACCAGAGGCTTACAAATCCCCCTGCTCTAATGGAATTTTGTGTCAGTTCAGAATCGTAGGAACCGGTCTGTTAGCACCTGGGTAGCGCAAAACAGATTGAAGACTGGGGATAAAATAAAATTTAAATCCTTAGATAATTTCCGACATCAATAATATATTGGTCAATAAAAATAAATTAAGTCACATGAAGATAGATTATTCCAGCATTTCCTTTTTGTTAAAAGGTATCTTTCGGTCTTTTCAGTGTAATTGGTCTTCAGTGTTATAGGCTTTTACAGTACAACGCTTTCATCATAAAAACGTATTTTTGATTCAAAATAAATGAAAAGTTCTGCTTTGAAATAATAATTATTTTTTCTAAACTCACTGATAAGGGTGTAGATTTATAAATATAAATTTATTTTTGTTATATGGCAGAATATATTAAAAACATAAAATATATACACCAGGTAAATATATATAATTCCATTTACACGCAAAATAACTTTAAAAATTTGTAAATTAATAATTTTTATATCAAATAAAAGCTAATTATCTTTGCTTTCTGAATCTCAATTATATAATGAGTAATATATTTTACTTTTATACCATAATAAAGAATATATTTTTTAATTGCAACCTCCGACAAAAGTCTTTTGTTTCTTTTTTCTCGATCTAATAAACTAGTGACGTCGCATACACAAATATTAATTCCTGCATGCCTCAACTATTTATATAATTAGTTTCTCTTCTCCCCATGTCATCACATAAATAACTATTAACACACTGATTGGCTAGCTCACACATTTATATAACGTCATGTATATGTTTTTCAATCAGAAACGCCGCAGATCATATGCTAAAATTAATTCCCATTTATTTTCGAATTTTCCTTTCCCGTCACTCGAATTCCATACAGCCAGTATGAATATTTGTGATGGGTTAAAATGCCCATTCCACACACACGCATATATATATATATATATATATATATATATATATATATATATATATATATATATATATATATATATATATATATATATATATATATATATATATATATATATATATATATATATATGTAAGGAAAATTCTCAGGGGTTTTCAAAACTTAAATCAAGGGTAAAAATTCCCGCGTGATTTTCCATTCCCCTTTTTTAACCCCTAGCCTAAATTGACCACTGGGGCTACAATTTACGCCCTCGGAGAAGGGGCCTGACCAATTATAATCCTACATGGCCCTAGCGAACAATTTAGAAATTTCCAAATAAAAAGGAGATACACGCTGTCGGAGACACATTTTTCTAGAGATATTTTCCCACAGATGTTGACCCAGGTGTTACGTGTCTTGTACATAAAACATGACTGCAACCACTCATCGAGAAGTCCGTCTCATTACAGATATATATATATATATATATATATATATATATATATATATATATATATATATATATATATATATATATATATATATATATATATATATATATATATATATATATATATATATATATATATATATATATATATATATATATATATATATATATATCGTACTCCTAGTCTATTTATCGCTTTAAATATTTTGTTTTGGAGTTCTACGCTCTTCTACTTTGGTACACAATGGTTATAAGAACTTACAACTTGAAACTGACTCCGAAAGGATACGAACATCTGTGACTTCAGCAGGATTCTAACCTGCAAACTCTGGTATGGAAGAGGAGTGCCCACTCATTACACTATAATCATTGAGACACAATGCAAGTGAGCAAGTTTGGAAGTGAGAATCGTAATTAATAAATAAGGACCAAAAATTTTCTCTGAAAGATATTATTTGCCGAAATGAATTGCAGTCAAGAATTTTTAGTGGCTTTATCAAGGTTGGTTAATATTAAAAGCAGTACCTAAAATTTTTGGACAAGATATGAAGTTTGCAAGGCGAATCCCAGGAGATTTAGTTCGGTTTGGTTTGGAGCACTACAGACTACTTTTTACAGCGCGAGAGTTAATGAGACCATACCTACTGCTTAAAGCCAATTCCGAAATGCTACGAACATCCCTGTTACAGTGGGATTCGAACCCACTAATGCCGTTATGGAAGATTAGTGCTCTAACCGTTCGGCTGGATAGCACGTAGGTGACAAGACTGAAGTGCGACGAAATGATTACCAACCAATGTATGACCAAATATTATGTTTGTAACAAAAAGCACACCTAATTTGCACCTGGGCAACTGATGTTTGATATAGAATGTACTGGGAGTTCTGGTTCTTCCTATCATGGATATTAAAACTTACTTTCATTCAATCCAAAACAGCAAGCAAGCACAATCTTGAATATTACTAGATTGCTTTAAAATATAACTACTCTTACTTAGCCAATCTTCAACACTCAAGCAGAAGACTGAAATTTTATCTTGAAAACGAAATAAAAATAATCCAACAGTTACTTTCTTTTTCTAGAAAAAAATATTACTTGTTTTATTTGTATCGTCTCTTTTAAGTCGTAACATACTACTTTTTCGTTTTCAGTGAAGCTTGTATAAAACGAGAATTTTTTTTAACTTAGCAGCATCTATACTGATAAACTCGTCAGATATCATTCGAAGTGACAGATTGATATTTATACGAAGCAGTTGTCAACTTTTTTTTATGTTTTTATCCGTTTCAACTGCTTAAGGCGACACTTACAGGAATAATCATCAAAGGCTTCCCGACTATTTACAAAATCGTACAAATCAACATGGAACTTTGGATCTTATTAAGGATTGATCTCAGAAAACTCCTTGCTATTTTAAAATCCTTCATTGCTGATTCTCTAGTTTTAAAAGCCTATTTTGGGGCATACTAGACTCAGTGTTTCATCCTTTTAAATTTAGCCGAACGATGGCGAATTGGTTAGGGTTCTAGCTTTCGATACCGAAGTTTGTCGGTTCGAATCCCACTGTGGTAAGGATGTTCGTAGTCATTCGGAATCGGCTCTAAGCTGTAGGTCCCGGTCTTGTTAACCCTCGTGTTGCAAAAAGTAGACCGTAGCAATCCAAACCAAACCTTTTAAATTTATGTTGCTTCAGTTAAAAGTAAAATGTAGCTTTTTAGAAAAAAAAAGGAATAAACTAATTTCATTAACAGGGAATACACTAATGAACAAGCTGTTTTGTGAGATTAATTTTCTTTTATTCAATAACTAAAGAAGACGGAAAGTTATTAGATACAGTAAGGAATATCAGAGTTGGTATTCAATTCGAGCAATAGTAAATACCATTATTCTAGATGTATGTATCAAAGTATACCATTGTAGCTAAAACGGTAATTTTAAATCCAACTGTTTAAAATCACAGTTTCAGCTACAATGGTATACTTTGATATCTTCCTTATTTTATTGTTAGAAAGATATAGCATAAATAACTATTAACATACTGATTGGCTAGCTCACACATCTATATAACGTCATCTACATGTTTTTTAATCAGAAACGCCGCAGATCATATGCTAAAATTAATTCACTTTTACATTACCGAATTTCTGAGTTTTCCTTTCCCGTCACTCGAATTCGACACGGCCAATATGAATATTTGTGGTGGGTTAAAATGCCCATTCCACACATACATACATACATACATACACACACACACACACATATATATATATATATATATATATATATATATATATATATATATATATATATATATATATATATATATATATATATATATATATATATATATATATATATATATATATATATATATATATATATATATATATATATATATATATATACACATATATATATATATATATATATATACATATATATACACATATATATATACAGATACATATATATATATATATATATATATATATATATATATATATAAACATACATATACATATATATATATACATATATATAAATATATATATATATACACATATATATACATATATATATATATATATATATACATACATATATATATATACATATATATACATATATATATATATATATATATATATATATATACATATATATACATATATATATATATATATATATATATATATATATATATATATATATATATATATATATATATATATTATATATATATATATCATAATCCTACTACTCTATTTATCGCTTTAAGTGGTTTGTTAATTTCAATTCACATATAGCAAAGTTAATACATATAGTTAATTCACATATAGCATTATTTACATTTATACATTGATGATTTTTGTAATATAGAATGCGGATTGTATCAAACAACTACATCCTGCAACACTCCTAGGTAAAAATTTGGACCCTCTAAGGGTAATCGTTGATTAATTATGGAAGATACGTACGTACATAGGTAGAGAAATTAACTGGAAATTTTTCAAAATATACTCATGGATGAACGGAACGAAATCTTAGTATTTAAAAATGAAAGATTACTATTAGATACATGCAATCATATCACTGAAAAACTATCACACATTAAAGTCGTTCAAGATAAACAAGCTTGGAGTATTTTAGAACTATAGTAATAAGCTTGTTCAGGAAATTAGAAGAACCCAAACAAACCTTGACTCGAGAACAGAAAACAATTACACTAAAAAGCAGAGAATCTGTTAATCCTAATTAACATTGTTTGTAGTTATGAATGCAATCAATTTTCATTTGCTGTCTATATATTTTTTTCTAATATTACAACACAAGTTCTAAAACTTTATAGAAAAATTATGTAAATACATAATTTTAAAATCTTTGTATTCGTGGGTAGTAGTGAGAAGTTTTGCATTCGAGAATTTATCCTCTTACAAATGAGTTTTGAACTGAAGAATGACATGGTTAATGGTGGTAGATATAAAATGTAATTTATGATCTGAATAAATCTACGATGTCACATTAACAAGTGCCTGCTGGTGTAAATAAGTCTACTATACTGGTAAAAAAGAAACGATACGTTTTTCTTAAGACAGGTGTTATATATCAAGATTCGTTGTATTTTTCTAGTCAGTGTTAGTCATTTAATATAATTCTGTACTTTAGTGTATCCTTTTAAAGCGACAATTTTCCAGTGTTTAAATGATCACCCGTCAAGATGATACTAAATTTTCCCTCGTTGGAAACATTTGTTGCTACTTGAGGTTTGACCACAATTCTTTTAGACCTTAATTTCACTCTAGGTAATATTCTATCACTAATTTTCTGATCGATCTTTCATAACTCCACATAATTTATCTCATTTGAGACTAAACCGCAAATTTTTTATGAACCGTAGAAACTATCATCAGCTCTCATTCTTTTAACAGATGATGATTTGCACGCAAGTTAAAGGTTCAAACACTTACATGTATAATTAGTTTAATACATTAGATACGGATTAGTGATTTCAATCATGCAAATAAATTTCTTGTAACTACTAAATTACCAAGTTCCATTCCTCTAATGATTTTCTCAGTATAATATATATATATATATATATATATATATATATATAATATATATATATATATATATATATATATATATATATATATATATATATATATCAATCAAAATTATATAACTTTAATATTTCCTTAAAAACCTCCTCTCTGCCATTCAAATTTCTTAAAAATTTTTTCCCAGCCTCTAAATGTCGTAATCAAAGGAGTGTGTTCTTAAAATTCTTTCTAAAGCTTTCTATCCTAAAGATGTAAATTTTCTGTCTATTCAACACTCTTTCCAGTTGCCATCGACAAATGGCTCCGCGTTTTTCCTGATCTTACACTTAAATTCGCTCAGTAAGTGGGAAAATTCTTTTTGTCTTTGCTCTTGGGTGCACCTCTGTTCGAGCAGAGAGATTTTTTGTATCTTTCTCTTGTCTGTCGTTGACTTATAAAGATGTACGTTTTAACAGCTCTGAAATAAAGTTTTAATTCGACTTGTGCTGTTCTCTTAAATGTCGGTCGTCTGCATTTTTATTACTGCTGTCTGTTTAGCTTTCTCCTTGTCCAGCAGTTTTATAATTTAAGTATTATATATATATATATATATATATATATATATATATATATATATATATATTATATATATATATATATAAACTTATATATATAATAAAATTAAAATTATTATATATATATAAATTTTTTTTTCTTTGAATGTATGCACCAAAAAAAAATTTAATTTGAACAGAAAAATTATTTTTATTGAGTTACCTGATTGACTACAACTTTCCACGATTATGTAATAAATATGTAAATATGCACAATTTTTTAAATCTAAAATATAGCAAACAATGTCTGTAAAAGAACGAACGGTTATCTAGTTCCATTATTATAAGTTTGAATGACACCTAGATTTATCAGGAAAATCTTTTTGAATAAAAAAAAATGATTTTAAATGTATTTTTCTTTCAAGAACAGAAAATTTTCATTCATAGTTCATAATTTGAGTGACACGTTATTTGACTATATTTTAAATCCACAAAATTCTGTAAAATGCTTTCAAAATAACTAATATTCATTATTTTTCAAAGTTGTGGTGTGAATAAGATAACTGTATAAAAAACAATAGTTGACATTCAATAGATTATCAGTTTTTGTTTTTAAATGAGATAACATTTGATGCTATACATTATTTAAAATTAGTTTAATATCCAATAAAAATTTCAGATCAAATTATTTTTTGTAATTGTTGAAGACACAGAGATTTGTTTGTCGATATTCATAGCTCTTAAATGGTAGTAGTTTATTAACACATTGAGAAGTACTAGTACGCTTTCTGACGATTAACATGAGTGCACGTATTACGGGTTAATGTAAGAACAGGAATGTTTGTGGATACAAAAATAACGGCATATACAGGAAAAAGAAGCCGAATGTCCTTGTCTACTACATAACTTCTGAAAACATTTACACAAATAAAAACTAGTTTTTACATCAGACGATTCGGAACCACAGAAAAATTAAACTATATACTACTATTTCTATTTAATTTTTCATATTTACGATTCTATTATAAATTTATCCACTAAAAATATATTTTTTGTTTACGAAAATCTTATGGTTGTTATTTATATATTTCTATTTATATATTTGTTTATATATTTCAATATAAAAGTTGGTTAAAAAATTAACTAATTTTCGATCTATTAAGATGTAACCGAATAACTAAATATACTCGCAAAACGCTAGCTCCCGGTACAATTCTGCTGCGAAATGTACCCGCACACAATATGTTAACTGAAATATATAAATTATGATTTAAAGTTAATACAGTTTACAGTTAAAAAACTTCTGTGAAAAAATAAGCTTATTGAAATTATTACTGCTCTGTTTTATATAAACCCATGCGGAACTAAATTTTAAAATAAAAATTTAAAATATTTTTTTTTTTTTTTTTTTTTGTTAATAAATTTATTTTTTTTATGAAAGATTTTTATATAATCCTCCTTTTTTAAAAATAACTAATTTACATTATATTACAAATATTAAAATTATATGTAAATTTATCTTCCACTGAACTTATGTCAAATCTCTTATTCTTTTCATAAAGATGTTTGAACTATGAATCGGCTTCCATGACAAAACCTTTACCTTGAAGCATTATTCAATATCAAGTTTCATTAAGAATTTACTAACGAGGTGATTATTTCCAAAATGGAAATTATCCCTTTTATAGCTGTATAATGGCACTACCAGTTCTGCTATTTTGAGTATCTGTA
>CM063498.1:153216216-153218716 GCA_032207245.1 Pardosa pseudoannulata | reverse complement strand
CCGTAGCTCTTGAAGAAACGTCGTTTTTTCCCTTCACCACGGAGCCATTCTGGTTATTTTTGCGTGTCGGCTGTGTAAATACGCAAGCTAACAAAGGTTTCTCTGTGGCCCTTCACATCCAAGTTATTTTTTAAACTCCTTTGTCTCATTTTTTAGTTTATTTATGTATTTTTCGAGACTAACGGCTCGATTTACACGGACGCAAGAGTTAGGTTACTTTGTCACGCCAAATTTTTCTGCTTGTAAAAATGCAGATTAGGGGAGGGATGAAATGCATTTCACCGTGCGTGTGTGGGGAGCGGAATACAGGCTCCGACAATAAAGAAAGAGTTGGGAAAATGCGGGAAAAGAAGAGTTCTGGGTATTGATTTTTTGTTCTTAACGAATACACCAGATGTGTGTGAGAAGATTTCTTCAGGTGTTTTTGTTTCAGCAACAGCGATGCGTAGTAATTCAGTTATACTTTTACTTGCAGGTAACTAAATTACTGTAATTAGCAAAATTATTATGCAGATCTAAATCAGACAGAGTGACGGGAGTCATATCCGTGCAAAATTAGTAAAACCAGTCAGAAAAGTAGCAAATGCAATTATTTTATTCTGAACCTACCTTCATTTCAAAACAAAGCAGTCAGTGAATTTAATGCGGTTTATTACTATTATTAAGGTAGCCTAAAAATTCTCAAAAAATTAGCCATTTTCAATATAAGATTTCTTGCTTCGGTAATTCTGCTCCATACGCAAAGTATACAAATGCAATGATTAATTCAGAATTAGTAGAAAAGCCTTCTGAAAGAGGCTAAAATATTGATTAAATAGCAATAATACAGTAAACAGTTTAAAAGAAAATAATGTGTTCCTTTATTTTTCATGAACATTATACACACACACACAGTAGATGTGGGGGTCATTCAATCTTGACTTGACCAACACCCCAAAAGAATATTTTTTAACTAAACTGTAAAATTTGTTATTGATATTTAATGTTAATAATTGAATTTAATATTCATATTTATGAATGACACAAAAACACAAAATTCAGAGTGCGAGCAACTTAAGCGTATTAAGTTGGGTTTCATCCGGTACTTTATCTTATACGGGACAGAATCAATCAACCAGCAAAATAGCTCTGGTAAATGAGAAATCTGAGTTTGGAATATGTTATAAAACTAGCAGAAATAAGAAAAATCATTGTTTAAAACTTATATATGAGGTAAAGTAGCCCAGCAACAAAGATTTTCTGGCTTGACAACTTGACAACCTCCAACAGCTAACGGGATTAAATGAAATAAAAGTAAAATCACCAAATGACAGATACAGCAATAACTATAGTGTAGGATCGCCAAAAATAAATTATGGAAGGAAATTGAAAAAAAAAATTTAAGTACTATAAAAATCACCACACACACACACACACACACACACACACACACACATATACATAACCTATCCATACTGACGACTTCCTTAAGAGGACTATTTTTTGGACATGTAACTAACGAAGACTTCTAGCTTGTATTTGGTTTTCTGGGCTAAATTCGATAATTTAGCCTAATTTTAGGTCTTTATTAACTTCTCATCAATTTCAATGAAACATATAATAGTAGCCAAAGTAAATAAAAGTTTTTTTTATAATATCGGATAAGAATTCTAGAACGGCATTTATTGTACGTCAATAAGCATTTAAGGGTAGCCATGGTAAGAATTTTTTTATCCCAATAACATGAAACCCGCGGCAACAGAATGTCTAAGAATCATTGCTCTAATTTATTTTTGCGTCCTGCTAAGGAAACCAATCGCATTAAATCAAAATTTAAATAGTTATATCATTGCCAAATACTCTTATTTTATTACTCATTTATCTTATTGAAATGCATGGGGGCTTATTTTTATACTTAAGGGCACGAGTAAGGCAAACAAAACAATATAGCTGTTAGTTAGATAGGATGTTTACCTAAACGTCATAACCGTACGACCAAACTAAGACCAAACTTTAAAATCTTATCTTTTTAAACTGGAAATTACATTGTCATGTTTAAATATAAGAAACTGACGCAAAAACTCCTAACGTAATATAAAATAATACTTACCTTTTAGTGATACTTCTCTAATTATATTGAAGGCAGTTGTAACCGTTACAAAATCTTTTTTGCTGATTTTTTTGGTTTGGGGAACTACAATCTTCTGTTTTATTTTATATGAGTGCCGGTACCCACGGCTTAAAGCCTATTTCGAACGGTTGTGATCGTTCAGGTCAGCAATTAGATTTGAACCCATGGACTCTGTCAATAAAAACAACGTTTCTACTCTTTAGACTCTTTAGAATTTTTGGGAAACCTTTTTTATTTGTTTGTTCGTCAATTATTAATTTAGAGATATGAAGCTTTATAAATACACAAGTAGATCAATAGTCACATCAAATATTTTTTTAATTTGAAAATATTCGTGAAATATTACTATATAAAAAAATTGATAACATTAAAATTTTGCCTCTTATTTTT
>CM063498.1:153208716-153213716 GCA_032207245.1 Pardosa pseudoannulata | reverse complement strand
CTCATTTCTATCATAAATATGTATATATATGTACACTCTTAAACAAACAAAAAAAAAAACAGCGCAACACGACGTATTGAGACGATGTAATGCAAATTGTACACTAATTAAAATGCATACAGGTTTCGACGGAAAATGCAAAATTTTAAATTTTGGTTATCAACGAATTAACGTGTGTTGCTGCAGCACATCTTATCTGGGCAAATGACATTACATTTAAGAAGAGAAGTTTTGATTCCGGGTCATAAATTCTTTGCGAATTTCATTATCAGGTAGATAGTAAATATCCTCGAACGATATTCGCAGATGTCAGCATTTGAGAGAGGATTTATAGTTTAGATCAAAGGAGCCGGTTGGCTGGATCGAGGATACTATTAGTAGTCAGTTGCCAGGAGTAGATGAACCATGGCAGACCACAGTGTCAAGAAGGAAGCGGTCGGCCTAGAGAAACGACAGAACACGAAGACCCAGCAATCTCCAGAGTTGCACTCACAGCCCCAGATACATCATTATATCGATAGTACGTGCAACTAGTGCTTCAATTATAACAAGAACCGTTTATAGGAAGAGGGCTGAGGTAACGGCGCCCTTTGCGACGACTTCTATTGACTTTTGAAGAACAAGAAGCCCGCTTGCAGTGGTAGGCTGATTCGAACTGAAATTTCACTGACTGGAGTAGAATAACTTTCAGTGATGAGACCCGCTTTGAACTGAGCCCCAATCACCAGCTTAGGGATACCAACCTGTCTTCCGGCGTACAGCCGACAACCAGGAGTGAGGGTCTGGGGGTGCAGTTTCACTCCATTTGGTTGTCATAAGTGGCACCCATACAGTACAGCGGTACGTCCACGAAGTTCTATACCCCGTTGTATCATACCATTATGGGCTTATATTTCAGTAAGATAATTCCCAACCCCACACTGCACGTGGTTCTACTGCTTGTCTTCGTGCTTGCTGAACTCCTCTACCTTGACCAACAAGGTCACCGGATCTCTCTCCTATTGAGCACGCTTGGAGCATTATGGGCAGGGGCCTCCAACCAGCTCAGTATTTTGGCGATCTAACGTACCAGTTTGACCGAATTTGCCAAGATATTCCTCAGGATGACATCCGCTTACCTGTATGAATCAATGCTGCTTGCATAAAGACCAGAGGTGGACAAACGCGTTGTTGAGTTTTTCACTTTGTAAACCTCTATTATTTGAATAAAGAATTCAATTTTTCTTAAATTGTAATAATTTATTTTCTTATACATGACATGTGCATCACATCTACCAATTTTCGTCCTATTCAGATAAATCCTTGATGTTTTTTTTTTTCTAAGATTGTATAAATGTATATACATATCTATCTATCTATCTATCTATGTATATATAACAGTAAAAATTGAAGTTGGTCGGGGTTCTAAATTATGAGAGTGGCGTCGTTGTGTTTCCGGTTTTGAAGATTACTTGACAGGGCGAGAGAAGTATTCCATTAGATGACGGAATGTGGTGTGAGGCGCAAGGCCTAAAAAGGCTGTACGTATTTCGATTTGGAAATAAAAGTTGTTAACTACGACTACCTTATGTGATTGTGATTATGACTTTATTATTGGGATTGGTGACGAACTACTGAATATGTTATATATATATATATATATATATATATATATATATATATATATATATATATATATATATATGTCTGTGTGTGTGTATATATATATATATATATATATGTGTGTGTGTGTGTGTGTGTGTGTGTGTTTTATGAGAACAATAATCGTAATTCAAGAACGAAATTTCTTCCTCGTCTTAACCACTAAAATCTTAATTTGCAGTTCTTTCCCCTATATACATATTTAACCTAACGGGATTTGGTTGCTCATTTTGGACCCTGACTGCTGATTTCTCAGTTTTAAGAAACGAACTGATCAGCTAACAAACCACAGGATTACTGAGCTGACTAATTTGCTGTGGATATGCAGATCTTGAGTTTTTAGGTTTTGCCTAACGAGTCTCAGAAATAAAATTAATTTACCGCACTAGAGAACATGCCTGGATCACTGGGCAAGCCTTTCACAATCAGTTTGAAAAAAAAGTATAATTTAACTGTAAAATATATTTTTTACTGGTTCTTAAATTTGTTTGAGGAGCAAAACAAGTGTGTTATCCTACAATCTGATATCATTAAGCAACTTCTTGCGTAACACATCAAAGTGAAAATTGCAGTTAAATATTTACGAGCAATAATAAACGTGTGCACACAAAGGAAATGTAATGACAATATTATTTAAGAATAAAAGTATAAAATAAATTTGTTAAATTTGCTTGTTTACTTGTTGGTGCAAATGATAACTTTATGTGCATTTGTTTGATGTTATCTAACCAGTTCAAGAACATGCAGTGAGATTATTTCAAAAAATGAAAGAAAGTAGTGTACTAACAGTTATATAAAAATGTTGAATTCTTATAGATAAAATCACTTATAAAGGGCTTATAGCTGTATAAGCCGGTTCAAAATACATGGAATAGGTAAGGAATTTCTTAGGACTAAAAAAATATTGCTACGAAAACATTTTTCATTGTAAACAGTTTAAATATACATAGATGCAATAAAACTGGTTTTATTGCATTTAGGAGTTATTCTATTTACATATAATTTAACAAATATGACAACTGCACTGTATATTCTTACAGACGTATAATTCCTAAAAAGTCTTTTTGGACTTAAGTTAAAATGGTCTTATTTATCCAAAACATTAAATATTTTTATAATTAAAAGTCTTTTTCAGTATGTAGAAATTTAGTAATTTCTCGGCATTACTTTAATGAGTATTATAGAGTAAAAATAATTAGCTATGGAACAATTAGTCTGGAACTGCATTTGTTTAAAGGAAGTCGTTTGTATGTGAATATTCATTAGACTAAATCGATTTACTGTATTTGTCTGTTATTTTGTAGAAGGTGAGATCTCATGTAGACGTCTCTCCCATCTGCCTCTGTTTTTCCTCACGAACGAAACGTTAGGACGCGATTTAAAAAAAAAAATCTATTGCGAATATCGGCAGGATCTACATTTTGATGCTTCAGAACACTAGCTTTGTGTGCATTTTTTTCTTTCCAGATAAAAACTTATCTGTGGATAACAAAAATAGAAGAAGGAAAGCGGAGAAAACTCTCCGATTCTCGCTGCCTTATTGAACATCTCCAGTTTCCCTTTGAAAAAGTGCAACGTGCTGACAGCCAGGTAAAAAAAAAAGGTAAGGGAATGAAAAATTGACCCACTGCCTGCCAAAACAAACCATGATAGATGCGAATTTACCTTAAGAGCTTTCGCTAGATGCTCACCGACAAACAAAACATGATTTATGTTCCAGAGTCTATCAGAGAATTAGGAGGAGATGTTTTTACTCGCTGCCTGTTAAATTTAATAGTTTCTTTTTTAGTCATGTGCCGCCATTTTTTTTTCTATCCGCGTTTGTTACTCGGAGCCCAGATTGGTAGTTTTCGAAGCTTAGATAGGCTAACTGATAAGCTCGGAGTAGGATATCGACAATGCCACGTTGATGTCGGAATTGTTTTGCTATTTGTGTTCTTTTAGAGCCATTTTTTTATTTATTCTTTCTTTCTTTTAATTTCTTTTATATGTTTATTCCCCGCTGAATTCATTTCCTTTCAGAATCTGGCATTTGGAAATCTCACTTTAAAATACTTTAAAATTTATTTTTAGAATTGAATATTGTTTACGATATTTATTATTTTCTGACAAACAATAGTAAATTATTTTCCACGTAGGACTGATCTTGAATCTAACAAATATTATTTTACAACATATGAATAGCAAGTAAAAGCTGTTACATGCAGAAATAAATAAATGAGAAAAATTACAAATTTAACCAAGTTGATGTGGTGAATTGCGTTTATATAAAACAAAAGGCACCTCAGGATAGAGTCAGGTATGGAAGAACTTAGTGGTCAAAGAGAAGGGCTATAATTCTGGGTTGCCGTATTCGAATGTAATACTAAATATTACATGTACACTGATAGAACATGCTGGATTGTGGATCTGATTGTCCTCTTGCCGGGAGGTCTTCAGAAAGTTATAGAAGGAAGACAAAAGTTATAGAATCAAGAACAAAAATTCCCACACTCAAGAGGATGATCAAACACAAGGAGAACTTTTAGCGTATAATCACAAATGTCTTTCCCTCATAAGTGACCAATTAAGATTTATCAAACGTAGCTGCATTTCAATCTGAATTAGTAGACATTATTCGTGGGATGAGGGCTAGTACTTCTGAGGTATAGATGGAAGTGGATTTTCACCTAACTTATTCAAAGACTAACGTGACTATAAAGAATTGAGAAAACTAAAATCTCATAAAAATTGAAAAGTGGAAAAAACCTTAAAGCTACGATTCCAAAGTAAGACTTTTGTGTTGTTTTTCGGTAAAAAAAATTATGCTGATCCCCTTTAGATTTATCAAAGGTAGCTGATAGATTGATTTCGGTTTATAAAATGACCGATTATCCCGATTTAAATGTATTTCAATCTAAGTTATTAGACGATATTCGTGGGATGAGACACAATTCTTTTGGAGCATAAATGAGATGTAGATTTTCACCTAAAATTACTGCAAAATACTACAAAGAATTGAAAAAAAATATAAAATCTCTGAAAAATGTAAAAGCGTAAAAAAACTTGAAGACTACGATTTCAGAGTAAGGCTTTTATGTTGTCTTTCCATAAGGAATTATGGTGATCCCATTCAGATTTATCAAAGGTAGCTGATAGATTAATTTCGGTTTATAAAATGACCGATTATCCGGATTTAAATGTATTGTAATCTAAGTTATTAGAAGATAATCGTGGGATGAGGCACAATACTTTTGAATCATAAATGAGATGTAGATTTTCACCCAGAACTCCTGCAAAATACTACAAACAATTGAGAAAAACATAAAATATCTGAAAAATGTAAAAGCGGAAAAAAACTTGAAGGCTACGAATTCAGA
>CM063498.1:153168716-153203716 GCA_032207245.1 Pardosa pseudoannulata | reverse complement strand
ATGGAAGTTATTTGTACCGAAGTTTGCAGAATTATTTAAAATAAATTTTTTGGAGGATACCATAATTTTGAAAATCATCATAAAACTTTCGTTTACGATAAAAAATAATTACTTATGCTCAAAATAATTGATATTTTAAACATAAATTTTAAAATTTTGCAAATTTAAATCTAAAATCGAATTTAAATCTTAACAAATACTAAATTGAATGAACTAAATTAATTTAGAATGTTAGATATTGAATGTTAAAAAATAAATTCATGACCTTTTTATTCAAAAAATGCAATTAATGAAATATTTATTAAAGATTATAAAATAATAGAAATTTTGATTTAGCTCGTAAGATTTTAGATCATTAAGATTTTTTAACATTCTTGAATATATATTTAAAATAACAAAAGTTTTGTACATAAGAAATTTTCTTAATCATACATAAAAATACATATATCTGCTGAGTTTTAAAAATGTATAAATATTTTTCATAGTTCCGTGTAACTTTTAAATAGTATAATTATTAACTATTTTGAAATTAATTTGAAAAGAGTAAATTTCACAGAATTGGTAAAAAATAAGAGAATATTAATTAATTGGTATGTAATTTAGGTCTTCCAAGAACAACTCTTTCAGTACTATAGTATTAAAGGATGTCAGACCCTTTAATAGAATTGGGAGGTATATTAGAATATCGATAAATATCCATCATTTTTTTGGTACTGAGAAGGAATAAAGTAAAGAATTTTTTTGCTAGAAACATTGGTAAGAATTGGGAAAACTTAAAAAAATATAAATGGTTTTTCATATATAACAAAGTAGCAACAAAATCACCTTGCTGAAAATCTCAGTCAGGTATTTCTTGAAATATATATGCGTAGAATAATATTAATTTATAGAATCAACATTATTAATTAATTAATTTCATTTAGTTTTCTTATTATTGTTCTAAAATAATTATTAATATAGGAAAATTAATTAATTTTGGGTAGATGTCTCTACTTAGAACTTTCCTTTATTTGTTTCATCAACAGTGTACCAAGATTTAAGCTATAAACGTTTTAAAAAAATTTTATACACGAAAAACTGTTTTGGAGAAAAAGCGGCAATAAATTGAATCCCTATATGTTTTATGCTGTTTTAATGTATAAAATAAGGATTGTTTTGCTTTCTACCTTAATAAGTTTTAGGAAACGTTTTAGAGGAAATTTTATACACCAAAAACTGTTTTGGAGAAAAAGAGGCAATAAATTGAATCCCTATATGTTTTATGCTGTTTTAATGTATAAAATAGGGATTGTTTTGCTTTCTACCTTAATAAGTTTTAGGAAACGTTTTAAAGAAAATTTTATACACCAAAAACTGTTTTTTGGGAAAAAGAGGCAACAAATTGAATCCCTATATGTTTTATGCTGTTTTAATGTATAAAATAGGGATTATTTTGCTTTCTAGCTTAATAAGTTTTAGAAATCGTTTTAAAGAAAGCGTTTTTATACACCAAAAACTGTTTTGGGGAAAAAGAGTCAATAAATTGAATCCCTATATGTTTTATGCTGTTTTAATGTATAAAATAAGAATTGTTTTGCTTTCTACCTTAATAAGTTTTAGGAAACATTTCAAAGAAAATTTTATACACCAAAAACTATTTTGGGGAAAAAGAGGCAATAAATTGAATCCTATATGTTTTATGCTGTTTTAATGTATAAAATAAGAATTGTTTTGCTTTCTACCTTAATAAGTTTTAGGAAACATTTCAAAGAAAGCGTTTTTATACACCAAAAATGTTTTTTTTTAAAAAAAATAAGTTCTATATGTTTATGCTGCTTTAATGTATAAAATAATTGTTTTGCTTTCTACCTTAATTTTAAGAAACGTTTTAAAGAAAATTTATACACCAAAAATGTTAAAAGACAATATTGAATCCCTATATGTTTTATGCTGTTTTAATGTATAAAATAGGGATTGCTTTGAATTCTAGCTTAATAACTTTATAACCTATTTAAAAAAATCGGTATATAAGTCATTCATTCTTTAACACCAAAAATAGGTTGTAATATCCTATTATGTGTAAATTTACTTATGGACATATTTTGTAATTGTTAGTAATTTCATAGCTCTAAGCTTTTGAAGTTTCTCCTTCAAATGTAAAATATGAAAGTCGTATTTCGAAAGTATCGTTGAATATGTAGAATTCTAAATAAAAAGTACTTTATCTTGTTATGTACCAGTTTCGTAACTGAAGTTCTATAACAGAATGTTTTATGGATTTTCTACATTCAAATCTTTATCTTTTCTTAAGCATTATTTTATTTATTCTTCTATTGCATCGTTCTTCCGACTGAATAAAATCGAAAAGTCTTTTACATTATTTTTGCCTTTTTGTCAGAAATTAATTCCTTTCTATTGACAATTTTCCACTGAACAAAATATCAGTTCATTCATAAATATTTATAACAGAAATAATTCCTTTTAAAGACCAGAACATATCCACATAATTATTGAAAAAAAAATGGTTTTAGAAAATGTCTTTTTTTTATAAAGGTTTCTCACCCAGAGAATACCTTATTTTCTAAAAACCTCTCTACATTTTTTAGAACCTCCAGACATGACGTCCCAGTTTTTTTTTCTGCCGAGCTTACTTTTTTTCTCGCTATTTTCACTCTCATTTCCATTTTTCGTAGTTATCTTTTGTCTGATAAAATGACATTTGAAAGGATGTTTTTCAGTTCTCATTTATTTCTAACACATCCATTTTTCTTGCTTTACTTATTTAGCTCCTTCAAAAACGAGTTAAACCGTAATTGGTGGTGGAATAATTTTTTTCTCCTCTTCATCTTTTATAAAGTGCTTGTTGTGCGAGTTTTTATTGTTAGTAATTGCAGACGATTTCGTACGCAGACTTATTTTTCGTTTGAGAATTTTTTTTTAATCTTGTATTTTTTTTTCACTACTTGACGCTATTTGTCGTGTTCTCTATCTTATTAGTCCTTTATTGGTTGGCAACCAATTCTTTATCGGAATTAAACGCTGACAAATGTCCGATTCGAGATGCAAATGGGCTTGGGTGCCTTAGTTATTTATTCATTCTGCTTTTGTCGTACTTAATATTATTGCCACTTTTTAGCTGTAGAATGATAAATTTAGCCAAAGACAAAACTAAAACAGAACTAGACATTCGTAATGAAATCATAAATCATTATGTCCTATGTATTTTGTTTACACTAATGAGAAATAAATTTTTGTTAAGTCTCGAATTTGTCCTCCAGCCCCTCTTCATGTGTGCCTCAGAGGTTTAATTAACTTAGCCTCATCTGTCGTACAGTATGACTGATTTTCATTCCGTAAATGCTACAGCACCTGTTCTGAGCCTTTAATAAAAAGCATGATTGGTGATACAATACATTTAGTGGTGTACGAAAGAAGATAAATTGTGATGAAGTGCGGACTCTAAAAAAGTGGCACCTCTAAAGAAGATGGATAAGCACCTTTGAGTTTCACCTAAAAAACAATTCCGTACTCATAATCACATTCATAGCCTCTGCTAATCTATCAAAAGCTTTTTATATGTTGCCTTTCTGTTGTCACAAATGTGAAACAGTGTTTAAGCTTTCATTTATTCTTGTTCTGCAGACTTAATAAGGTTTCTTATACAGATGATTGTCATATTAATAGAAATTGCCTTCTTTCTTTATTAGCGATCTCCTAAGCAAGTACATAGTTCATATTTATATAATAATTTCTAATTTAAGCTAATTTTTCCAAAAATCATTAAATCTTGTGGAAAATGTTTTCGTTTCCTATGAGAGACATATTGCTTATTTGAGAACAATACTTACACATAACATCTTGGATTATACTTAAGGATATACTATAATTATACCTATACAAATTTAAACTGTAAATATTTATAACACGATTACTAACCTGAACGTGATTTTACTTTATGTAAATAAGAAGTACATCAAGCAAGGAATTCCGCTTGACCCAAGAAAATATTGCAATAGACAGTACTGTTATACACAAGTTATATACATATATTTGTAAATATATTACAAGGATACTTTACAATTACACTTGTAATAAATTATTCAAAATCACTGAATGATTTAATCCTTTGAAATCCTGATTTTCAAAAAAAAAATTATATAATTATTTTGCAAACAGTACCATTTGTTGAAAATTTTGTCTTAATTAAATAAACCATCATTCCCGTTTATTAGCATGTATTACTGCTTACTAAACCAAATATTCCTTACTTAGAGGTTCGTAAATATATAAATATTTTTTTTGGGATTAAAATCATTTCCCTTAAAAAGATGTGTTTCTTATTCAGAGATACTACAGAGAATTTACTGTATATATGTATATAATTTGTACATAACGATACTGTTTATAACGATATATTTTACATCAGCGAAATTCTTTACTTGATGTACTGCTTATTTGCGTAGTATAAAACTACGTCCAGGTTATTGTTATATATATATTATATATATATATATATATATATATATATATATATATATATATATATATATATATATCGGGTCGCAAACTCCATGAGTGGTATTATCTATTTACCTACGCCTCTTTCTTTTCATATCGCTCTATCTATATATGTATGTATGTATATGTATATGTATATGTATATGTATATATATATATATATATATATATATATGTGTGTGTGTGTGTATATATATGTATATATATACACATTTATGTGTGTATATAAATATGTATACATACATATATATACATATACATATATATATATATATATATATATATATATATATATATATATATATATATATATATATATATATATATATATATATATATATATTAAAGTAAAGTTAAATTAGATCACTAAATATAAACCAAGATGTTATGTGCAAATAATCAATAGATGAGCAAATGATCAATCTGTCTATAGCAATAATCAACCTATAACAGATGCCACCTTACGGTATTGTTATATAGTATGGTTATTCTGCATGGTAATAGCCCAGAAACAGGGTCGTTGCTAGACTATTAGCCACGTGCGTGCAAGATAGTATTGGGCCGCCTCCCTATCAATATTTAGCCGCTAACTCAGTGTGGATTCACTAATTAGCTCAATGCACAGAAGCTTACCAATATGTTTATAAAACTGATCCATTTAATTAAACAGGAATCAGAAACACTTATAAAAATATGCATAATTATATATTTGTGGTAAGTTTATTCACATGGATATGTCTATAAAAAATAAGAAATAAAATACACCATGACATGTATCCAGGTTTACATTCTTATTTGTCAGCTTATCAGTAATATCTGATAATTGTAAATTTTTACTTTATTTCTTTTTACTGATAATAAAACTATCTAAAGGCATAAAGAGGTAGTATGATTTCGTATGAAAATTATACATTATAACTTATATTTCACACCTTATTTAAATATATATATATATATATATATATATATATATATATATATATATATATATATATATATATATATATATATATATATATATATATATATATACATATATATATATATATATATATATATACATATATATATATATATATATATATATATATATATACATACATATATATATACACACACACACACACATATATATATATATATATATATATATATATATATATATATATATATAATATATATATATATATATATATATATATATATATATATATATATATATATATATATATATATATATAATATATATATATATATAAATATATATATATATATATATATATATATATATATATATATATATATATATATATATATACGTGTGTGTGTATAACATGACTAAAGTTTCGAGGTATGATTTGGATTATTAAAATTTTTATAATACATTTTTATTATAAGATATTTTAGGATATTTTAAAAGGTAATTTTAAATATTTCATGGGACACATCAAGTAATTAATTCCGATATCGTATTCGATAATCGTGATTAAAATTCTGTGAGGTAAGAAAACTTTGTTAGAAGATGTTAAGAAAAAAATTTTTGTCATCTCACATCTAAAAATTTTTTGAACTAGTCTGAATTCTATTTAAAATATTCTACTGTTGCAGTAAAAAATATTCTTATCCATGTACTCCGACAAGAGACCCCGTGGGAGAATTATAATTCAATATTTTACATAAAAAATTTGGTTCAACGTTTCAAGAATTCCATTTTTGAAATCAAATTGTAAATCAACTAAAATGCCAACACAATGAATTTTCATCACTTTATGTTTACAATATATTGAAATATTTGTTTTTGTAATGAAAAATATTTAGAATGCAGACTAGGCAGTAACTTAGAACATTTTAGTAATATTTTAAAAATAAAATTATACCTCTGAGCAAAAATGCAATTATTAATATCTTTTAACAAAGATTTGCAAGAAAAAATTATTTTAATATTTATAGATTTACAGAGAATATGCATGGTTTAACCCCTTAACGCATTTGCCCTTGTCTGACACGGGCAAAATTCAAATTAAGCATTTAATAAAATCACTTTGTTTGTATAACAATTTTTTTATATACTTTTCACTCTTTCCATGCTCCCTAGTCACCCCCAAAACTGAAATTACAAAAAATAACTTACATTGTACCTATATATCCCTTTTCTGTGAAGAAAATATGTCATATTTTATAATTTTTTCTAAACTAAACTCGTGCTTTAAGGGGTTAAAGTCAATGAAACATGAGAAAGTTATGCTATACACGTCATCAAAAGCTTATGAGAAATCAGTGTTTTTAAACTTAACGACTTTTTAATTTACGGGAATTTTACTAAATCAAAATTTTAATAGCAGTTGTCAGTACCAGTAATGTTTTTCACAAAAATAACATAAAATTTGGTACTAAATACATATAATAAATTTTATTCTCTGGGTCTTTATTTTAAAGACACAATGATGAATGCCAACCAATGTAAAATGTAATCATTTAAAATATTTAATAATTAATTTATTTATTTATTACAGTCAGTACCGGCTATGTGGTCACCCGCTTATAAGGTCACCCCGCTTATATGGTCAGTTTTATAAATTCCCATCTATCTTAATAGGGAACATGTGTTAAAGTGCACCGCTTATACAGTCATTTTCTTTTTCTTGTTACCGGTTATATGGTCAGTTTCATGTTTTCAACGAGTTTCCGATTTTTTTAAGAAGTCAGTGCGAAATCGGAGAGGACCTGAATTCAAGCCTTTATTTCCCTCCCTTTCCCCCTTTCTTGTTTGTGTAGACATCACCTCTCTCAGTTTTCTTGCCCCCTGAAAAGCGGTGGACATCTGTCAGTTTATTGGTTGAAGTTATCTTTCCCTGCTCAAGTTGAAATTGAGACAAATAAAGGAAAATTTTGTTGCAAATGAATCATACGTCACGAATAAGAATGTTCATTTTTTAATTATGGCTTCGAAAAGAAAGAATTTATCATCTGATGCCAAAAATGGAATGATTAAAAATTTTTAAAAATCTAATCTTTCAAAGGCTACTTTCGCCAAAGCAAATTCGATTTCCAGGACGACATTAAACAAGATTTTAACTGCCAAACTTTGGTCCTCAGGTGTTGAAATCGGTGATCAAGAAAGAAAATGTCAGTGCTTGTCCCCTTGTGGAAATGTGGATAAGGCTCCACTGTTATAGAATAAAAATGCAAGGTATATGCACAACAGGGTTGTACTGTTCCGCTTATATGGTCTGATTTTTCTGGACCGCTGAGCTAACCATATAATCGATACAGACTGTAATCAGTTTATAAAAATATTAATAAAGTTAAAACTCTAAAATTAAAACTTAGAAAAAATAATATAGATATAGATATTTTTTACAACTTAACAGTTTTAAAAGTTTTGTAAAATAATTAATTTACCCCAAAATTTATCACTTAATGAGGACTTAATACACGTTCAGAGGTGTAAAATATTTTCTGTTAGTAGAACTTGTAAACAATGTATATGGCTATAAACTAAACGCAGTTGTTTAAATGTTGTATTTTATTCTTTGTGTAAGGCAGATGAACAGTCACTCCAACCATAAAATCTGCAAGCTATAGATGTTATGAGCTGTAACTTGTTAAAGTTACTAGAATTACCTGAAAGTAGAAAGCATATAAATATAAAATATGGTATGGATACTGTGTACAAAAACTTCGAATGCAAATGTTCTATTTAGAAACTAACTGTAAAACATTTAATTTTTATCAGTTAAATATTCTAAGGGTATATTTGGCTAGTTACCAGTTTATAGGTATTACAAACCCTAGCTGGAATTCGCAGATTGTTAAGGTAACTTTTAGAAACCGATTCTCCACTCCTTTCAATTAGTTTTCTTGCGATACATTGAATGTGTTGTTCTCTTTTTAGATTTTTAGACATCAGCTGAAAGCAAGTGAAATGCTGCCATGCTCCTGTTTCGTTTCAGGATGTACCGACACATTCTGAACTAATTCCAGCTGTGTATTCCTTGACTACATGGTCCATTCGTAAAGGTAAAGTGTAAAGAATCTGGCAATGAGCCTAGCTGCGGAGACATTTCTCATCGTCTGAATGTGTGCTTCAGGGACACAGATCACTCTTCCGCTTCACCTGCGACACACCCTTAATTTATAACTGTCAACATTAAACAAGGTTCTTTATCTGATATTTTATTTCCAGCTGCTTGCTAACAGCAGTGCCCTCTTAGCATTATTTTGGTATAAAAGATCCTGTGAAGCCCCTCTTTTCCTGCGTAAATAATCTGCTGTTTTTTTACTGAACTAGTCGTAATTGCAGCCTGGTAGCACATCAGAGCTTCTTGTCTTACAGCTGCAGTGCTAGTGTTTTTACTTTGAACAAAACAATCGAACTTACCTAATCTAACTGGAATGTTTATAATTACGAAGTCAAAAGTCATCTGCTGGAATATAAAAACTCATGATAATGGAACTCTAATAAATTCTGACACACACTATTCACTTAAATTAGAGCAGAAAAAGTTTTCAATTAAAAATTAAGTTAAAAAATTTGTATTTCTTTTCATACAGCTAGTATACGAGGTTTGTTAAGAATGTTCAAACAAGAATACAAATATCACTGAATAATACTCTCCTATATCACATTAATATTTTCATAATAATTTAAACAAGCAATATTTTCGGTTTACAGTGTACATCTTTTATCACTCAACAACTATTTACACTATGAAGTCGACATGAAATTTTACACACTACCTACAACATTATTCGCAGAGGAATAATGCATCTTCATATAGATACTGTTTGAAAAATATTTTCGATTCTTGGCTACTACGTAAAATGTCTAGGGATAGTAGCCAAAATTAAATCCTCAAAATTTAACTTGAACAATGGCACTTGCAAACAGGTTAATATAAACTAGAAGAGAAGAAAGTTTTATCAAATAATAAAAAACAGTATTTCAGGTTTAAAATTCCCCCAAAAATTATTACAAAATGTAATCAGAATTTATAATTAATTAATTGTGTTAAAATATCATTGAATATATATATATGTAAGGAAAATTCTCAGGGGTTTTCAAAACTTAACTCAAGAGCTAAAAATTCCCTCGTCATTTTGCATTCTTCTTTTTAACCTCTAACCTAAATTGACCACTGGGGCTACAGTTTACGCCCTCAGAGAAGGGGCCTGACCAATTATAACTCTACATGGCCCTAGTGGATAATTTAAGAACTTTCCAAATAAAAAGGAGATGCACGCTGTCGGATGCAGATATTTTCCCACAGATGTTGACCCAGGTGTTATGGGTCTTGTAAATAGAACTTCATACTAGCTGACCCTTCAGTTGGTCCTGTCCTATGATGAAGTGGGAAGCCGTCTTCCACCGTTATCTTAATAAAGGTCTTTAGCTAAAACGGTATCATTTTTATGGCCATGCTTGTAACCACCCATGGAAAAGTCCGTCTCAGTACACACACACACACACACACACACACACACACACACACACACACATATATATATATATATATATATATATATATATATATATATATATATATATATATATATATATATATATATATATATATATATATATATATATATATATATATATATATATATATATATATATATATATATATATATATATATATATATATATATATATATATATATATATATATATATATATAATATATATATATATATATATATATGTTTGTATATATATATGTGTATATATATATATATATATATATATATATATATATATATATATATATATATTTATATATATATATCTATATATATTTATATATATATATATATATATATATATATATTTAGTATATAATATATATATATATATATAGATATATATATAGATATAGATAGAGAGAGTAGATATAGAGAGATGCAAGTGTACCCATCAGTAAAATGTTTTTAAAGAAATATTTGTTAATTGTATTTTAATCTAAATTATACTTCTATAGTATTAATTTCTAGCGATCTTTCAGGTTATTTATTCACTTAAAAGTTATTTTTTTAGTTTTGATATATTTATAAATGTAGGTCAAACTGTTTTAGAAATAAAGATAAAAATATCATGCATATGTTATTTTTATTCCACTATGCTCAAATACCTTATAAAACCTCTAAATTTCAGATAATAACTTCGTTTATATTTAAGATGTATGAGATGTTTAAAATTTTGTCTGTCTACATTTCTTTTTATCAAAAATATTATTCGTGCTATCTTCTATAGCACAGCACAGCTCTCCTGCAAACAGCAGGAAAATATGGATAATTCATCAATGTCAAAAGAAACTAACGCTCCTTGTCTGTACAAAAGTGTTTTATTTCACGAGTTTAATTTTAATTAAGTTATAGATGGTAACAAATTGTTCTTTCAAAATTTCCACTTTCAAATACTATTTAAAAGAATGTAAGACAGATTTCCGCAAATATTTTCACATAGTGTATTATTTAAGCAGTTCAATTATAAGATGTAATTTAAAGGTTTTGTTTCAATGTTTCTTAAAATATGACACATTCTATTTACTTAGAGGGACAGTGGATTTTCAAAATTAATTTATTTTATTTTAGGTCATTCTGTTAGTAAATTTAATAAGTTATTAGCAATAAATTTATGTGAAAGTATTTATAATTTAAAGGTAATATGTTGAGTTATTAATTATTAAGTGTTTCTTATAGCGCATCATTGAAAATGTTTCATACACATCACTTTAACGTAAAATGGGGGCATTTATATTCATAGGATACATGTTAGTTCTTAGAAATAAAATTTAGTTCTTATCGTAAATACAGTTACAAATATAGTTACAAAAAAATAATAACGTTAAAATATCCATTTTAACTTTACTTCAAAGAGTATATTTTTCAATTTCAATATCCCAAACTTAATGTTTATATTATTATTATTATTATTATTATTATTATTATTATTATTATTATTATATTTATCATTATTATTACTATTATTATTATTATATTTGTTATTATCATCATCATCATCATCATCATCATTATTATTATTATTATTATTATTATTATTTAATTATTGTTCAATTTCAATATCAAAAGCACAGATATTTAATTTTAAAAAAATAGATTTTGCTGTTCTAAATATATTAACTATAACTTTTATTTTATACTCCACAAGGTAAATTGTCAGTGCATGGTACATGACTAAGGCACATGTACTAAGGTACATGATAAGGTACGTGAGCTAAGGTACATGAAGAAGAAATGCATATGGAGTGTTTCGAATACTCATAAAATTAGAAAATGATTGTTTTAAAATCTGTTGAATTCAGTTATTAGTAATAACTGAATTGTCTGCTCTTATAATCATGACATTAATTACATAGTAATGATTATTAAAACACCCTCTTTTGTTTTTATTTTATATTACATTACCAATCTCAGTTCGACAGAAATATCGAATTTTTTCCACAAATTCCATCCTACAGAATGTCTATGGCATCTTTCAAGACTTATAATCTTCATTATAACAAACTTTATTTTATACATCATAAAGTGTAAGAACTTCTGCTTCTTTTAGGATGAATTTTATATAATTATTTTAATAACGCTCTATCTCTGAAACAAATTATATAATTCTATCATGTTAAATTGTATATTTTTCAAAATATCATCAAAAACATACACCAAATTAAAAAAAAAGAGAAATTCACTTACTCGCAAGATAATATTTGAAAAAAAAATGGATAATAAAAATTAAATTTTTACACAGCATTTAACTAAAATATATGTTTTATTCTATAAAATTAAATCTTTAAGGTATCTTAAAATGATATAATTGTCACAACATTTCAAAAAATCTAAAAAACTATTAAGAAAATAAAGTCAATAAAAATATCTTTTATTATGCAATAAAATAAAATACATTTTTCAAATTTTTATTTTAAAGTTTATAAATAAAAAATAAAATAGATAGTTTTACTTTTAATACAAAATTTGGTTTCTAATTCCCATGTTTCAAAAGTTATTTAGATATAAAATTAATTTCTACTTCATTCACTTGGTGTACATATTTTTTGTTCAACTTAAATTGTATAATCACATGCCAAAATTAAATAATTTTATGAAAGTAGACCCTTATTATTAATATGTGTAAATTTATCATTCTTAACAGAATTGGTCATTTTATTTTTTAACTATGCATATCTATACATGCACCCAATAATTGAGTACAATGATGGCCTGGAAAATTGGTCATCTATGTAAAATAACTTTTTAAACATTAAATTGCTAAATTTTATATTTTAGATAAACTTTTAGTTTAAAGCTAAATCTCTGATCATCTTTTAAAATGTGTATATTTATTCTTTCTATTTTTCATAAGGCTTCATTTTCTTTTACTTAAATTTAAGCATTAATATTAATTAATATTTTTAGCTTTAAATTTATTTTATATCATACAAAACAATGATATTTCGTAGGGATTTTTAAAATTTATTATTTATTTTTATTTATTTTTATTATTTTTATTTATTTTTTATTTTATTTTTGTAGTAATTTTTTGTAACAAAAAGATAAATTTATATTTAAAATTTGAAACTTTACTTTCATATAAATTAAACGTCATTGGCGTGTTTTTTTCATTGTTATTTGTACCATTAATATGTAAATTAAAAGAGATTTTAACACTTTTAGAATTATATATACTATTAAAGATAGCCAATATCAAGCTCTAAAAAGTCATTTGAAATTTAATACTTTTTACAGTAGTTTATTTAATTAAATGACGTGCAACAGTGCGTGTGATTAAACCTTACATAAAAGCTTTAATGCGTCAAAATTATTCCTTCTGGTTCCCAAGAGATGCACCAAATCAATTACATGAGCGGTAGTTAATGTTTTAATGATGCTAAATTAATATGCTAATAAAACTTACAAAAAAATTATTATTTTCATAAAAAACGCTATTATACTCCTCAGTTACATTTTTAAATGGTGTCGCAAAATTAACTTTCTGCGCAAATTATGCAGCTGAACGAAGTTGTTAATTTTCTTTTCAATTTGTTTAAAATATTCACTGCAACAACTCCAGTTCTCTATAACTTAGTAAAAATGCTGACTTTAATGAAAAGTTGGGATATTCAACAATTTATCTTGATTAATGTGCACAAATAGATTTTAAATGTACTATAAAATGACTCGCTTGTAGAATGAAATCTATTTAAACTTTTAAAATAAGTTATATAGATATAATGAAGCTTGGGTAGTTTTAAATCCCCTATATAATAATAGCCTAAGTTGTCTGTCCATCTGTCGGTTTGTCCGCGAATTTATGAAAAGGTTGTGCCTGGAATGGATAGAGGCATCCATATTGTATTTTGGATGAGTTAGGGTTCGCAAAATACAAAGCGAGTTCGAAAACGTTCGAAATCCACCCCTTCCTTCCTTTTCGAGTGTTTAATGCTATTATTTCAAGATCTGTTGTCACCGGTTAAGAGCATAACATTAAATTTATCAATTTATCACATAATAAATAGTTAATAATAAACATTCATTTCTAGCATTATATCATCATTCCTTTAACCATCGCCTTTAATCATTTCTTATTTTAAATTATTTAAATATCGTCTGCATTATTTTTATACGTTTTATCACTGAACATAGATATTACGTAAATAATTTTCTTTTATATTTGTATTAAATAATAGATTAGGTACATATGTGCTAATTTTAAATTTAATCATCGATTATATTTTGTTGCAATGAAAATTTTATCGCCGGTATTAACAACAAGTTCTTTTCATAAAAGTCTAGGAGTCTATTTCACGGACTAATAAATATCTAGCGTTTCAGTTATATGTCTTTGAAAACTAAGAAGTTTGTTCGTTTGTGTGTTTTTTTTTATATATAACCACAAAGTTTGCAATCGATTAACAAAATTTTGGATCATTTATATATACCACCAATTAATCACTGTCAATGTTAAAACCTCTGCTGTCCATCCTATAACGTAATATGGCAAGATAAGTTAAAATTGGCAACTAACATGCGATCAGTAAAGGTAAATAAATTATTGAGCTTTTACCAGATATTTATAAGCCAAAAATCAAACCATTTTTTTTTTTTTACCTGCCTTATAGGGTACTTTACAATTCTGGAAAATTAAAAATTTTGATGATCCCGTCATATGACGGGCAATATGCTAGTAAAGATAATAATCATGCATATCTAGTTTTTCTTTCTGAATAGTCTTACGAGTTTGTTCATTGTTGAATGGAACAAAAATGTATTTCTAATTCTATATTTTCCTATATATTAAATTTAAAAAATATTTTTTCCAATTTTTTTTTCATGTACAATCAATTCTAGCTATTTATCCCAGACTGTATTTTTTAATTTTATCTAAGTTACTATCTATCAATCTCTTAAGAAAAGACACTAGTTCATTATGATAGCAAGTATTTCTCTTAATTCTATCACAGATAAACGAATATCATTTAATTATAGTCACATCTTATACATAAAATTTTGCTTTATTTTACTTTTATTTAAATTTTAACTCATTTGCTAAGCCTCAAAATTAAATTAGAGTTCTAAATAATTATTTTATGTTATTTTTTGTTATTTATTATTTATTTATGATAGACTGATATTTCCAAGCTCTTTTACAATTTTTTCCATGTATAATCAATTCTAGCTACTTCACACAGGTTGAATTTTTCAATTTTATCTAAGTTACTACCTATCAATCTCTTAAGAGACACCAGTTCATAATGATAGGAAGTATTTTACTTAATTCTATCACAGATAAATGAATATCATTTATTTAAATATTGTCACATCTTATACATAAAATTTTGCTTCATTTTACTTTTATTTAAATTTTAACTCATTTGCTAGGTCTTAAAATTAAAGGCGACTTCTAAATGATCTTTTTTATGTTATTTTTTGTTATTTATTATTTATTTATGATAGCCTGATATTTCCAAGTTCTTTTCCGATTTTTTTCTATGTATAATCAATTCTAGCTATTTACACAGGTTGCATTTTTAATTTTATCTAAGTTACTACCTATCAATCTCTTAAAGAAAGACATTAGTTCATAATGATAGCAAGTATTTATCTTAATTCTATCACAGATAAACGAATATCATTTAATTAAATATAGTCACATCTTATGCATAAAATTTTGCTTTATTTTACTTTTATTTAAATATTAACTCATTTGCTAGGTATCAAAACTAAAGACAAGTTCTAAATAATACTTTTTAAGTTTTTTTTGTTATTTGTTATTTATTCATGACAGCCTGATATAAAGTACAAAATAAAAGTATTTATTGTTAATACTTTAGGCAGTTAGTTCATATAGTCATATTTCAACTACTTATGCTTATTATATATTTCCTTGGTATGTCAACATTATGCTGAAAGCCACTCTATTGAGCAGAAACTAATTCAAACTGGCTGCAATTGTCTCCTAGTTCCAATAATTTCCACTTATGCATTTCTATTTTGATATTATTTCTTAGTCAGAGTCTAGAATTGGAACCAAAATATTAAACGAAACTGTTAATTTATAGTCTCAATCATATTATTTCATCAGGCACAATGGGAACCTTGTCTACGATTCGAGGGTTATTCCAGAGTGTTTCTCAGTAAAGAGGTATAACGGAAAAATGATAATAAAAACAGAAAGAGAGGCCGTAGAAACAGCAACTCATGTCCAGAAGATGACTAAGATCGATTACACACTTCTGCTTTACTGAAAACACAATTAGCCTTCGCGCTTGACGCGAAGAGTTGTCGATAATTTATCAATGTCAAAAAGAAGCAGAATTCGGTTTCTTTGTCTTTCGCAGGGCATGTTTTGAAAAGTATAAAGAGGGCAAACAAAACCGGTGAAGAATTGCTTTGTAGACGGTGATACATGTGGGCAATTAGTGCTATTGTTCATCTGTGGTTTCCAAGCGTGTTCCTGACGTAAAGTCTGGTTAAAAAAATTGCATACTTAAATATATTTTCTATTTGAAGAGTTTTAATTCTGAACGGTTGAAACATATCATTAATTTGCTCCATCCTTTTCTTTCAAGACAGAGTAGTGATCAGCAGAAGACAGGAAAAGAAATGACTCATATCTCAAATGTGTTGCTACATGCTATGAGAGGATAAAATAAAATTTGTGACTATCAGTAGTAAGTCACATCGTTTTAAAAGGGCAAAATCTTTTTAAGTATTTTTATTTCCAATGTGTCTAAGAAATTTTCCAACTTTAAATTTATAACATGAATTTGAATTCTCTCAACATAAGAATACAATACATACTATCAGCAAAAAATAGATTTCAAATCTTCTATTACGTATTTTTTTTTTAATATATGATGACCCAAGGTTAGATATTGTCATATTTGGTTACGGATTCCTGGCCTAATACATTGAGTTAATGTCATTTGAATTTTTTTATCTTCTCGTGTGTATTACAAATTTAAATTCAGTACTTATACAACACTCCCAATAGGGCAGCTATTTTACTTTAAAAGAGGTAAAATTACATTTCCTCTTTAATGGTCATCAGGAGAGTACTAGAAAATAATGTCTTCTGTACAACTAAGGTAAGGGACTAAATTTCAGTCTTCACTCACTGGAATAAAAATATATTACGACAAGATTGTTCAGTACCATATAATATTCTTTAGATTCTCATAAAGTAAAATTTATTAAACTCCCATTACATTCCGTAGTGTATATTAAATTATTTGTTAGAAAATACTTTATGTACATATTGTAAATATATAGCATACAACCTACATATTAAATTTTTCCACTTATACTGGCCAATAAATTAAAACTGAAGGTCAATATGTTATCTTATAATTTTCTTTTGCACAGTCATATAAGATTATCTTCTATATAGTACTGGATTTCATCTGGGTAATATCATCAACTGAATACACAAAGTTGGAGATCATTTTTAAAGCAACAGGTTGATAAGATTGCTTCTTTTAAGTGCAATTTTACAGTATATTTTATATTACCTATGGATTTTAAGATAAGATTTACAATTGAAAAAACGTAAACTAAAGTCATAGGATAACTATAAAATATTGCAACCTTTTGCATAACCGGTCCTTAAAACTCGTCCCTTACTTGCACGATACAACTGATTTGGGATGATTGTCTTATGTTCCTTTTCTTACTATATCTCTAAAACGTTCCGAAACTTTAGCCAAAACTGAATATGTTTTGTATAGAGACATTTAATTAGACTCTTGAACTATATGAACAAGACAGGAAGAAGTAGAATTCCAAAAATCGTTTTATCTATTGGAAAAAAATAAAGTAAATAGCGTTATTTCTCTAACCACTTTTCCAGCTTTCAAATGTCAAGTCATTGAAGATAGCATTTGTAAACTTTAGCATTCTTACTAGACATCAGAAGGTTTACTCAATAGTATGATACAACCAACCTCTGCGACTCTCAGAATTGTTCAATACGAGGGCAAATCAGCAGGGGTTTCACTGAAAGTTTTTGCCAGCTGCAGTAAGATGAAATCCTCTTTCTACCTATAGTATGTCTCAGACGAAGACAAACAGCATCTTACGTAATTGTTTTCCTGACAATTACTTTATTTACGAAAGCTCCCTTTTACGACTGTTATGATTTTGTCTAAAAGAAACTCAGTAAGGATTTTTTTCTAGTTTTAGCCGTGAAATACTTGTTATTTCCCCATTTCGTTTCGTTACTTTGAAGAATCACCTGCATATCATATTTGTACTGGCATGTCATTCACATCATAAACGAATTTTGCATAATTATGTAGACAACTATAAATTAATAAACACACACACACACACACACATATATATATATATATATATATATATATATATATATATATATATATATATATATATATATATATATGCACATATCATTCTTTCATCACTCAGATGAACATCAACTATGAAATTATACTTATTTTCCTTTCAATTGTTTCAATAATAAAATAAGATAATGTACAGTAATTGTGACGATGAGGAGTAAATAAACATATGAAAGATTTAACATTTGTTATTATTTTTTATGACTTAAAACCATGAGTCTTACATTTGACAACTTAGAAGAATTCACATCAGTAGCATACAGCTAAAACATTATAACAAAACACACAGAATCGAGTTTCTTTCAGTTCAGATTGGTTCAAATGAACTAACTCTTTACATGCTTTCTACAGAGAGTGGTAAATTCAAACTAAAAAAAATAAATTGCGTTTCATTAATAACAATCCATTGCCACTGAGTGGTGTGATTAAGACCCTTTTTTCAGTTCTCCCCAAAAATATCTTACCTCATTTAAAGCCAGTGTTTAATGGCAAGATGATACAACAAGTCACTGTTCGAGCAAGACAGAGAAAGTGGTAAGACAATAGGAAGGAGACAGAGAGGAAGGCGGTTGTTAAATCTAACTGTGAGTCACACTACGTGCGGAAGAAGATAAATTATATGCTCTCAAACTTCTCCTGAAGACACAATTAGCTCCCTCACTGTACATGAAAGGTTTTCGACAATTTATCAACGTCGGCGCAACAAAGCTCTCGCCTGACAACATTCTTTTTTACTCTGTCGCATTTTTTGAATATCGAGTTCAGTGAAAATAAAACCATTTTAAAGAGAAAGGGAAAAAATCAATTGACCCTTTGAAATTTTCATCAAAGCATTATTTGAAATTATTTAGTAACAAAATTTGAATAGTTTTCCGTGAAATCATTAATTATGATATGTATGAATTGAAAAATACGCTTCTACCGAGAACACAATTAACGGTAATGCGAGAATATTATATTTATACTTTATTTGGACTAATACCTTTCTTCTATTAGGGTCAGTATTAAGTAATTATCATTAATAAATGTCTGCAATAAATTTGGTAGAAGTAAAATGCTACGCATTTACTTTTTTTTACAGTAATAGAATACTCTGCTCATAAGATATCTTTAAGACACAAATGGATTATTTGGCCACCTATTATTTCGGAACTCTTTTCAAGAAAAGCTAATAAGTTATGTTTGCTCCTTATTCCAGATATTTTAGAAGCATATACAAGTTTTTAAATGTTTTTCCATAAATAATAATTCGTGAAAATAAACTTTGTTTCAATGCCTAACTCATTCATACATTTTTATAGTTTTACTTCATGTTATAAGAGTTAATTTTCGGCAGATTCTATATCCAACCTGTATAAAATTTCTGGAATATATCACGTTCTGAAATCCTTTTTTCTGCTATATGAGGATCCGTGTAAGGAAACTTTTAACTAACTGTGAGACTCACGTTAAGGTTTCTGTAGTTTTCATGCGTGTTATTTAGTGCAATGTTCTAAGATATATTGTTTTCATTCTTTAAAAAACTCCAAGAACAATGTGTGTCCCTGATTTATTTTTACCCTTAAAAGAGGTCTGGTTTACTCAAAACTTTGTTTTGATAGTATCACTTTCTGAATAGTTGAGTTTTTATAGTTCTAAAACTTATGTAATAGATGAGATGTCCAAAATTTGATGTCAGGCATTTAGTGGCATTCAAGATATCGCACAACATTTGTATATTAACCAATATATTTGTGTTGCCTGGGATATTTAGCTTTGTAATACATTATAAAATTTTTTAATCCATCCTTCAGGCTATAAAAGATTTGTAATTTTTATGTTTAGGTTTGTTAGGTTTTCTTCTGTGAGAAATTATTTTCATACTTTTCCTTTCTTCAAAAGATCTAGGAAGCCATCATTTCACAGGATCAGAGGATGTAGTTGGCACAGAATTGCCTGGGCCAAATCCTCTAGTTCTGCAGTACATCATAGGAGTTTGGCAAAACAACACTAATGAATATATTTGGCTCTAACATGGCAAAAAGAAGTAGAAAATGGGAAATCGTGAGTTTGGGTTGGAAACAATAAAATAAAACAAAGTAGAGAAAACGTAAAATGATAGAAATTTAATTATGGAACGTAAGCGATGATACAGGGTTAAGTACACTAGTAGAGTTGTAGCTCAATTAGTAAAAACACATTTATTTATTTTTTTTAATTAGTTGGGTGGATATGATGAGAGAGAGCACAAATTTTAAGATGAACAATCTTGAGAATACACAAGTTAGAATCTGGGAGAGCAGAGTTAGGATTCAGAAGAGAAAATCTCAGCGAATCGGAATAGCGAATGAGAACCAATGGCAATCTTAGAAAAGGATCCACCAAGGTAAGGCCTCGAGAAGCGCTGCTTCAGAATTTAGAAGTACGGGAGAGATAAAGGAGGGGAGGAAAACTTAGCTTTGGGGCAGGAATTTCAGTATATAGGATTAAAAAGGTTAAGAGCTTTTCAGGTAAACCTTTCTTAACAAGGAAAGTAACCTCCATAGGGGAACTTAGGACCAGTATTTACTGCAGTGATGTAATTTACACTAATTACCACAACTCCCATTTCTTAATATTTTAAAATATTATTTATAGTTCTAAGTAGCTGAAAAATATAATGATATAAGTGATGCACTTTTTTTAAAACAATAACGAGGTTCACCAATTGCTTGTATCTCGGACTATAAATGGAAGCAGTGGAGCTATTTTTGAAAACAAAAGATATAAACAGGCAGACGCGGACAGAAAAATCAGTGTGTCCGGGACGTTTTTAGAACTAGACTTTCTTAATTGATGAGCGCCTGTAATTGGCGGTAAAGAAAAGGCTGCCACTTCAGATCATGAGCTCAGAAAGAAAGAAGATAGATTACAGTAGTTCTCTTTCTGAACTTACCATCTAGTACTTTCTCTAAGACTGTGAGATGCCAGCATTAAAACATTGTTGACACGAAACAGATCTGTAATGTAACTGATTTCTTGCTACATTTTCATCCAGTAGACGTATATTTAGATAAGGTGAACATACTGTGTGAAAGAAAATAGTTCTACATTCTTAATTCAGGCACGGCTCTTTTCTACAACACACTAGGCACAATTCATCAAAAAATGGAGAGCAGCACTCCGCAGCACATATTTTTTATATTTTTATCATTTTTATGGGAATTTTTTAATTTTTAAAAATTTTTATGACCATTATTTTTTCTGTCAATGAGTTTGGTGGAATGTGGTAAGAACAAAGTTAATGATAGATTGTAAGCATACTGACTAAACTATTGACCGGACGTGTTGAGAGGAATTTTTCTCCAACTTTTATTTCCACATTAATATAGCAACACTTACATATATCAACAGCAATTATGACATCCCTTCTTTCTCTTTATTGATATTCACACGTTTGCCAGAGAAACTTAAAAATTTACTTTCAAAGTTAAAAATCTCTGATTGTATAAAGATTAAGCTCAAATATATTTGCATCCTTAAAACTTAAATTTTTCAAATCATGCATTGAAAAAAGTTGATATCTTTTAATTTTTAAATTTCTAAAATTCTGTTGGATTTTTTTTCTTTTGAAAGTGAATCTAAACATTAATAAAACAATTTTTTTTAATTTATATTTATATGACAAGAATTAAAGAATTCCCTAGATGCGTCATACAATCTTAAGCTGATTGCTTTTATTTGTATGAAACACAAATTAAGTGATTCAGAAAAAAAATCTGTTTATAAAGATAACTATACATATCTGTTTATAAATTAACCTAAAAATCGTGTTTTTAATTGTCTTAAACTGACTTTCAAAAAAATCCTTATGTATGAAATAAAATATAATAATTTATTAAGATCGATGCTAGTATCCTGATTTACTGCGTATAAATTAATTTTAAAAAAAATTCTGTTTAAAATTTTATTATTTTTAATATTATATTAAAATATATGAACCAATGAAATTATGTGAAAAAAATATGTCAAAAATTTTATTTTAACTGAAATAAGATAAATAAACTAACTTTTTATGCTAAATATGTGTTAATGTTTTCGTACTCAGATAGTGTATTAGTGGTGTATAAACAGGCATAGTAACAGCATAGCTGTTTTTGTAATTCACCCTTGTGTAAAAAATAGTTACTATTTTATTGTTCAAAGAACCTCGTCCAAAGTGTAAGATCTGTCATAAAAAGTATAGAGTACTTTTAAAAAATTATGATATTGAACTTGTAAAATCGTTATATATTTTCTCTATTTTGATTTAAAAATATTCATGAAAACTAATTGTTAGTATATTCAGTAAAACGATTAGCCAATTATCTTATGGAGACCCCTGCTATGGCTCGACGATTCTTAAAGAAGTATCCGCAGGGATCACATCATATATAAAACCATGCTCAAAAGGGATTGACACGGTGCAGTTAAATAAAACAACTAAATCTAGACGCAGCCATCTATTTAAGATAGTATAATGAATGACGTAGAACTCTGGATATCAAACTGAACTAACGTTACAGAAGTTTAAATTACCGAAAGCACATACAAGTTACATAAACAAACATCAGCACCTTCGATGCAACCGAGCTATCAGCTACTGTCAGACTGACTCTTATATAGGCAGACAATATATATATATATATATATATATATATATATATATATATATATATATATATATATATATATATATATATATATATATATATATACATACATACATTACAGATCTTTGCATATTTAAAATGATGCTGTGTTGCCACAAATAAAAGAACGATAATTATAAAACTTTACTCATAGCAAATATAAATACAGATCAATGAATTCATGTTACTATAATATGTGAAAATACATTACAATATTTATAATATATACAAGACACTATTTACAAAGGCTGAACATTATGTCAACGGCCTTAATCAGAAATGGTGCGTATGATGTCAATCTTCGGCGAAACAAAACGAGGCAACGACGTTGTTATTGCGTAATCACCACAATCTATATGAAGTTGCTGTCGCTTTAAATCCATAGAATAGTTGATCGCTTTTAAGATCAACTTGAGGTTAGATAAATATATCTTAATTATGTTTAACCTTACAAAACGTGAACTTTACTCTTAAATGCCAATTCATTTGTTAAAAGTGTGACCAGTTAGTTTAGCCTGACGAGATTTTAACATGCAAATCTCAGAGAAGTGTTTCTGTATCTGCACAATAAGATGTTTCTTGTTAGTGTGTATTCTACTGTCCTGTAATACTGCTCTTTTGTTCCACATTTAGCAAATGTCTCCTTACATTTTCTTTAACCCATTTTTCTTTCATTCCATGTCTGTACATCGAAAGTAAAAGGCACTATGTCACAAATTTCACATTTACAGAAGAACATAATAAAGATCTTTTACAGATTTATTTGCTTTAATCAATTATAGCGAAAAGATTAATAAAAGTCTTTCAGATAGCAGAGAAGGCATAGTGCCTGTTATATATGAAATAATTCAAATAAGAAGGTTTATGTCCACAACGTGTCTTTTGGACACAGAACTTCCAACGTCGAAATCATAAAAATCTGTAGAATTTTCTAATTCATTAAATATCTCAAATTGAAGAAATGAAGTTGATGCTATTGTTGCAGGATAAAGGAGAAGAAATTATACACAAATATGCTAAGATCTCAATTTTTTAATGGACACAGTGTCTTTTACTTCTGATATAAAATTTAATGATCTAGAAGTTTAACTGTCCCATTCTTATATAATGCAAGGCAAACGAGAAATACTAAAAAATTGTTAACAAAGGCTATGTTTTTAAATGTTAAACAATATATTGTATGCCTCTTAATTTTAGATATGACTACTAATTGCTTTTACCAAATTTAAAAGAATATTTCTTTTAGTATATCAGGCACTTTCCTTTTATCATTTGTCAGTTTCCTAGTGCTGGTACATTGACTGTGTTGACTCCTTAATGGTGACAGCACAAACCCATTAAGTTTAATTAAGAATCGAAACCATATTTGCGTTGGGAATATTTGCCTTATCTAACCGCTAAAGAATATAAGAGATTATTTATGAAAATATAAAAATTTATTTATGTATGTAGATTGAATATATACTAAATTACTCAACAAGGTAAGGAAAAAGCATTACAAGTATAAAATTTTATGTACACAGTAACTTATGAAGGTTCAGAGTTCTATTGTTTTCAAATGTTAATTTAACAGCTCTTTATCAGATTAAGATGACTTAAACATTCGTCAATATGTTTGTACTTGTGAGCTCGTTAGATGAAAACCTACGTATTTTAGCAAATATTTAAAGTCTTGAAATGCAGTATGGTCAGCAGTAGACCTGGGAGTAATTTAAATGAATATTTCTTTTAGTACGTCACACTTTTCTTTTAGCATATATCAGTTTCATACTGCTGGTTCATTGACTGTGTTGACTCCTTAACAAGGACAGCACAAACCAATTAAGCTTAATCAAGAATCGAAACCATGATTGTGTAGGAATATTAGCCTTATCTAACCGTTAAAGAATATAAGAGACGATTTATGATAATATAAAATTTATTTAAGTATATATATTGAATATATACTAAATAACTCAACAAAGTAGGAAAAAACATTACAAGTATACAACTTTTATGTATACAATAACTATTGAAGGTGCAGCTTTCTGTTGTTTTCAAATGTTAAATTTAACAGCTCTTTATCAGATTAAGATGGCTTAAACGTTCGTCAATATGTTTGTACTTGTGAGCTTGTTAGATGAAAACCTACGTATTTTAGCTAATATTTAAAGTCTTGAAATGCAGTATGGTCAGCAGTAGACCTGGGAGTTATAGACATTTTAGGAACGCCAGAGCTTTCACTACCTTCGGAATGTTCTGGTTCATTACGATCTTAGGGATGTTCTTATTCATGCCAATAAAGTCAAGAAAGACGTAAGTCAATTCATGCGCTGACCCATTCAAAGACATACAGCAGCAACAAACTAAAGACCAGTACGCCATGACAGCAACCACAACATTATAAAACTGCTGTTGATCTACGAGAGTCCCGTCATGGACTGATTTTAATTTTGTCAATCCCAGTACGGAAAAAAATCTACAAAGGTAAGCTCGAGACTACTCAAGGACATCGTAAAATAAGGCTGTAGGCAAGGGGAGATTTAGGGGACAGGTCCTCCTCAGAAATTCTAAAAAGACCGTTTCGTGGAAAGAAAATGGACCCTATGTGTGGTTGTTTTATCTGCCTAACTGTGCATAGACAACAGTGTGCTCAGAACAGTGTGTTTATTACGTTGAATTATACAGAAGGTGTAAGTTGTATTCGACCAGTAAGAGCAGATTGATAGCACTTTTAGCAATGCATCACAATATGGATGCACAATCGGAAAAAATTCTGAATTTTTTTTTGCAAATTTTCAAAGCGAGCATATTTGAATAATATACAGCTAAAAAAATTGACATTTTCATTTCCTTTCAAAATTCTCTTTTGTTAGTTATACAACAAACACAAATGTTGGTTCTGTTTTTAAAAATTAGAATTGAATACCATGTATACTTTTCAGTGTTAATTTTACTATTAAATTGATTGTACAGTTTTTTTACACCTTCTTGACTTTAAATTTGTTCATTATATCACTTTTTTTACTATTTTGATATTTTAAAACCCCATTATAATACTCATTTGGGGTATACATACATAAGAAAACCTGTAGTTTAACTGAAGTATCATTCACAAAAAACAATGGCTTTTTTCTTGGTCCCTCTCCGACTATAATTTCTGGTTACGGTGCTGACGTAAATAAGAAACAATTAGAAAACGATTGAATGCATACATTTGTTCTGTAAATTCAAGGAGCTGCATTATCAATGCAAGGTGTGTAATAGTAGTAAAAACATACTGAGCAATGAGACAGAAATTCAATGTCTTATACAGTCCACGTTACAAATAAAATAGTTTTTAGTTTTCCTTCTAAGTTACATATTTTATTTCACCTCAACGAAATTTTGGATTACACTTATTTGAATGTTATTTACGTTTCGGTCCAGAACAAATATTTATTTTTTAAATCTGGAAGCTAAGCAACCATTTTTACATGGTGTGCATTGTAGCATTATTAAACTTGTTCTTAAGTATGATACTCCAGGGAAACGTAAAACATATACAATGCTCACTTTTTGGTTGCATGAATGGGTATTTGAAGGAGATTACTGGCAAAATATCGAATATAAAAGAGTTTGAAGACTAAGAGAAAATTTGACTTATTGACACCACTTGTTAATCTTTGATTATGTTTTCTTAATTAAAGTTCTGACGTTCTTTTTTTCTTTTCACACTCAATGGATTTACTTTTTTTGTCTATATCGAATTGAGCATTTACAGAGGACGACAAAACAAGTCTTCAATTTGTGTCTGTCCCCTGAACGTCTTCCGCTTAAATAACGCGTTGACGTCTGCATAGAAATCTGGACGAAGATGGAGTAGCAAAAATTACGGGGTGGAAAATGAAAGGGGTGTGGAGGCGGGCAGAAACCTCGGTTTTACAATGCCGCGGCAGAGAACAGACAGACAGATAGGACAGGACACCCCGGGCGTAATTAAATGCCACTCTCCTCAGAACACTCTTTCTCCTTTTTTTTATCCTTTCCCCTTGGTTTTGAGGAGTTGACGCGTCTTTTTTATCGTCCATCCATCCACGGGAGCTGAGGATTTTTTCACGAGTAATATCGGCCATTCATCACTGTAGAACGTGGTAGAGGGCGATGCACAAATATTACCAAGACATGGTACCTAGCATATTTTTTAATGCAATATCTGACAGATTTCTGATTTTATTTCGACAAAAATGTCAAAAGATGTCTTTTTTTATTATTTCTTAAATAACGTTTTATAGAATCAAAACTAATACATTTAGAGGTATACAAATCTTTTTAAATGTTTAAATAGAATCAGATGTTCATATAAAATACAAAAACAACCCGGGAAAAAAAGATTAAAATTGACATCAAGATAAATGTCTAAAACATTTATAATCTTTTTTCTTGCAAGCACAAGAAAAAATATTATAAATGTTTGGTGAAATACTTTAAGAAGAATAGGTAAATTTCTTAAAGTGTTACACTTGTTTCATTACCAAAGACGTTACCTTGGTTTTTTTTCAATACAATATCTCACAGGTTTTTTTTTTATTTTACTCCTAAACAAAAAATGTTAAAATATATTTTATGTACTCTTTAGTGCGTAGACTTTTATAGTTAAACTGTTAAAAAATAATAAATTTAGATGTAAATAAATTTCTTAAAAGGTTTATACAAAATAATATGTTCTCTATTAAAAAAATGTAGAAAAAATTAAATTGATAACAACGTACATATACAAATAAATAAAATCCTAAAAACTATTTTTTCAAAAAGCTTAAGAACAATATATAAACTTTTATGAAGTATTATACTTGTGTTACAGTATATTTTGAAATGCCTAAAAAATTAAATCTTTTGAAAGATTAATAATTTGGAATTTGCATGTGAATTTATTAAAATGTATTCATTTGTGAGTATTTTTTATGGGTTTTATTTGACAATTATTTATTCTACGTATATGTGTACGTAAATGCAATGAAAAAAATAAATATTATCATGTCAGAATTCATTTAAAAAAAGAATGGGTCTATTTTGCATTTACTATTTCAGTGTTGAAAAATTTTTAATATTTGAACTTTATTTTGTACGGAGTATATTTATTTATACCGTGTATTCAAGGATAATTGAACGGAAAACTAAACTATAGAATCTAGAAAAAAAATCTAGAAAAAAAAGTAGACAAGTTACCATTATAGAGAGTTTTAGCATTTGCCCATACAATGCTTAGATACGTAGTGTCTATGTAATATATTGGTACTTTATTTTGTACGGAGCATATTTATTTATACCGAGTATTCGAGGATAATTGAACAGAAAACGAAACTGTAGAATCTAGAAAAAAAAGTAGACAAGTTATCATTATAGAGAGTTTTAGCATTTGCCCATACAATGCTTAGATACGTAGTATCTATGTAATATATTGAATTGTAGAGATCTTACTTTATGAAAATAATATTATTAATACAATTATTACTTAATATACAATTAAAAAAGCTATTTAATCATAAGCTGATTTTAGGTTACTAATAATTGATATCAGTACAAACTTAAAATATACTCACCTCATTGGGCAAAACTTCCGTAATCACTTTGAATGTATTTCCTACAGAATTTGTAGAAAGCGTAACTTAGCTAATTCATTCAGTTAGTACAGTTAAAGCCCAATGGGTATCTTAATTATCTTCTTATGATTTGATGCCGATAGGTTATTTTTTTTCTCTGTTTGAAAAAATGACAATTTTGTTTGAAGTTTAATTATTAATAATAAAAAATGTATGAAAAGAAGATGTAAAAATAATTTTATTTTACTGTAAAATTTGAAGTAAAACGTTTATCCCATTTTTTATAACAAGTGTCTTTTCTAAGAAAAAATTTGATTATATGTACTAATAACTTATTCAAGGAGTCACTTTTTCGCTATAAAGAGGTTCATCTAAAATGTGATTATCACTAAAGAAAAATTCAAGATGCATTAAATTAGAAAAAAGAAATTTTGTTGGACTAAACAAAATACCGTTATAAACAGGGTTATTACTTTACATAAGTTTCACTGTAAATTATTTAAATGCTATTTAATGTATACATACAGCTGTGTTAATGAACATAAACTATTGGAATGAATGTATGTAAAGAGTCATTACTTCTTTCATTAGATTCACTGTAAATTCTAGTTTAATTTTCGAATATCTCTTAATTCCAATAAAAGCAAACAGTTAAAAACTGACTACTTAATCAGTAGATAGTTATGAAAAAAATTCATTAAAATTATATACGCAATGTTATAAGCATGATGGAAAAGTTTTATCTTACGCAATCAATACGTTAATAATTACTAAGGGAACCAAATGCAGCTATTAAATAAAAAATACTACAACTGTTCCTTAAACCTGCATACACTTCATTTAAAATCAATCAAATGGTTTGTAGTTAGAATATTGAAAAATAATTGATTCAAATAAAAAATGAATTAGTGATGTTTAACTTGGACTGGTTAAATAAGGTCTATTTAAATCACTTGTTATTATTGGATTCGGGGACAAAAAATCGTATTATACATTAAAATACCATACTTAAAGTACAGACTAATATTTTAATAAATTCACTTTATACTTAATTTAGTACGCCTGGCTTTCCGGTAACTTAAAGTTAACTCGAATCAATGTATAAGTGTGAAATAGTAATTTAAATTGTAATATCTAATTATTTATTAAAATAAAAAATTATCAAAAATAAGGAAAAACTAAAATATTTTAAAATAATTTTTAAATGGAGTATATCTGGCAATTAATACTTTCACTTTTACATGCCCCACGAAATTTGTTGAAAATTGTTTTTCTAGCATCTAAGTAGCTTCTGGGGGAAAAACACTTTTACAGGCAGTTAAACAATATATATTAAGTACACAGATGCATCAAGTAGGGCAGCTAGAATTTCAGCCTGAAAAGAGGGGTGGAGGGCAATGTTCAAACTATACGTTTAGAGGACAACTCTCAAACTTGAAGAATCACGCGAGTTAAAGTTTTTGTACCAAAGACCTATATTAAAAACAAACTACTACTTCAATTAATTTCCATTGATTCCAATATGCTCTCCGTCAAATGATGTAAGTCAGTCAACTTGCACACAGTTTTCCAGAAACATATCACCTATATTGCAGAATATATAAATGCTTTTATACAATATTAAAAAATCTTAACTAGTTTTTTATTATTAAAGCCTAGAATTTATCAACAGCTTATGAAACTCCAAGAAAAGATATCTATTTGCAAGTCAAACTTTATGTTGCAAGGAACTAAATTACACAAGATATGAACCTTTAGCAGAACTGTCTTCTTGCTATGTATTCAAGAATGATATCCATAATTTTATTTTATAACTTTGTAACTTATTATTTAGGGCAACTCATAAAAATGCCCAAATGCATATTAGAAAAATTAAGAAAATTATTTCTTAAATATTAAAATTCATTTATCTTTGTCTGGATTATTATTCAAGCAATTGCTAATGATTCACTGTTTCATTATTATTTCCAATTTGCAAAGGCATTGACTATCAGAATCAAAATCTATCCACCTTAATTGTTGTTCGAGTGGATCAGTGTAGCACTTCAGAATAGACTGTAAGCAATAGGTTTTAATATTCTTATTTCTCGTATATAAGACGCTGAACGTATTATTGTAACTTAATACTATCTTTTATCAGCTTAGTATTGCTAAAACAGTTTATATTTTCTTTTAAATTTTAGTGACATTACAAACTGGAATAGTTATAAATTTCTTACAATTTTAATACATTTAAAATTTTGTGATGTATTTAAAATCTTTTAGTATTATAAATTATTCGAAAAGCTAAATATTAAAGTCTTACCTGGATTCGTTTAATTTGGCATCTAAGATTGGTATTCTAATCCATGGGAAATAATTAAGTTGAGACCTACTGCTTATATATAGCTGATTCTAAAGTGAAAAAAGGGATTCTTTGAAAAAAAAGATTCATTACGATACCAAAAGTTAACACCTTATCTATTCGCCCATTCTCCAGTAGCTTGTGAATGGAATTAAGTCTAAAAAATGATTACTTGTATTATTATGAACCTTGTACGAGTTTCAGGTGACAGAGATGTCTACTTTAATTAATTTTTACTTTAAATGCAGTAGGGTAAGTAACGTATAAATTTGAAATAAATATAACTGTTAAAAATGTGGACTAATTAGGTCAGAATTTATTGCTTATAACTTATTCTAAAAAGTTACTCCTTCGGAAAACAGGTTTATTCCATCACCAAAAAAGAGCACCCTTCCTATTTGGTCATCGTCTGGCAGCCAGTGAATTGAATTTAAACTAAAGAATTACTACTTATACAAATATGATACTCGTAAGATGTTCAGGTGAGTGATATGAGAAATTTTAAGATGTGCAGTATTTAATGCTGTAGTAATTATTATAGAGTGATGTGTACTAAAAAAATTTACTTTTCTTAATTCGATATATATCATAATACAATGTGACATAATTTATTGTTGTATTTCATTAGTTTTATTTCATAATTCAACAACATAGTACCACCGAATTTTCAGCCAAATTTATCTCTCAACCACATTAGTTACAAATCTTTTACAAAAGTAGAACCCATTAACTGCAATAATCGTAAAAAAAATCACTTAAATTTTCCTGCATCATGCAGCGTACATTAAAAACCTGGAATATGATTAATAAGCTAGCATTTACTACAGTATAGCCCCCTCGACTGCTCCCAAACGACTGAATCCTTTGAGACACGCAATTCTCCCCATCGTGTCCCAAGTCAAAGTCGTCAATCATCCACTAAAGCGGTGAAGATCGGTGGACGATTCCGGTATTGATGAGGGAAGTTGGTATGATGAATAGTTCCACATTAAGCCCATACGGAGGATGAGTGACGTGTCGTAATAACTTTGGCCTGGAACGCATCACTCACAAGCTTCCTCTCTCGGCAGAGAGCATTATAAATAGTACTCAGTTTTGGACAAGTTTTTACTGATTATATGTCCTAATGGCGGGTTCAAAAGATGCAAATTGAAAATTACTCAGACGTGAGGCGTTATTAAATTAAGAATTCAAAGAATTACTACCACAGTTTAGGATTTTCTCTAAACTATGTAATACCCCATATATATGCTATTAACGCTGGATTTTCAATCCTAGATCTATATGGGACTTACTAGAATAAATTTTAATATATTAATCATGTGTTCAATTGTACTGCGAATTATTTTTCTTACAAAATATCACAGTAAAATTTTAATGGTTGCATCGTTGAAAAACCGTTTTGACACCTAGAAACGTTAGTTTCTTTCAAGATAATATTGCATGTATTTTCCCCCCAGAAAAGCCACTAACTCTAAAATAAATTTTTCCAGTTAAGGTTTGTCCACTACCCTAAAATTGGGCAAAATTAAAGTATCTTTTAATGTAACAATTCGTACACTCCCCCATTTTAATAGTAGACACTTTTACATGAATCCCCAAGGCAATTAACTTTATACAACTACAAAAAAGTAATGTTGAAAATTTGATATTTTAGTAATGCATAAAATTAAATATAAATATAACTTCTGGATCTATAAGGTGTTATCTACTAAAAATATCTATCTTTGTTTAAAGGTATAGAAACATTTTTAATACTATAAAAGGGATTTGTAAACCTGATAGTTTCATGTGGGATTACCTATATTTGACTTTATTTGAGAAGCATTCCCAACTGTCTACGTACATCAATTTGTTGTCAGTTTCTGTTTTCGTGTTGATGCAAATAGCTGTGCTAAATCCTCTTTGTGCAAAATAGGAAGCCGGGAAAACAGTTAAAAGTTTTTTACAGTAACCCAAAATGCAGGCTGTTAAATAAAGTATATATTGTATACTCAGATAGTGTAGTATCCTAGTACAAACAGTTAATCATTTGTGAATAATTAAATAAGATATTCTTGTGTTAGTATGGATTCATCTCCCTTTATGGATTTGCTTGCAAAGAAATTAACATCCAATCGAGATAAATGTAAAGTGTGGTTGGAAATCTTTGTTTAAGATAAAAAATAAGAATCTTTGAACAGTATAAAAGTAATTAAAATTTCATATAATTTTAAGTGAACAGCCAAAAAATAAATACTAGTTTATTTATTAGTATTCATTTAAATTAGAAAGGAAAATAGGTCACAATATTTTATTTTATATTTAACCTATCGTGAAACAGCAAATGGGACCTACGTACCGCCAAATTATATTTAATTTATTTGTACAGACATGGACCCTGGGATCTGCACCGACAGTTTTGGAAATCCCTCGTGCAGGTCAATTGTGTCAAAAGTTTGATGTGGAACTACAGTTTTGGTACGCATGCAGTATACAAAGTTTGACCCGTTTACATTTTTTTTTACAATTTAGTTTACGTGTATATACAAGCACATAATTTTATATCTGATTTTAGAACAGTTGAAATTCATCAAAATCTCAAAGTAAGATGTTTGAGTTATTATACAACATTTTTGGAATTCTTAAAATAATAGTTTTTAGAATTCTTTAAAACTATTATAAAAACGTGGTAGTACAGCAAATTCCTTAGGATGTTAAGAAAAATATATTTAATTTCAAATTATTGGTGGAAAATTTTGGAACACTCTTTTTAAAACACAAATGGGAACATTTAGCAAACATACATTCAAAAAAAAAAAAAAAAAAAAAGAAAAAGTAGCATTCTAGAGAATTTGCTAGTCTATCCGGCGGAGTAATTTTTTTTTTAATTTTTAAAATTGGAGCTGTTAAGACTGAAGACATTTTTCCAGTATATTAACACTGATTTGATGAAGCTGTGGTAGCTCAATCGGTAAAGGCGTTACTCTCATAACCGGAAGGTTGCAAATCCGAGGTTCAACCCTGCAAAAAATCTATGTTCATTAATAGCTCTGGCATGTAAAATACATTTATAGACTCAAGGTTCTCCAAGCTCAAACGATACCTCTAAAGGTAACAGGCCAAGATTGGGGATATGCTTCTAAATTACGAGGACCAAGCGAAACAATTTTACTCACGTCCGTAGCATTTCTTTAACCTACACATGCCTGCTGGGTGCTTCTAAATGAGGATTTAATAGAAGTCGCAATGAGACAAAGGCAAGGGTTCAGAAACATTCAATAGAAGAGCATCGGCGTGTTCAAGAAAATAATATTTCCATTTCACAACACAAACAAACTAACATTTATTAAACATAAAAAATGATACCCAGTATTATTAGGCTTGGCATGCCTTCAATAAATGTGCCATTTTCACGTTAACATGAAGGTTCAGTGGCATCACACAGTTACAGAAAAAGTTACTATACTTACAATAGAAAACAGTGCCCTCTCACGGCTTTCCATACGCTTGAAAAGTAAATTCCGCTACAGATGTCTGTATTGCCAACTGCATTGGAAAAACAATTGGGAGAGGAACCAAATATGACAAGTACAAACTCACTTTAATTTTGAATATTAATTTATGAGAGGTTAGTGACCTGCTACAGGTTTACCAGGTTAGTTTGTGAGGTTTAAGAGATTTTTAATAGATCATAAGTTCCAATTTCAAAGTAACATTTATGTATTGCTCTCCCGTATACAAACTATTGATAACATATTATTCATTTACATTTAATCTTCTTAGTCCATTCCCTATTTTTATTCATAGTGTATTACGTAGTGCTCTAAATAACTGATTCCAACGATAATCTCCACCAAATTTTTTCAAAGCTAATTCAATCCTCCAAAAAAATTAAAAAATGCGTTCACAGTGTTTATTTACATATAGCTACTACCTATACAAGTTTTTTAATTGAATAAAAAAATTGTGAATTTTATTCCAAGAAGATAGTATAAAATACCAATTAGATGTATTTTCCAAACATTATTTGTATAAAGGAAATAAAGCCCTGTCTTTTCCTGTGATTAAGTCAAAATACACTTCTGATCAATAT
>CM063498.1:153156216-153163716 GCA_032207245.1 Pardosa pseudoannulata | reverse complement strand
TTCAAATTATAAAACACGTTATTTATGTGATAGTGCACAATACGTCATCTTACAAGAATACCACTACTGTTAGTTACAAACTCGGTACCTCATAACTAAACTTTTTTTGCCGATATCTCTAATGCAATTTTAGCTGTACAGCACCATAAGATCAACCTTTCAAATATCGAAGCCATGTCGTTTGATACCACTTAGATCACAGGTTGGAGTTATTTCTTAGACCCTGTCTGAGGAAAGAGGTAAAAAATATAGTTTCGATTCCATGTAAAACTGTGTCCATAACTTATATAGAATGGATAAGATATATTTAAAACCGAAATCTTATTTTATTTTGAAAATTCAGCAACAGAAATATCTTTTAAAAAACATACGCTCTATTTTTTCACCTTTTAACGTCTCAAGGATTTGATTTATGATCTGTTTCTGTCTTGGTCAATTGTCTAAATATCTTCAATCAGTCTCATTGTGCGAAATAAGATATATTTAATGTATGTGCTTAACTGTGAAAATAAAAATTGTCCAATGCATTTACCCTTTACGCATACATGTGCAAAGCAAAACCATAATTCGTAAATACAATAAAACCTTCATCCATCGTTTTTCAAAGGAATAGAAATGGAAAATTGTGAATGCGGGAAATAAATGTTGAAATTCGATAAAATGTGTGACTATGAATAAACTAATTTTTTACAACAGTAATTAGAAATAATTGATGTTGTGCTTACCAATTTATGAACTATAACAGTATTTAGAGCTATATTTTGAATTTGGTTTGGTTTTGGAGCGCTACGGTCTACTTTTTGCAACACGAGGGCTAATAAAAATCTATTTAATTCTGAACATCCATGCAAATAACACGAATCGTTCAAGCCAGCACCCTAACTATTCGCATCTTCAGCGATGTTTAGAATTATACTTAACATTACAAATTATTTTAACTAATATGTGCTTTCAATAGAATTAGTGAAAGAATGATCATCTTTCACTTTTTCCTCAATACGCTACTGCTATGAATAAATAATTTAATTTGAAAAAACTTGGTGCTTTCCAATTTAGTAAACTTCTAGTTGGTTTGGATAGATGCTATTTGTTTACTAGTATTATGTTATTTTAGAAATATAACTTAACAAAATTATTTATATATGTGCGACATAGACATTCTCATCAACTCATTATTCTTTCACCTGTCCCTCCTGAAGTAGTCTACTGCAGTTTTCCACGTACATAAATAATTTTAATTTTGACAAAGCTTGGTGCTTTCCAGATCTTTAGTTCCATTAACCACCTCTAGTTGGTTTGGATAACCCGATTGCTATTTGTTTACTAGTATTCCCCAAAACCCATGTTATGGTCTAGGAAATGATCCATGATGAACCACAAATAATTTCGATATTTGTGCAACCTTAAGACATTCTCATCAACACAAAATACTTTTATCAGTTACAGTTATATATATTTTTATAAAGATTTTCCACAATGATATCCATTAAATTTCCAATTTTAATCTGTAATAGAACTTGTGGTCAAGACGAAGTACCACTAGAGTGCACAGTCCACGTGAAAGATTTAAGCAGAGAAGGTAAATGATCTATCAAAATAGAAGGTTATAATTTTCTAGGTATCTGTTCCTCTGTAAAGTACTGACTATCATTCAAGTACAATTCTGAATGAATTAAATTTATTTATTAGTCCCAATGCCATTATAAGAGGATATAATTGTAAATACAATTTTTGACACTATGTAACAACAAAGTTATAATTTAAAAGTAATGAAGATTAACCACTATAAAACATAAACAGCTTTCTAAAAAAATTTTGATTTTTGTTATCTGTGCTTTCAGAAAGCAAAATATATGATTCAACCTCAAGAGTCTAGACAATTTTTAGTTTTATTATTTAAATAATAAATATTTGTACTACAAATTCATATTTCATATTTATTATTTTATTGAAATCCTTTAATATGAATGCGAGTTTATTTTCTTTTTCCTCCCCTCATTGATTACCCAGTTTTGATTGAATAAATCCCAAACAGGGAAATATTCTCTCAAGTCCATCTGAAATCCTGATCAACAATAATTCATTGATAATTACTTGAAAATATCAAAAATATCGTTTATTATTATATTTTTTAAAATAAGTTTCGGATATATAGATTATGATATAAATCCATTAATATGTATCTTAACTCCACTGAGTGTTTATCCAGCTTCCGAGTTTGATTTGCTACGGTAAACATTACAAATTTATGCAATTTTTTTTTAATGTAGAAGTCTATAAATAGTTTTTGATTTAAAGTAAAAAAGTGGCAATTTTATGATTCAAAGTTAAAATTTAACGCCGAGAGGTTTAGTTCGCTTAGACGAAAACGGCAGCTCGAGAAACAATCAAGTTTAGACTGAATTGTGACGATTGGTGATTTTTATAGTTAACAAAATTAAAATATCTTTCCATTTATCTCGCAACATTTTAGAATTATTCTTAAAATTTTCTACACCCTGCGGTTTCCTCTAGTCGAGAGACGTTTAAGATTGAAAAATCCCTAATTGCAAAATCTTTGATGGTAGCCGTAAAAAAATATTTTGCTCTCAAAGGTTTATTAGACCTATAGAAGGTTTTAGAAAACATTGAGAAACAGCAAAAGACCATTTGCTTTATGACTACACAAAAACCCTTTTATCAAAGTTATAAATGTGAGACTTTATATTGTGATGTACTGAATGATTAACGAAGACAAGTAAATCTGCACTTAAACTTTTTCTTTTTTGACCCAATATTGTAATTAAGGTACTTTTTTCTTTGAGACCCAAGATTTTACAGATAAAATTTCACATTTCATCAAAACTAATTTATTTCTTAGGTAGAAAAAAAACATACATATGACATATTGTTTTACTACTTGTTTTAAGTATAGTAAAGCTAATGAAAAATAAGTTATGTGTCCTGATTTTTTGCTGCAAAGGAAATTAAATATTCAAGGCTGGTCCAAGTTCTTTTTCAACTCCTCTTCTTAGCCCACTCTCCTGTTTCTAATCATGGATCTTGTTGGTGCTTCAACCACATTTGGTGAAATTGGCGTGCTTGCAGCTTGCGTGCGTGGCGTGCTTGCAGCGTGGCGTTTGAAATCTGGCGAGGGGATCGTAACTCAACAAATTGATTCTTAATCAAAAACAACATTTTGAGGAAAAATTTTTCAAAATTTGATTATTTTAAATACTTTTAATAATAAATTTTTAATAAATTAAATTAAATTAAATAAAATTAAATAATAAATTTTTAGATACTTGGTAAATTCTTTTTCCAATTTTTAAGTAAATCGACCGATCTTTGCAGAACACGTTAGATACTTATTTTTTTATTTCAATTTTTCAAGTAAATCGACCGATCTTTGCAGAACACGTATTTTGAGTGGAGGTTGAAGAGGAGTTGTAAAATTGAAAATTTTTTTTTCAAATCTCTTATTAGTTAAGTAACAAACTTAAGACATGCCACCTTCCAAGCTAAAAAGACTTTAAAACTTTTCAATAAGACACTACTTGATTACTCATTTATTTTCTAGATTCAAGTAATCAAAATATATTCTTATGGCTTGTATTAATTTTATTTATTTCAGTCTAATAAATACGATTTTGTCACCTTTGACAGTCGCTCCTTGTTCCCCTCTATAGCTGGCCTTTCTGTGAAAAATGGAAAAACGTACTATGATCTGTGGTTTTTTCTTTTGTATTTTTTGCAAAGCTTTTTCCTTGCTGAATGGCAACATAAGAGATTTGAAAAAAAATTTTCAATTTTACAACTCCTCTTCAACCTCCACTCAAAATACGTGTTCTGCAAAGATCGGTCGATTTACTTGAAAAATTTGAAATAAAAAATAAGTATCTAACGTGTTCTGCAAAGATCGGTCGATTTACTTAAAAATTGGAAAAAGAATTTACCAAGTATCTAAAAATTTATTATTTAATTTAATTTAATTTAATTTAATTTATTAAAAATTTATTATTAAAAGTATTTAAAATAATCAAATTTTGAAAAATTTTTCCTCAAAATGTTGTTTTTGATTAAGAATCAATTTGTTGAGTTACGATCCCCTCGCCAGATTTCAAACGCCACGCTGCAAGCACGCCAATTTCGCCAAATGTGGTTGAAGCACCAACAAGATCCATGATTAGAAACAGGAGAGTGGGCTAAGAAGAGGAGTTGAAAAAAGGAAGAACGTTTTTTTTTTTGTTTTAGTATTTTGATTGTATTGTTTTGTTTTAGTATTTTGATTGATGTTTTAGTATTTAGTGTTTTGAGTTGTTCTTTGAAATCTATGTATAATCTTCATGCGTTTTTTTAGTGTTTCGTCAGAACGTGTTAAATAAATGTTTTATTCGTAGCGGAAGGCTTCTTCTTTAAATTGTGTTCTGAAGAATATATTTTTCCAGTGCGTCCCACAGAATCCAAGGGGGAAAGGATAAAAGCCTTTTAATATTATTTTTTCGATAATGCTCTTCCCTTAAGTTTGGAATTTAATACCTTCTGAGCGTAAAACAGTTTCAGAGTTGAGTAACTTTTTGATTATTGTTAAGCTCCTAAATTGTATAAATATAAGTATGTGGTGTAGATAAACATAAAAATACAATTAACTCTTTATTAAATTCATGTTGCAATATTAAATTTTAGCCACGTCTGATTTGGGAAGAATCAATACAGTTAACACTAGATTTACGGACCGAGCCAATTTGACTCATTAAAAATTTTATCACTATATATATATATATATATATATATATATATATATATATATATATATATATATATATATATATATATATATATATATATATATATATATATATATATATATATATATATATATATATATATATATATATATATATATATATATATATATATATGTGTGTGTGTGTGTGTGTGTGTGTGTGTGTGTGTGTGTGTGTAAAACTTTAATATCACTTTTCAAAAACATACGTTGGTTTTTAGTTAAGTAATATATGTAAACTTTCATTCCTCTTCCCGCAGACCCCTTCATTTCGCATTATTATAAAGTTTTTTGATAAATAAAAAAAAAAAAAAAATTATCAAATGTGGTAAACCTATTTTCCCGGTTGTGAGCCAATTTGACTCATAGAATGGTTTAACAGTTAATCTCATAACATGAAATTTATTGGTCCTATCAGGCTTGGGCAACAGTCAAGATTTTATTTTCCAATTGGCTGAAGAGCGAAGAAGTAAATATAGAGAAGAAGTCGAGAACACTTCCATTCCAATGACAGAAATTCATGCTACCGACGCACGGAAGAATTCAACAATCATGCTAAAGAAACAGATGTAGAAACCATTGTGCTAAATGTAATAGAAATGTTTGCCGAAAATGTGTTTCAAAAACAGATTTTATATGTAAAAAATGTTTTTCCATGAATTTTTTGATAATACTTTTTATTTAAATTAATTTGGAACTATTTTCTTTGCAAAAAAACTTTAATTTTCTTGTATGAGTCAAATTGGCTCAGTTCAGTAAAAATAGGTGTATGATCAACATCCGTAAATTTAGTGTTAAAAAACACTTCTCTAAAGGAAAAATTCTTTAATTCTTAAATTCTTTATTTCTATAATTCTTTTATAAGTGTAAAATTTTTTATGTGTATTTTACAATTATAACTAAGATTTAACGTTTTTAATCTACTATTTTTCTAAACGATACTCTGTATTTTTGCTCTATACTTTAATGAGTTTAATGTGAAAAAAAAATCTGAATTTCTTTTCCAAACTTTTACTACTCCCCTCCCCCCAAATTTTTTTCTTCGATCTAAAAATTTTTTCTTTCATCTAAAAAAGATATTTATCTTCATTAAAGATGTAATAATAACTTGACAACTATCTCAATTGCCCTTTAGAACGGCAAATAAGTTGTCAAAAACAGAAATGTTTTCCTTGATGCTCAAAGATGGAGCAAAATTCCTATGCTTAATGTAAATAAAATACAAGTAAAAAAAATCCCCAAGCTATGATTGGCACATCCATTACAGAAATTTCTCCCAAACTTCCATTGAACTTTAAAATGCCAGGATTTTAGTGACATATAAAGCGTATTAATTCCTCTAGTGTCTTAATTTTCAAGTAAGATGAAACCATGAATAATTCTGCCGTCTCATAATAATTTCTCAAAACAAGGCAACTAATTTGACGTGCGTTAAGCTGCTCATTTTATTAAGTTCATCAGTTGTGCAAATGACGGGCGTTTGCTTTTTTTTCCCCTTTTCCAGTTTTTTATCCTTTATTTTTTTTCACTCCCAGAAGCGAAGTCATTAATGCTTCTCACCCACCCTGGAAGTTAAACTCAATAAACACTAATGAATCTTAATGCAGGTTTTTCGATGGCTGAGAAAGTAGAAGGGGAAAATCTCCGAGAATAACTTACTGTTCGTGCGAAAGAAAAAGATGATTTTTAATATCGGGAATTTTTATTTTATTATCGTGTTAATCACCCGCGGCTGGCTATGTATGTTCTATCTATTTTTAGAATTCTTTTTAACTATATTTATTATTATTATTATTAAGAAAACATTCAATATTATTAACCTTTACAGCTATTTTTTTATCAGCGCATCCGGGAGTATGACGACGAGAAATAATCAGTGCTGAAAATATATTATTGAATAAACTAGCTATGCATGTTCTGTCTATTTTTAGAATTCTTTTTAACTATACTTATTACTATTATTAAGAAAACATTCAATATTATTAACCTTTACAGCTATTTTTTTATCAGCGTATCCGGGAGTATGACGATGAGAAATAAAGAGTGAGGACTAATTGAATAAACTGGATATGTATGTTCTGTCAATTTTTAGAATTCTTTTTAACTATATTTATTATTATTATTAAGAAAACATTCAATATTATTAATTCTTACTGCTATTTTTTATCAGCGTATCTGAGAGTATGACGACGGGAAATAAAGAGTAAAGACATATTATTGAATAAACTGGCTATGTATGTTCTATTTTTAGAATTCTTTTTAACTATATTTATTATTATTATTAAGAAATCATTCAATATTATTAACTCTTACAGCTATTTTTTATCAGCGTATCCGGGAGTATGACGACGAGAAATAATCAGTGCTGAAGACATATTATTGAATAAACTGGCTATGTATGTTCTGTCTATTTTTAGAATTCTTTTTAACCATATTTATTATTATTATTATTATTATTAAGAAAACATTCAATATTATTAACTTTTACAGCTATTTTTTTATCAGAGCATCCGGGAGTATGACGTAGAGAAATAATGAGTGCTGAAGACATATTATTGAATAAACTAGCTATGTATGTTCTGTCTATTTTTAGAATTCTTTTTAACTATTTTTATTATTATTATTAAGAAAACATTCAATATTATTAACTCTTACAGCTATTTTTTATCAGCGTATCTGGGAATATGACGACGAGAAATAAAGAGTAAAGACATATTATTGAATAAACTGGCTAT
>CM063498.1:153091216-153151216 GCA_032207245.1 Pardosa pseudoannulata | reverse complement strand
TTCACGAATTGATTTTGGAGTAGAAATATAGCATATCTTAAAATGAATTTCCTACAAACCTTAGTGATTTTCAGTTGATGTCACTAAATTTTTACTATTTTCTAAAATCGTACAGGTGTGTTTCGTTTTTAATAATAATGATTCAGACATAATTTTGTTTATTACAAAAGGATCTTATTAGAGACTACTAATTTCAAATGAATATATTTTTATGTAACTTATTGAACCATTACATAAAATTTCAAGTAAAAATTCAAATTTATTTAATTCAAAACAAGATAGTTTTGCCAGTCTTTTAAAATAATCTATGCCAAAAATCTTTTTAAAAAGGGGATATTGATTTACATAGTTTCCTTGTACACCTATTGAATTATACAAATGTTTTTACTGCAGTTCATTTTAACTGTTTTATTTATTTATGTAAGATACAATACTTTTAATTTTTAGTAAAGTTGACAGTTAACGCCAAATCTTACGTCAACATGTACTAAAAACATGCTACTACAAACTTAAAATATTTGGGTATAATTATTGATAGTGGACTAAATTTTCAACAACATTTAAAGTACTTGGAAACAGAAATCACTAGATTAATAATAAATACTAATAGACTCGGTAATGCATACTGGGGCATAAAGTCAAGTATTATGAGAACCTGGTATATTACAGTAGTAGAGAAAAAAATTCTATATGGAATAGAGGCATGGTATGGTTTTCTTAATAGTCATGGAATTAATAAACTATACTCAATACAAAGAAAATTTCTGATAAAAATCCTGCATACCTATAGAACAGTATCAAACCCAGTATTAAACTTATTATCAGGAATCCCACCAATATTCATAACAGCCAAATATTTAACGAAAATTTATGAATTGAGATACAGAGGATCGAAAGAAACTTATCAGGGAAATATATTACAAGCAGAAAATATAGAATTGAAAAATTTGAAAAAGAACAATAATCCAATAGATATCCCCATAAATCTAAAATTATATTACGATAAGATCCAAGATGAAATAATAAATGAAGGATTAAAAATCTACACAGATGGAAGTAAAATGGAAACAGGAACGGGTTACAGTTATGTAATAATAAAAAGAAATAAGATAGTATATACCTGTAAAAGAAAATTGCATTGTTGTAATACTGTATTTCAGACTGAGGGGTCTGCAATACTTGATTCGCTCAGAAAGATAAAAGAATTGAGTGAAGACAATATATATTTATATACTGACAGTCTTTCAGTAATCAAGAGCCTAGAACAATTAGTACCGAAATCCAAATTAATTACCGAGATCCAAAAAGAATGTAAAAACATGAATAACCGAACAATTAATATAATTTGGATCTAAGCTCATACGGGGAATACCGGTAATGAATATGCAGATATTTTAGCAAAGAACGCCACGAAAGCAATAAATTACAAACCAATACAGCTCCCGGTATCAATACTTAAAAAAATATATGAAAGAAAACATAAATAAAGATTGGCAAGATTATTGGGACAATAGTGAAAAAGGAAGAGCAACCTATACTATAATGTCTAAAGTAGAACAAAAGTTACAATTCGAAAATAACGTATTAAATTATTTCATTACCGGTCATGGAAGTTTCCCAACCTTCTTGTACAGAATTGGAAAATTAGATTCACCAAACTGTTAATGTGGAATGATAGGCACCCCTCAGCATTATATGCAAGAAAGATGTAATCTAGTTCCGATGTGTATTAAAAAATACGAAAACGAAACACAGATCGAATATTTAAAAAAAATAGACAATAATCGTAATCATATTAAAAAGTTAAAGGAAATTTATAATATATTATATTCAAATTATTCTTATATACAAAATAAATTCTAAAAATTTTAATATGAGGGAAAATACTTGAAAGAGGTAAAAATAGTAATAGTGTTTAAAAAACAGTGTTTAAATTAATAATTCAGTGTATAACATTAAAATGAATAATGTCGAAAGGTTCTCCCCACCCACTTAGGCTTTTGCATCCACAAACTTCTTCAGTTGGATGTGGGTGTGGGTCATCTAAGTCAAAATGTACCTGTTGAATAAACAGATTCAGCTTACGATTCCTTTCGCCAATGAAGAATGGTCAGATTTCTCGTGTGATACAGAAATATTATCAACCAATAATTACTCGTCAATCTGAATTAAATTAAATCAGTGAAAAATCTTCCATTACAGCTCGAGAAAGCCTTCGCAATTATCATCGGGAAAAGGGATCGTAAACTGAATCTTTTCCAACACGTACATGTTGACGTGTGATATCATCTTTAGGAATGCATGTGGGCAGGCAATGCTTAAGGAATGGTTTAGGTTTTATTTGGAGTGATACGTCCTACTATTTTGCAACACGAGGGCTAATGAGAGCGGGACCTACAGATTAAAGCCGATTCTGAACAGCTAAGAATATCCATGCCACAGTGGGATTCAAACCCATGAACTTCCGTGTCGAAGGTCAGCACCCTAACCTTTCGACCTTCGTTCGTCAAAGAACAACCCAGTTCTTATGTGAAGATCAAGTTGGACATCTGCATTATTAATCAGATGATTCAGAAACCACTTTAAGTCAGATGGGAAACTTCCTTGCACAATCCTAAACATTTCATAGACTTAACTACTATTCCAGAGTTATGGCCTTGACACATGTCAACATATACGTGTTGATAAAGCAACAGATTCAGTTTATGATTCTTTTTTGCTATTAAGAATGCGCAGATTTCTCATGTGAAAACGAAAAATTTGTGTGAGGAGGTCTTAAAACAGTTTGAAAAACATTTAGCTTATGCATGAGATATCTTCGCATTTTTCATCGGAAAAAGGATTCATAAATTGCATACGTTACTCTTTCAACACGTATATCTTGACGTGTGATTAAGTACTTTACAAAATTGCTAAAATATTAGATTTTAATTACATCGAGAACTTATATCAACACTGAGTACAGCTAAATTACTGCCATTTGGTGAAGGCCGGAAGTATTAAATTCCATTACATTGATATTTTTGTCATATAGAGTGTAGATTACAATAAAATATCAGATTTTAGTTACACCAAGAAATTATACAATATTATTTTAATACTGAGTACAGCTAAAGCACTACCATTTGGTGGAAAGGGAATTATTAATCTCCATTTCATTGAGATTTTGAATTATAAATAGTGTGGATTATAATAAAAATGGAGATAAATACCTAAATGCTACAATTGTCCTAAATACAAAATGGCAGTTTTCTGTTACTAATCATTTCTCAGTTGTACCCGGCATCGTTAACATATGTTAAGCTGAAACACTTGTTATATTAAGGTCAGATTGCAATAGAAGGTGGTTCGGAACTATATTTTAAGTTTCCTAAATACAAAATCTCAACTATCTATGTCTTATCTTTGAATTATGCGAGATACGTACATACGTCAGTACGAAACTAGACAAAATTAGTTCATTGGTAATCACAATGGATATAGTTTGAAAATGAAAATTTCCTTCTACAAGCATACCTATATGACTAGTCAAAACTTATTCAGAAGCATTCATTTCCGTTGAAATACGAACACCGTAATTTTTTGCGGTTACAATAATTCCTTTACTTCGTGCAAGAAAATAACCATCCTATAATATTAATACCCCATTTCAACAATGACCTAAATTTCCTTCAATACGTTTCATTTTAAAAGGACTGAAATTGATTTCAAAGCATTTGCAGATGTTATTTTTGCACGTCACCGAATTCGTTATTTTAAATCGCTTGCAAGGCAGTGATTATTTTTATCTGCCTTAGGGCGTTCCGTATTCATCATCGTTAAAAATGTATCTATTAGTCTATAATCTAAACTCTTGACAATATAATACCTTAATCACATGATGCATAACTACATGAAATATGAATATAAATGAATCATTTTAAACAAGATGCTTAAAATACTTCCTTTGTTTAATTTAATCCATCATCGCATCCCCAATAATCTGATTGATTCATTTAGAATCCAAACGTAATCATTCATTCCGTGGCATATCAAATGCTGCTGACCGATTCTCCTTGTTCTCTTCGCAAAGGAACTACAAGATTTATTTTTTAGTAGCACGGGTGCCCGTACTTTGCTATGGGGATTTTTATACGTTAATATTACGCAAAATATAGATTTTTTAGCATATATATTAATATTCGCTTTCAGTCAGTAACATTTTTAATTTTTGAACGCGGCACCTTTTCTTATAAGAATAACTGAGTCACCAGCTTAATTGATTTAATCCGTTGATGTACACTCATGAAAACACAAAAGCTTTGATAACGGTATCCATTTTCCTAATAAGTACGGCAGTGGTAATATATATATATGTATATATATATATATATATATATATATATATATATATATATATATATATATATATATAAATATATGTATATATATATATATATATATATATATATATATATAGTGTGTGCGTGTGTGTGTGTGTGTGTAAGGTTTAAATATGGGGTTTAAGAATTAAGAGAGTTATAATTAAAAATAGTTAGAACTCATGAACGATAACGTAATAATAGAAAGACATACCCTCGAGGGGAACTACACAGAGTCAAGAAGCCGATGCGGAAGTAGACATAGGAATTTTGCTTAGGTAGCAACGCCAAAAGAGAGAGTTCTGAGCGATAACTCGGGCTGATAATATCCTCCACGCTTGTTGCTCCAAGATGAGAACAAAGGATATCTAAATGGTATAGCCATGAACAGAAGAATAACAGTAAAGAAGTTTTATATATGAAATCAAATGTGTCGTCCATGCCTTAACCACTCGTCCATGTCAAATATATATATATATATATATATATACATACATACAAATATATATGTAGTTAAATGTCTATATATATATATATATATATATATATATATATATATATATCAGGTTTGGAAAATATATATATATGAAAATATATATATATATATATATATATATATATATATACATTTAACTAAATAATATTACGTTAATGAGGAGACTCGCGACTGTCTGCGGAAGAGTACAGAGAAAACAATGTAGGTGCAAGGTTATGTCTCGAAAACAAAAAAAGAGAGTGCGCAAGCAAGAGTTAGACTTTGATTAGAGGATCTGGGCTGTAGGCATCTCCACGAAGTTGTCTGTACAAATGAAACAACGAAGATGAAATTGATGGCGTAGCCATGGTCTTTCCCAAGAGACCTACAGCTATCTGGGAGTCAGGAATAAACTTTGAACTGTGTTGAAGTTAGCCCTGAAACCCACATAGGCAGCCATTTAGTTATTCGAGAAGTGAAATGATTTTTCTTGGACAGCTGAAAAATGTAGCCATTGGATGGAAAAATAGCCTTTATTCTAGTGTTAGTTTTGGGAGACGGGTAAAAACAGTTGAAGTTGGCGAATACTCCTTTAATTCTGATATTTTACTGTTGGAAAATTAGGTATTAAAGAATGAAAAGGGGTAAAAGGAGAACTTTTAGGTTAACAATTTTGATCTATTACATATATATATATATATATATATATATATATATATATATATATATATATATATATATATATATATATATATATATATATATATATATGTGTGTGTGTGTGTGTGTGTGTGTGTGTGTGTGTGTGTATAAAGGATAAAATATCAAAACTGAAATGGCAGACATAAAAGCCGCACAGGAATGAAGACCTTTCAACTCTTGTAAATAAAGAAAATTACATTCTCGGAATGATATTATAAAAATGCTAACTAAATGACAATAGGGGACGTGTCATCATCCTAGGTAAGTATAATTGATTGAATAAATTGATTACTTTAATACGATAAGAAAATATTCACTGAAAATCATGTCTGATAACTACGGGATCAATTTCCCTAATAGTGAGATTATTTTCCCACTCCATCTATATAAAAGTAATGAAAGATATAATTATAAAAATTGTAACTAATTTACAGTTTATGGCCTGTCGATTCTCATTAAGAATAGTTAATTAAGTAATCTGATTATTTACCATACTTATGAAGTACTCACGAATACATTTGCTGGATATAATTACGGGATCTATTTCCTAAGATTGAGCTCTACTGCATCTATATAAAATACTGCAAAATATAATTATAAAAATGTTGATTTACAATTTGGGACATGTCATTTTTATATAAGAATAATTGATTGAACTAACTGATTAATTTAATAAGCTGATGAAGTACTCCCGAAAACAAGTGTATGAGAATTATGAAATATCTTTTACTAACAATGAGCCCTACTACATCTATATAAAAATTACTGAAAATAGAATTATAAAAATGCTAACTAATTCACAATTTGGGTTGTCACGTCATTTTTAAATAAGAATAATTTGTTGAACAAACTGATTAATTTAATAAGCTGATGAAGTATTCACTTAAACACATGTGTGATAATTACGAAATCTATTTTCCTAAACATTGATATCCTTTTCCCTCTGCATCGACATAAAACTACTGCAAGAAATCGCGCACTCAGACAAGCATAAAATGTGCTGGGAGTCGCTTTAATGCCGCCCTGAAAAAAAGGGGAGAATAGGGCAAGACAGACAGTCTCCAGCTGATGGATCTCCGTGGGGCCGTAAAGGGTCAACCAGACCAGTCGCTTAATCACAGTAATCTGGTGGTCAAACCCTGCCGAAAGGTTGGGAAAGTGTGGTCGTAAAAAGCACGCTCTGTCACAAACGATTCAGACAGAGTGTGCCAGCTCGCGGCACATATTGCCTTCACTGGGGAATTTTATTCGGCGATATTCTAGAGATTTTAAACATTTTATTAGATTTTTATAGACAGTATCCATTTCAAAGTGAGAAAGATATAAAAAGAAATTGTAGCTGCCGCTTAAGGTTGAGATAATTTCATTGATAGACATATTTACTATCAAGTAGAAAATAAAATACTATATGCACAGTGTTGTGATTTAAGTACTGGGAAATTTTTTAAGAGTATACTCTATGATTAAGAACTAAATTGTATAAGTCGTATATTCATACATATATGTATATATATATATATATATATATATATATATATATATATATATATATATATATATATATATATATATATATATATATATATATATACATGGCCCTAGCGGACAATTTAGGAAAATCTCAAATAAAAAGGAGATACAGGCTGTTGGAGACAGATCTTTTTTAGAAATATTTTACCACAGATGTTGGCCCAGGTGTTATGGGTCTATTACATAACAGTTCATGCTAGCTGACCCTTCAGTTTGTCCTGTCCCTATGATGAAGTGTGAACCGTCCAACATTATCTTAATAAAAGTCTTTAGCTAAAAAGGTATCATTTTTATGGCCATGATTGCAAGCACCCATTGAGAAGTCCGTTTCATTATATATATATATATATATATATATATATATATATATATATATATATATATATATATATATATATATATATATATATATATATATATATGTATATGTATATATGTATATATATACACATATACATATATGTATGTATATATATATGTATATATATATGTATATATATATATATATATATATATATATATATATATATATATATATATATATATATATATATATATATATATATATATAGAGAGAGAGAGAGAGAGAGAGAGAGAGAAAGATAGATAGATAGATAGATAGATAGATAGATAGATAGATATCAGGTTTTAAAATAGGTGCTAAGAACTAAGTGAGTTATAATTAAAAATAGTTAGAACTCATCAACGACACGTAATAGGCGAAAGACACACTCTCGAGCGGAGCTATATAGAGTAAAAGAGTTGACGAGGAAGTAGACATAGGAATTTTGCTTTGGTAGCAAAGCCAAAAAAGACAGTTCTGAGCGGGAACTCGGGCTGATAACATCCTCCATGCTTGTCGGGGCAAATTATGAGAAAGAAGGATATCTAAATGGCATAGCTATTGACAGAAGGACTACAACAAAGAAGTTTTTATATATGAAATGAAATGTGTCTTCCATGTCTTAACCACCCGTCTATGTCATATATATATATATATATATATATATATATATATATATATATATATATATATATATATATATATATATATATATATATATATATATATATATATATATATTGAAGTTTAGAGCACACTCAACAGTAAAAAGATGATTTATAGAGGAATGAATTAAGTTAGATTTAGAATTGGTTTATTCATCTTGTAGATCTGAAGACATGAATTCTAAAAGGTACAAATAATTACATTGTGGAAGTCGAGGCAAAAACTTTTATTCCCGGACAGTGGAGAAGACAGCCATTTCATTTTCACCAGATGATTTACGTTCGTCCTGATAGAAGCAACAACATACTCAAGAAGAAAAGGGAAAAGAAGGGAATCTCACAGCCACCAATTTATAGACTCCTAAAGAATCTGATGATCACACAGAAAAGTAATTATATTAACGTATGTGATATCGCAATGCTTAGATTTTTTAGATTCATTATCTGTCTTTAACTGAGTATATTTCAATATATTACGATGAAAATGTGCCGAATGATGGCGGAGTGGTAGGATGCTGCTCTTCAGAACCGGAATTCATGGGTTCCAATCCGCTGCTTGCATGGGAGTTTATAGCCATTTGGAATTGGCTTTAAGCAGTTAGTCCCACCCGTATTATCTCTCGTGTAGCAGAAACAGTATACCTTAGCGCTCCTAACCAAATCAAAACTAGGATGAATGATGAAATTTTAAATAGAATATTGTTTAACAATTAACAAGTTAAAGTCTACGTCATCTCGGGACCAAAAATCTGGAGCCTGCTGCCTAAATATGATTATAAACGAACAACCATGCAAGCAATGGATTCGAACCCTTGTAATCTAGAGTCAATAGACAGCTTCTTAAGGAATAAGATTTCGTCCGATGAAACAAAGAGAGAGAGATGTACATAAGGATTTTTTTTTAAAGAAATCGAAAAAGACAAGAGTTTGTTATCTTGAAAGATCATAATTTGCCTATAAAATATGAAAACAAATTTTTAAAAATAGTACTGAGGTAAGCATTTATGTATATATATTTTATACACATATATACATTTTATACACACACACACACACACACACATATATATATATATATATATATATATATATATATATGTGTGTGTGTGTGTGTGTGTGTGTGTGTGTGTGTGTGTAATATGGACGAGACTCATTCAAAATCACAACACAGTTTATTTCTGGTAAGAAACATGAAATCCATAGGAATAGGCAAACACTTTTACAACCTAGTGCACATAGACCATGTGATCCCGTACATACACTTTTGAAGTACGGATTTCTCAGGTAAAAATACTACGAATAATCCCTAAGCACAATTGATCACGTGATAAAAAAATACCCATGTTTAAAGAGAACACGCTAACTATTGGCTAAAGTAGTACAGACAGAGGCTGAATTAAGTCTATAGCGTGTCTGGAGGGAAAAATCAGAATTACCGCGCAAACCCCGAACTTACTTTATGAACAAAAGTTATTAAATTAATATTAAAATACTTAAATAAGGGATTTTAATATTACACACACACACACACACACACACACACACATATATATATATATATATATATATATATATATATATATATATATATATATATATATATATATATATATATATATATATATATATATATATATATTTATATATATATATATATATATATATATATAAATATATATATATATATATATATATATATATATATATATATATATATATATATATATATATATATATATATATATATATATATATATATATTCCTTTTAAACTTCCACCAATGAAATTATCCAATGAGATTTAAGTACAAACTAAAGAATACTTTCATTTAATGTTAGGTATTTAAAACTATCAAATATTATATTACGTTCAATTATATTCCGTTAAATCATATTTATTTTCCATTGCTTAATGAGAGTCAGATAAATTTAATATAGATGTAAACATTTTGCTTTTCATTATAATGACTTAAAATATAATTTGGAGGAAACTTGTAACCAGATATTGTAATTTCTCTCTTTCATCATATGATTTTATATGTATGCCAAATTTATTTTAAATTGTATCAGATGCAAAGGTTTATTACATTATATCATATACCTTATGATAAAATTAATATAGACATATATATTTTTTCAAAACATGACGAAAATAACATTGCAAAATTAACCAAAATTAGTAAACAATTTAAATAAAAATTTAAAGAGCTTTTCACTTTTAATATTTACTTAGTTTGTGCCTTTATTCATTTTGTACTTTTCTTTGAAAATTTTGTGTAAATGAAATTCCCATTATGTGCGTATGTAAGAAACTGGAAACATGGGTAAAATGCATCTTTCATTGAGAATAATGGCTTAAATCTCTAGAGCAGAAACCACCCAACAGTCGATCCTGAGTTACTAGTAGCTCTAAGAGAGATTTTCAATTGGCCGCAGTCTCAGGCGTAGGTTAGTTAACCTGAGTTTGTAAACTGAAACTTTTGACATTTCTGTATGGGGCTTCTTTATTCAGTGTGAAATTTATAAAAACAAGTACAGAAGCAAATGATGAATATTATGAAATGATGAACATTTGAAAACACCGAGCATGAATATCAGCCATTATCTTCTCCCATTAAAATACTTGTTAATTATCACAGAGAGTGGAATCTATTTTATTAATGTTAATACTCTTGATGGAAAATCTTTATTACATATCCAATTTGTTACTAACAACTGTCTAACTTTTTTTTTCATAAATGTAAATCAATTTTTATTTTTTTCCTTATATAAAAATTTATCAAAGCTGATATCATATTACTACAAAATTATGTTTATAGTTTATAAACAAATGTTAGATTTGGAAAAAAAGGTTCTTATTACTGTCCTGGTTTTTTTGGGTAGCTAACAGTAGATCTGTACAGTTGTTCAGAAGCTAGTTAACTTTGGTAACCAGATCATCAAGACCAGTTATCAAGATCACCGGTTCTCAAACTTTTGTCAACGACGCACAACTACCCTTAAAGTGGCTTGTATATAAAGGAAAAGGAGAAAAAACGAGGAAATTTTAATATTCAATTATCTTTAATGCAATGAATGAGACTGTTTGGATAAATATTTTGTTATCCTTTATTTGTGCTTGTATTCCAAGGGTGCGACGACACCCAGTTTGACAAACGCGTCTCTATTGTAACTCTATTATAAATGAAAATAATAACCATAATACCATTCTAAAATTTTGAATTCGGATACAAGATGATCGAAGTTTTCAAGAGACCGATAAACGTCGCCAAATCCTAGATGCGGCGAGCTGTTGGCTGTCGCCTAGTCATTCGTTGAGCAACCATTTAATGTTGTGTTGTTGCAAATGACACCTCGGTTAATGGCTAGTGCACGCTGTTCGCCGACATGAGTTGGGCGTTACGACCCAAGCCTGTGGTTAGGGGGGCCTATCGCCCGCCGTATACTTTATTTCTCCACCCGTCAACATTAGCCGACAATTTGGAAGGGCAGTTACAAGAGGGAGAAAAATTGCAGCGTTGCGTTATCTAGGGGATCGTTTTTTCCTCTGCTTTTCTCTGCCAGTTACACCTATAAAGATGAGCGGACGATATCTGAAAGCTGTAAACGTAGCACTGTAGTTTTCAAACACTTCACGGGGTACTTTCAGATTTAAATAGGAATCAAGTTTTTTTATTAATGAGTAGAAAATTGAACTAATCATTGTTTTTCAGCAAACACCAAAAGTAAATTTCGCTTCAAAAATATTAGTTTTTTTTTCAATTCCCTTAGCTTGTATTTCAAGAGACTCGCAAAACAAACCTTATATTCTCCTGTTAAAATTTAATTAAAAAAGGACAACTGAGGAACAGGAATTTCATATTTTCAGCAAATTTTTCTAAATACTTTCTGCTTTTTTTGCATATGTGTATCGCAGTTACACATATAAAGATGAGCAGGTGATACCTAAAATCGATAACCGAAGATGGCTGAATAGTTAGGGCGCTGATATTGGGTACCAGAGTTCGTAGGTTCGAATCCCACTGAGGCACAGATGTTCGTAGCCGTCCGCTTTAAGCAGCCCCGACTTCGGATGGGTACGTGGTTACAGGTAGTATACGGCTTTAAGCAGTAGATCCTCGTATCATTAGCCTTCATGTTGAAAAACAGTATACCATAGCGCTGCAAACTAAACCAAATCTGTAAACGTAACACTCCTGTTTCAGACGATTTGGATAGGTACTTTCGGATTTAAATAGGAATAATATTTTTTAATTAATAAAAAGAAAAATTGAACGAATCATTTTTTTTATCAAATACAAGAAGTACATTTTTTCCTTCTGAAATATTAGTTTTCCTTTTCCTTCAGCTTTTACTAAGTAACATTTGCAAAACAAACGTTATATTTTCAAGCTAAAATTTAACTTAGTAGGACACACTGAAAAATATTAATATATATTTGATGTAGAATTTTCAGAATATTTTCATCACATTTTTCAGAATTTTTTTCTGGATTTCTCTTGCATATATGTAGTTACACTTATAAAAAAGAGCGGATGAAATTAGAAAGCTGTAAACGTAGCACTGCAGTTCCAAACACTACGGTTAGTACTTTCAGATTAAAATAGAAATATTTTTTATTATTAACGAGGGGAAAATGTGAATTAACCATTGTTTTTCAGAAAATATCAGAAGTAAATTTTGTTTTTAAAATATAGTAGTTCTCTTTTCGTAAAGCGTTTTCCTATAGAGATTTTCAAAACAAACCTTTTATTTTCATGTTAAAATTTAATTTAAAATGACAAACTGGTGATCACTAACAAAAATATTCAATGTAGAAGTTTCAGAATATTTCCAACAATTTTTTTAGAATACTTTCTGTTTTTGTTTGACACGTATGTCAGCTAAACCTATAAAAATGAGTGAAAAACATTTAAAAACTGTAAACTTAGCGCTGAAGTTTATAAGACTTCATGGGAGCGATGTAGCATAAAAGACTTCAGGGAAGTACTCTGGGAATTTGAATTAATCATTGCTTTTCAGCAAACAACAATTTCGTTTCTCAAATATTAGTATTTTCACTTATTCAAACGTTTATATCGCGACACTAAAAATAATAAAACCTTAGATTTTTATGTTGACATTTAATTTGGCATGACCTAATACTAAAATAATAACAATAAAAATATTTAATTTTTTTAATTTTGAAATATTTTTAATTTAATTGGTTTCTTCTGCTATGAGTACTGCAATAAATTTTTTTGCTACAGGAGAATTAAATAAACCGACTTCCAAAGTCAATTTTAATAGCACATTGGTTACAAATATCCTTGTTAACTTTAGCATTTGCAGACATAACTTCATTACCATAAAACAATGACCTACCTCCACTGTTATTGCCTGGTCTTTGCATAGATATTTTTAATAACATTTTATTTATAATTTTAAAAATCAACTACAAGCTTTCGTTATTAAGCTGTAGAATGAACAGAACATAAAAATGTCCTGTATATACCCGAAAAGGTAGCGTGTCAAATTCGAGAGTGAGTTGTTAAAACGGAATACAATCAAGATGCATCTGTTGATAATTAAGGTTTATTGACCAATGTTTGTCCTGATATTGTATAAAACAATGGTAGTAAAAATACACATCTTCTCTTCTGACTGATACAGAAAATACATAAAGAAGTTCTTTAATATTTGATTCTGAACATTCGTAAGAAATAGGTGACATTGCTCGTAAAAATAATTAAATCATTTGTTTTATGGTTTATATCTTATTAATGTTTTCTAATTAAAAATTGTTTAAAATTTGTGTTAAAATATTTTTTAGATTTAACTATATTTATTAAGGGATACTATATATATAAAAAAAAATTATATTTATGCATTATATGGTAGTGAAGATTTTTTATTTAATGTTTTATTATTATAAATATATCAAGAAAAAATATTTTTTTATTAAGAAAAACATATTTATTTTCTTATACAAATAAATTTTAAAAGTAATCTATATGAATGAAATAGATCAAAATATTTTAAAAAAATGAATAAACTAGAAAAATATTTTTATTACTATTAATATAGATAAAGAAGATAAAATATATCATTTTTATAAGTGTATTATTTTTTTAAGCACAAAAATTATATTTAGAAATTATTAAGAAACAGAAAAATTTAAATTCTAAGATGAATATTTCAAAATGAAAATTACTTTTTAATGCAATTAAAGAAAAAATATTTTTTATAGAAAAATTAGTTATAGTGTGGCATTTATTACAGTGTAATAAAATTTATAAAAAAAAAACAATTTTTAGAAAATATTTTCAGTACTTTAAATACTAGAAACTAGAATATGAACTATTTATAGATAAAATATGTGGTTTAAATGTGAATGAAAAAAATTTTAAGTAAAGCACACAATTTACTTTGTTTTAAATACATTGCCATGCATTTGTAAAACAGTAATGGCTTAATCAGTGCTTTAAGAAAAAATTAAAGCAGTATAGTAATACATTGCCATGCATTTTAAAAGTAGTAATCGGGCACTTTTAAGGAAAACAACGGTATTAGTAAAATCCCTATAAAACAAGAAAAATTTCCAGTCGTTAGAAAATTTTAAAATAATTATGCAAATTTAAAGGCTGTAGTAGCTTTCACTAGTTGGTGAGTGAAGATAATACATGGAAGAATCTTCTCTTGTAAACTAATTCGAATTGCTTTAAAATCCAACTCATAAACATGGTTGTAGAAACGTACGTTCTTCTTCAGTGTTATGAGACAAAGCCGTAAAAAGGTTTCCAATTCCCAAGCCACTCCTCTAGCTTACAATTGCTAAATTATGGTGATAAGTGTCGCCCGTAGATGGCGCCATTGCATTTGATTATCAGTATAGGGACATAATTGTAAAGGCTCTTTAAAACTGAATTCCACAAATTAGAAGAACAACCTAACCTAACATATCACACAGATTTAGTACAATAATTTTAAGCAGATTTAGTACAATTTGAATTATATTGAAGAAAGGTTAAAAGAAACTTCCTTAGATGTTTGAAATTAAATAAGAAATTTATGTGTGCATGCATAAATGTAGATCGTGAAGTAAAGTCTATCATTCTAAGTTATATCAGCTAGGTTGCGTCATAAATTAATTAACCGGAAATACTTTTTATATTTTATTTAATTATGACAGTTATTACAACAACTTTTTGGAATGTTATTTTGAAAGGTAAATGGCTGATAATCGAATCGTTGGGAAAGTATTTTCGGCTAATTAATGATAGTTATTTTTCAAAACTATCTTCAGAGATCTAACTCTGTTTTAACACAAAGACATGAGCCAGGTATCCAATTCTTAGGCTTAACTTGGAATTCTATACCTTTCCATTGCCTGAAACGCAGTCTAGACCCGCGAGATCTTCCCACTCTTTTCACGCCGGCAGATTTGATATACCTCTTAACCACGCTCTGTCTGGATGTGCCGCATTTATTCTCCTTTAACCTATTCCTCTAAAAGTCTTAAGTTATTTCAAACCCATCGTCTTTCCCCTGGAAACAAACAAAACGGAAGAAAGAAAGGGGGAGCAAAAAAACCTCGAGAACCGAAAAAGCCTACTCTAGGAATGAAAAATAAAGGAACACAAAGAAATCTTTCAGCGGGCACCTCTCTTCTCATATACGTCCTTATTTCTGGCCCCCTAGGGTGCCATTTGTTTTAAACACAATCTTCTTCGGTACGATCGTTTTTTGGGATGGCGCGAGCGGGTCGTGATTCCGGAGGCCCCAGAAGTTCTGAATAATGGCTGCTTTGGAAAGTGCAAAACCTTGTTGAAAACCCTGTAAAAGAGCGCCTGGGCAATCCCCCCACCTCCAGACGATGGATGGCGTTTTCTTGTTTTGCTTACTGGCTTTAGGAGAGGGTATCTTGTCCGGGTTATTCCTTCAGGGGGCGGAGGGGGGCTTGCGTGTTTTTTTGCTCTTGTTTCGTTTTCGAATGGAATTGCAGAAAGGAGGGGGGAAGGGGTGCCAGCGGTGCACCCTTGGGTGTCGTTTGTCGTCCATGTCATCAGTGTCCCTCACGTGTGTTTTCAGTTTTTTTATATATATAAATTTTTTTCTCCTTCCTCCGTCGTGGACGTTGAGTTGATTTCGTTTGGAGGCGACTGGAGACATTTTTTCGTTCTTTGTCTACTCTACGAAAATATTTTAAAGCCGTATTTTGTTTGGACTTTTACGCTTCGTAGCGTTAGTGAAATTCGTGTTGGTTTTGGCGAATGATATCAAAATGGTTTAGAGGAATTATAAATAAAATGAATTGGAAATGACATAAAGGTAAATATTTTTCGCTTTGAATAAGACTTGCGTAATACAGCTGTCTGATGCCGGTGTAAAATGGATTTCAAACGAGAATATGGAATTTAAATTTTTAAAATATTTTCAAGCATAATAATAGCTTATTTTGAGTTATATTTACAAATAGCAGCTTGAGTGGTTATGATGTAAATGTCAAAATAACTTGATGCATATATATGCTATTTTTCTATTTACGAAAAATTTCACTCATTCTTCATGACTAACAGTACATATAAATTTTACTTCTTTACTAGAGGGTACACGACCTATATACCTATGAATATATGTGTATGTATAAAGTGCATAGTACTTACGTTCAAATTAGTAAGATATTTAACGATAGAAAAATGTTCAGACGGATTTGTTTATAGGAATTATAGTTTTGTTTTATTTTTATTTAATATTTTTAATTTCTAATGCTCCTTATGATTTGTCATTTTATAGCCCAACTGGGATAACTATAGGGGTAACTATTGGGGTGACTAACAATAAAATGTAATAGTAGAATATATCAAAAAGCTGCGAAAAAAATTGTAATGTACCAAATTGTAGTTTCACAGGCATTACTGTATTTGAAGTTGTAAAGCTCTATTTAACGCTGTTTTTTTCCTATAAACCAAGTTATAAGATCTAAATGGATAGATATATTTATTTATTTACCTTTCTTTTCTTTTTCTTTAGGAAATAAGTCTTTAATGGAAATTATATTTTAAGAAGATTCATGGTCAAAGCAAAACGTTCTATTTTACAGCGGTCCACGAGGGATGAAAAAACCATAATCATCAATAAACAAATCATTCCATTCCTAATTCATTCACAGGTCCACGAAAGCATTAACGTCTACCACTCATTTGAATAATCGCCTTTGAACAACTTAGAATCTTGAAATCCAAGTGTTTACGAGACCTTATGTCTTATTCCTTCGGAATTATAAACCTAGTGACCAGCTTCAATGGTACTGAAATCTCTTTACAGCAATTGTAATTCCACCCTAGCGACCAGAAGCTGCGTTAAAAAGAGTACATACTGTGTTCAACAGAGCTCTCTGTGCAAGGGAAACATCCCGCGTGGCTGTAATCAGAGTCGCGTTTGCATCATTAGCGTTTAAATTTAGCTTTGAACACGATGCAACCGCCATATATATTCGTTTCCATTCTCCAACCTTTTCTATCTCTTTTTTTATCTTCATCTTCCCATCCCACAAGGCATTTAATCATTACCGAAGTCCCATCCTTGCCAACAGCAACCAGAAGTTGTCGGCACTTTTTCTTGACACGTCGCTGACACGGGATTCATACAGACAGAGAACCTGGAAACGTTAGACAGCCTCTCATGGGGTGGAAAGGCGAGACAAGAAGTCGAAGCAAATTTCGACAAGCGTTTGTGTGCCGCTCAAGGGATCCATTTCGCTGTCCTTACTCCAGCCCCCCAAAAGTGTTTATATTCGGTTGCTGGTGCGGAAGGGTAGGACGGGGAGGGCTTTAAAATAAGCAAAAAGATGTGACTGGTGAGCGCGAAAAGACATTTGAGGCATGCGGAATGTGAAAGAAAGCCAACACGGTGATTTGTGAGAGATGCATGAAATTTGCAGCTGTATTTTGCTTCCGTTCAGAAGGTTACTCTTAGAAATATTTTGTCAACGTTTCATTTTGTTTCTTACACTTGCTGAGGTACTTCTTTACAAATTTAAAAGAAATATTTTTCGACTCTCTATTTGAACGTTACCAACTTTTCGTAGTGCTATATTCCTCATAGCAGTATGCGAATTTTCACTTTTATTTCTTTGAATACATTTTAAAGGCAATGTAACTCATTTCTAAATCCAATGTTTAGGGGATTTTAAGATAGATTTAATCAGTATAAAATGCTTTTTAAATAGATTTTTCCTGTTTCAAATAATTGCGTAAAATATGGATATTGTAATGTTTTTTCTAATGGGCTTTAATAACACGTAACGAATACACTACATGACCGGATTTAAATCATTGTGTTATTTTTTTGTCAGCAGTATTTCATGTTTTACAATATTTCGTGTCTCTGTTCAACTTACCATAATGTGTCTTTCTATATATTTATATTTTTTTCTTATACCTTCAAGAATAGGATAGAGTTTTGAATGAGGTGAGAAGTTACTCTTTATCAGTTTAAACAAGATATTTACAAATATTTTTTATAATATCCTTTACTTCATTCGTCGAGGGCAAGAAAAATTGCCTCGCCTAAAAGCTTTCGGATCTAGCCAATTTACACTTATAATTAAAGTGGCACTGAATGTCTCTATGTACATTTTAACCATGTCCCAGACTTAATATAAAGAAATCCCTGTCCAATGTTAAGCTAAGATTTTCTATGTAGGAGATTGTGCTTAATGGTTCTAGAAGTATAGTGAAATTTCTGAATCATTTGAAATTATCTTAAAGGTAAACGAAAGGTTAGGATAACATTTATCTAGGAAAACAAACTATTTATTTCTAGTTAGGAGATAATCATTTAAAAGAGTCTTATTGATACATTCACAGGCAAAAAGTTATGTTTTGATAAAATTGACTATTAAATGATCACAACTATTTAATGTAATCAATCATTTAATTGGTATATTACATTTAAAATTTGTAAAATCAGAAAGTACAGAGCAAAAATTTATCTTTATTTAAAAAACGAATAATTCTGAACTAACCACAAATTATTCCGTTTTTGGTTAAACAATTAAAAATAATTCGAATTTATAATAAAGAAACTTTACTATTTCAGGAATAAATGTTGGAACTTATATTATTCTTGTTGCGACACTGAATGTATTACAGACATCTCCCAAAAGTTACGATGTACATGCATGGCCACACACACACACACACATATATATATATAGCACGCGCGTATGTGAACACGCTCGTGTAAGGGAAAGTAAACTACATCGAGAAACTAATGTAGGTATTTTGTAAAAAAAAAAAAAACAGAGATGGCCTGAGAAAATTCTCAGCGGTTTTCAAATCTTAAATCAAGGAAAAAAGAACCCTGCGTCCCTTTCTCCTTTTTAACCCTTAACCTAAATTGATCACTGGGGCTACAGTTCACGTCCTCAGAGAAGGAGTCTAACCAATTATAATTCTATATTGTCCTATCGACCAATTTAGGAAATTCCCAAACAGAAAGGAGATGCATGCTATCGGAGGCAAATTTTTCCTTGAAATTTTCACATAGATTTTGACTGAGATGTTGACCCAGGTGTTAAGGGCTTTTTACTTATAAGTTCATGTTAGCTGACCCCATCAGTTTGTTCTGTCCCTATAATGAAGTGGGGACCCGTCCTCCAATGTTCTATTAATAAAAGTCTTTGACTAAAATGGTGTCATTTTTATGGGCCATGACTGTAACTACCCATAAAGTCTATCTTTTATTGAACACACACACAAACACACAACGATTAATAGAACTTAGATCAAATAATTATAAAAATGTTTCAAGTAAAAGAAACAGGGATGTGATGAGGATGTGTTGACCATAGCTGTTGCTATACTTAGCTATACTTGATTATGCTTAATTGTATTACATCTGGTTCCAGTACCAGTAAATCTCCCTCAAGTAATTCACCAAATTCTACCGTAATTGCTGGTGAGACATATGGAATCAAGTTAGTTTTTTGCTGACATTTCCCGGAAACTTACACTTTTAGAGAAATTTGATAAATAGCTATGTGAAAGGTAAAACTGTAGAAAATCCAGAGAAAAGGATAAAAATATCTATTTTCTGTAACATGATCTGTGAACTTTATTACAAAAAACCATTTTGTTGTCTTCAAAATTTTACAGCTAGTTAGATCCCCGTGTGAATAGCACGTTTGTCAGCTGGAAATCAATTGATACATAACTGCGATCAAATAACATTCGTGTTTCTGAAATTCCGCTCCATCGTCGTTGAACCTCAAAATAACCGCCAATCGTCAATCTTCCTCCACGTTTCAGAAACTAACTCGAAATATCATCCTGGATGCCTGCTAGTTTTTTTTTCCACACCCTTCCATCACGATAGCGCAGCCCCCAGCCGAGAGCGTAATTCAGTAATGACTCTGACCTCCCAAAAAGTTCAAATCCCGCTGAAATTAATAGGCCAGATGACGCTTGAATGTCGGTTATGGGCGACAACTCTTCCGTCTTGCCTGAAGCCTCTTGAAAGGGGTCCGTATTTTTAGAGAAGGTTGAAGTCGTTGAAGTGATTTGGAAGTGTTTGAGGAAGTCATAAATTTAAAGGGTTTATCTTATTCTTCAATATTTTATGTCTTACGAGACAGTAAGATAGTAACGATAACAACTTAATAAACCTAATATTTTGCCAATATACTATGTTTTCATGGTAGAATTTTATTGTTTTCGAATTTAGAAAAGGCAAATAAATGTTACTTTTGTCCACATTTTAGGCTAGTACCAGCTTAAAATTTACCTTTGAAAATGTGACCTTAATATTTCGAGCTATCGTAAAAGTGATGAAAAGTAGCGTTTTTTTTTATTCCCATTGAAACTTATTTCCTAATGGAATTTTTATATAAGATATATAAAAACTCTGTCAGTTAGACGGAATTATAAGAGTATATAAGAAACAAAGCTGGGTGATTATGATGATTCCCAAAGGAATAAATCAGTTTCTCTATAGTACTCGAAAAGTCGAACACAAATAAGTCAACATCAGATTCATCACGCTGTTGAGCACAGTATCCACACTCTTGTTGGAATTCGATAAGATGCATTTGGCACCTATTTATTTGACTAGTTTCTGGTACATATATCGTTGTAGTACAGCCAATAAAAGCAAATTAGGCCTAGCCTAATACATGAAACACCAACTGAAATGAAGGGAAAGAAATATTATCACCAAAATTTTCACAAAATATTTTCAATATTGCCCGTTCTACTTACTATGTTGTAATTAAAATAGTGCTTTGTGCAGAAAACGCGCATTGTTGCTTTCAAAGTCGGTAATTGATTAACTAGTTCGCAAAAATATTAGTTAAGATTGATAAGGAATGTAAGAAATAAAATGCTTTTAGATTTAAAATATTGAGAAGATTTTAGGACAATCTGTGTTTAAAAATTATTTAGTAAAGTGTTAAGGCATCAGAGGGGCAATAAAAATTGATATCTTATGTCAAGTCTGTCTTACAAACAGAAGGCTAAGAACACTGGGCAATTTGTTCTTAGGAATGAAATCGTACAGGCAAAAAGAATTTTAAACACTCGAGGAGATTTTTTTTTTAAATTTGTTTGTAAATCTTTTATGTAAATCTGAATACAGCAGATGCAAAATAAAAGTTAATATACGATCCATAATTTTACTTGTGAAGCAAGACTAATAACTCTTCCTCATTGCCTAATAGTTTTTCGAAAGAGGATTTGCACTCTTAGTATGTATATTTAGAGCAGGTTGAAAACGTTGGAAGTGTTTGAGGAAGTCATAACTTTGAAAGGATTATCTTTGTTTATAGCCACTTATGTCTTACAAGACAGAATGCCTGGTACTCTGTTCAATTAGTTCTTAGAAATGTAGTTGTGCAGGCAAATTAAATTTAAAAATTCTCGAAATCTTTAAACACAGATTTTAGAATCTGTGTTTGAAGACTTTTTTATGAAAGTATAAATGCAGCAGGTGAAAAATAAATGTGGGTCACTTATATCCTACAAGAGACAGTATACATTCAAATTTTATTTGTCATGTAATACATATAACTTTTCAGTCTTGCCTAATGTTCTTTCGAAAGGGGTCTGCATTCTTGCTCCATATTTTTAGAACAGGTTTGTCTTGAAGAGATTTGGTAGTCTTTGAGAAAGTCATAACTTTAAAAGGCTTTGTTTTTAAGACTTAGATTCTACAATCTGTATCTAAAGACTTCTTTATGAAAGTATTAATACAGCAGATGTACAATAAAAAATGGCCTCTTATCTGTTACAAAACAGAAGATTACTAAAACTGCAAAATTAGTTCTTAGAAATGTAGTCGTATAAGCAGGTTTAATTAAAAAATTTTTTGGATATTTTAAAATATATATCTGAATATTTCGTTATGAAAATTTAATACAGCAGATGTGAAATAAAATTTATTATGCTTTTTAGGTCCTTGATTAATTATAGTGTTTGGTATGTAACTAAGGAAGATAAACGCTTTTATTTTGTTGGCATTTATTTAATTTTACCTTCAATAACTTTAATGGAAGATTTTTTATAAAAATAAACAACATTGACAGTAAAGTAGAAAGTTTTATCCTAAAAATTCTGACAAAACATTTAACTTAACAATGGCCAAATGGATAGGAACCTGCTCTTCGGGAGTTCGAGTACTTCGAATCCCAATGCTAGAATATTCACAGACTTTCGGAATAGACTTAAAGCAATAGGTTTCAGTCTCATTATCTCTCGGGTATCAAAATAAATCCCTCCAAGCCAAAACATTGGGCATTTTACTAGAAAGCATATTAAAAATTAGGTCACTTGTGATCAATGATATCATATCATTTATTTAACACTTCAATGATTGTTAAAACAGATGTACCTGTAGAATAATCCTCTTTATATGAAATCACCTTTATGTAAAAATATATATGTTGTACTAAAATATATCATTTTGTCTTTTAACGATATTATTGGATCTGCATCTGGAGCACTTGTTTTATATTATGTCACAAATTCTAGCCATTGGTGATAATATATAACAGGGATAGCTAAGCTCCTTGATAGTCCGAGGCATGTTTCAAAATTTGAAATTTTTCGCTAGCCGATATTAAATGCGTATTTAAAATGTATGAAAAAAAAATGTAATAAAATAACTTTTTTACAGAAATTATAATTATTGAATGTCATTTGTAAGTCCTTTAATTTTTCAAGGAAATTTTTGAATTGTCGATGATGTTTTGCATTGGCACGAATGTAATTTACAATGTGTTACACTGTTTTCATAACATCAGGATATTTTAAATATTTTGTAACGAGATGTTCTAGGTGAATTTATGCAGTGAATCGGTATGAATTTTAGAATTTGTGAATCATCACATAAAAGCCTAATAAGACCGATTTTTTTACCCAGCATTGCTGGAGGTCCATCAGTTGCAATAATTTTTTTTAAAATATAATAACACAAAAATGAAAAGGGAACTCGGGTACATTTATAGAGAGCCACAAATATTCCTTCAAAGAGCCACATGTGGCTCGCGAGCCACAGGTTGGACACCACTGGTATATAAAATAATCCAGGAATATTTGGTCACACACAGTAAATATAAGAGGAGGAGTAAAGTGGTGAAATTAAATCTAAATTTATCCTTATTTATTTTTTATTCATATTAAGCTTGATCAATTTTTACATACGCCTATTAAATCTACAGTGAAAAACTAACATTTAACACAAACCAATTTTTATACAAACCCCAAAATACAGAAATATCCCTTCACAACTTATGTAGGCTATATTGCTCCATTCCCCCTCTGGATGAGTCACGACTTTTAGCTAAAAAAAAGGGGAAAAAAGAAGTGAGCCTGATAGGCATTTCCAGCACCTATTAATGACCCAGCAAATTTTCCGCCAATACAATAATAAAGACACTAATTGAAGCCTCCGTCAAAAGCATTCTAACCCGGGCAGCCAATTGATACATCATCGTGCTGTAAAGAGGCCTCTTCATCTTCCCGACTCGAAAACGTACAAAAATAAACGGCTAACGTCAATCTTCTTAAACTCGGCAGAAAACTCCCCCTCTCCTCCGCCACCACCACCAATTTTTTTTTTTTTTTATTCTATTTTATTCTCCCCACCTTTTCGCTCCTCCTGCATGTAATTTGGTAATGACTCCCGCTCACCGAAAAGTTCAGGCTGCGAAAACTAATGACGCGGATGACATTCTATGACGAGCTCTGTGGCGAAATTTGCACCACGCCGGCGTATCAAGTTCACGCTAAGACGGGAATTTCCGACCGCAGGACGGGTACTGAGGGTCGATCTAAAAACGTAAGTTGGTGCGCCGGAGCCACGTTTTTTCATTTGTTACAGGAAGCTAAAAGGTAAACAGCAGATAACGGGAAAAACTTTTTTTGTATAAAATTACATTTTTATAATAGGTAAAACTTGATAAATTATTAGCATTATTGTTTTGTATAAAGTTACTCTCTCATAAAAGGTAAAACTTGATAAATTATTAGAATTATTGTTTCGTATAAAGTTACACTCTCATAACAGGTTAACCTATATAAATCATTAGCATTATTGTTTGTATAAAGTTACATTCTCATAATAAGTAAAACTTGGTAAATTATTAGCATTATTGTTCTGTATAAAGTTACACCTTTATAATAAGTAAAACACGATAAATTATTAGAATTATTGTTTCGTATAAAGTTACACTCTCATAACAGGTTAACCTATATAAATCATTAGCATTATTGTTCTGTATATAGTTACTCCTTTATAATAAGTAAAACACGATAAATTATTACCATTATTGTTTTGTATAAAGTTACTCTCTCATAAAAAGTAAAACTTGATAAATTATTAGCATTATTGTTTTGTATAAAGTTACTCTCTCATTAAAGGTAAAACTTGATAAATTATTAGAATTATTGTTTCGTATAAAGTTACACTCTCATAACAGGTTAACCTATATAAATCATTAGCATTATTGTTTGTATAAAGTTACATTCTCATAATAAGTAAAACTTGGTAAATTATTAGCATTATTGTTCTGTATAAAGTTACACCTTTATAATAAGTAAAACACGATAAATTATTAGCATTATTGTTTTGTATAAAGTTACTCTCTCATAATAGAAAAAACTTGATAAATAATTAGCATTATTGTTTTGTATAAAGTTACAATCTCATAATATGAAAAACTTCATAAATTATTAGCATTATTGTTTTGTATACACCTTTATAATACCTAAAACACGATAAATTATTAGCATTATTGTTTTTTATAAAGTTACACTCTCATAATAGGTAAAACTATATATATTATTAACAAAATCTATACATTTCAATAGGATTTTAATCATTTTTAATTTGGATCTGTTTGAAAAATCATAATCTATTTTCAGGACACAAGGGCTCCAACATTTCTCGATTTGTTGCCTATGAAATCTACACGGAAACAAAAAAGAAACATTTTCATTTAGTTTTCTAAAATTATTTTTCAATGAAGTCACTACAAAGGAGATTTGAATATATATCTCGAATTTTTAAGAAACATAATTCCTCAAAAATCGACAATTTGTGAATATATTAACTAATTGCGCCACGACCGAAGATATCGATTTTTTAATAAAAAGCAATAAAATACTGAAACATTTGCAGTAATAGCTGGAAACTATACTGTAAAAGAGATAAAACATCTAAGGTTAGTTTAAAGATGTTTCCTCATTATAACTTTAAGAATAGATGATTTGGAATCATGTAAGTAAAAAATGGGTGGGTAGTCAACCATTGCATGAGTATTTTCACCTTAACAATTTCCTACTCTCGTTGGATTTAACAGATACATGACCTCTTATTTGTATGATAGACTGCCCATATATGTTCCTAGTTTCTTTAATCAAAGATATGTTTCGTTACCACTTATATGTTATACTACTTTTAACATATATATAACATATAACATATTATATCACTTTTAACATATATTCATAAAACTACTGATTTCAGTTTTGAATATTCATTCACCCTAACTTCGGAAATTAGTAATAGGTAATTGTGAAAGTCAGTCAATTATATACCTCATAGATACGAAGCGAATATTAATGGGTGAAAGTATTAGAGTGTTAAAAACTAATAACACGGATGAATGTATAATGAACTCTGTAGTGAAATTTGCACTAGGGCGAGGTATCACATGTCAAAACGTAAGATGCCGTCTCTGCCCCACGTTTTACCCCTATGTCAGGAATTAAAATAGTAAACAGACGATGATAGAAAAAAACCTGTTATATACATACATACATACATACATATATATATATATATGTATATATATATATATATATATATGTATATATATATATATATATATATATATATATATATATATACATATATATATACATATATATATATATACATATATATATATATACATATATATATATATATATATAATATATATATATATATATATATATATATATATATATATATATATATATGGCATGACGGACTTCACTGCGGGTGGTCACAGTCATGGCCATAAAAATGACACCGTTTTTGTCAGAAACCTTTAATAGCAGAAAGTTAGTGGACGGGTTCCCTTTTCATTATCTTCGGGACAAACTGACAGAGCAGTTAACAGAACGTTCCAAGTAAAACTATAAGTAACACCTGGGTCAACATCGATCTGAAAAACCTTAATCAAAATCACTGGGAAAATCTGTCTCCGATAACGTGCATCTTCTTTTTGATATGAAATTTCCTAAATTGACAGCGAGGGCAGTGTAAAGTTTTATTTGGATAGATCCCTTCCCTGAGGACATGAAATATAGCATCAGTGGTCAATTTAGGTTAGGGATTAAAAAGGGGAAAGCAAAGGGAAACTGGGTTTTTTACCCTTGACTTAAGATTTGAAAACCCCTGAGAATTTTCTAGGACCTGAATGAGGGCGTCTTTGGGGTTTTATACAAAATACTTACATTAGTTTACCGAATTAGTTTACTTTTCCTTACAGACTCACAGATATATATAAAGCTTTCATAGAAAGGTAAAATTTGAAAAGTAATCAGAAAAATCTATGTTTTTCAATACGTTTAAGAATTTCATAATTCTTTCTATCACTCTGAAATATCAGGATTACTAACTAATGACATGAATAACTCTTTTAACTAAGTTCTGTAGCGAAAGTTTCACTTCGCTGGTGTAGGAAATAAGCGGTAAGTTACTAATGTCGACCAAAGGACAGATGTTGAGAGTCAACCCAAAAACTTAAATTTTAACACCTGTGCCACATTTCTCATTTAATACAGGCAGTAAAAAATGAAGAGTTGATATTAAAAAAATCGCACTCTTAAACTTCGTTGATAAAAGATTCTTTTATAATAGATAACACTTAATAAAACAATCAATATTTTACAATGCTTTTAAGTATTTCAATATTTTAATTTAAGTAATTTTTTTATATCTGTTTACAAAATCCAGGTCCAGAGTTGAGGGTGTATAGATTATAGCCCAAGTGCTCCCAGAAAGTCAAAAATTATTTCAAACAATGCGTTAATTTTTAGAAACCGGAGAGATTTTTAAAATTAAACCATATTCTCCTATAATTTAAAATATATGTGTATTATACATTATAAAAAATATGTATTACAGTAACGATACTTTTAACTAAATACTTTGTTAAGCAAATAGATATTGTAATGTAGTCAATTTTTGTTAACTACTCACCTTTGACTAATGACTTTAAGAAATCTACCCATTTAAACTTAATTTTCTTTCACATAATTCTGTATTCTTGTTTTTACTTCATGCTATGAGACGTAAATATAGTATTTGTACTTAGGTTGAGCGATATACTATATGTCGATTACAAAGGTAACTGTAGCTAAACTGTTTGTGTCTAGCCGTGGACAAAAGACTCTCAATTTTCCATCGAGAACACCAGAAGGAAGGCATGCACTTTGACTTACTAATCGCCTTGATGACATGTTTCGATATTTTTGTTAATATTATTTAGTATAAAAACATCAGGATATTTTATGCTAGACAGACAGTATTATATATGATGTACGTATTTATTAAATTTATTGTAAATTAATAAAATAATAGTAATAACAACTAAAGGTCAAGGTCAAGGTAATTGCATTTAACTGAGTACCTAGCGAAGTGAAAAGTCTTCGCTTTAACCTCCGAACGTAAGCAGATCAAAACATAAATTTAGGCCTCTAGGCAAAAAGTAATCCAAACGAAAATTTAAAACACTCCAGCTCACAAGAGAGGGAGGAGGTGAGAACGTTCTCATAAAAAATTATGAGTAACCAACGCGTTGTCTAATTATGGGATAATTAGACTGTAACCTTGACAATGACCATTTGGTATCAGCAATACATAGAATCAACAACATGATGCTCATAAAAATAAAATGAGTAGAACAATAATATAAAGAAATAGGGACATAAAAAATTTGTAACTTGGCACGGCAAATAAAATTAAACAAAAGTGACAGCACTAACAAAAAGATATATTTTTGGTTTTTATAAAATTTTAAAATTTTTATCAAGCATTTTTTCAGTTTTTTTATTTTTTAAAAACATAAAACAAGACAAAACATTACGTGACAAAAAATAAACGTGAGCAAAGTAGCGGAATGATACGATACCCAAAATATTGGAAATATAATATCAACTATTAAATGGTAATAACATATTAAATGTTTCACCTTATTAAATATAACTTATTAGTTTTTATACAATATAAAAAAGGGCTCTCTCCCAAGTTTCATGCATCCAAGCTCGTACATATATTACATGTTTATTCTACAGTGAATATGTTTAAATATATGAATATATCTGTATGCACAAATAAATATGCACATAAAATTTATGCACACACAGACGCATACATTTTAAAATTGGTTTAGTACATAAAATTGTTTAAATAAAAAAAATCGTTCAGCAATATGTTTCTCTGACACTTTTTTTCTATTTTTATTTTTTTAGTTTAAATGGGAAGAAGCCTTTAAAAAATACAGCATTGAAGACAGTTTATGCATAATAATTGCTAAAGATCTACAACCGGAACTTTAAGGCTAACAGAAACGAATTCAGGTAGTGCTGTATCTTCCCAGCCCTGAGAGGAAGGAATAAATCAGATGAGTGCAATAACACGTCGAACAATCGGCGGATACGGGATGATTTAATAACACTCTACAACCATTTAACATCTATGATGTACAGGCTGGAAAGCTGGTGAAAACAAATGACCGCAAATTACAAAACCGAATGTTGGTTGAAATCGGTAGGAAACGCTTGCCGACTTTCAGCACATCGCAGTCGTGATGATTCTATATCTCAACAGATGGCAGTCGACGTGATCCCAACATGGACGAGAGAAAAAAAAAAAGGCCACCTAAATAAAAATCCTATCTACGCGAACTTCTCCGAACAAGCTAAACGCACGATAATTTGTCATCCACCAATCTCTTCCTTTAATAATAAAAAAGGGCAAAAGAGGGAGAAGAAGCATCCACTCCAGTTTAACCTCCGATACAACCCGAAATTAAATTCCTACTCCACAAAGGAGATTTATAGCATAACCACCACCTATGCGGCAATTCGTCTGCACAACCCTATACTTTCCATCCGCTCAACAAAATGGTGGCTTTAATTTTTTCCCTCCCTCCTCAAACATATTTTTTTACACGGTTCCGCTTTTTTATGGGCACTACTTAGCCTTCAATTTGATGCAAGAAAGCGCAAACCCCCTGATTACCAAGCAGATGTTTCCACAACCAAGGCCAGCCCATACGTGCGTGCGCGCCTGAGAGCCGTGCGTCTCTACTATGTGCAAGGGGCATGATGAATGAGCATTGCTGACGAATTCTCACGTGTTGTTGGGGGAAAACACGCAGTTTTAAAAGTATTCCTGCAGCGAAGACTGCCTCTTCCCCACCTTGGTGGCAAAACTTTTCTTGCCAGGGAGGGGGTTTTGATTGATGAATCTCCTCGCCCGCAGTGAAGGATGATGAGTAATATTTAATTCAGCCCTCTCCACCGCGGCGAATTATCGAAAGGAAAGGGCTAAGTAATAAACACATCGTGATTCCGGTTGTTTCGGCCATCACTCATCTGACTTCGCGCCAAAATGAAACTAACCGCGAAGGGAATTAATCATTAGAGGGATGCTTTAACTTAACATCCAGGACTATCATGAAGCTCTAGGATTATTACTGCGCCAATGTTTGAACAACGGATACGCTAAAATCGATCCACACAAACGGAAATTTCATCTTTTTTTCCTCTCCTTCTAACTAAGCTGCTTGTTACTTAAGGCAGTGCATGATTAATTTCGATGTTTCATTAAGTTAAATAAAACATTAAGAGCAATAACAAATGAAAAAATTCAACTTTAATGAACTAACCAGTTACCTACTTATTTATTTTACAAGATTCCTCTAGGCATGATGCTTTAACACACCAAATCTTGATTTAAAAGCATACTCAGGCTCCTATTAAAAGCAGTATATTTCTCACACAGATTATTGTAATAGAAATTAACCATTTTCTCTTGTCCTTCTTAGTTCACTTAAATATATCTCAAAGCCAGAAAAGCATTAATAATTTTGTAAGTTGGCCAGAGGCTAAAATAACTTTTTTAAAACAAATCATTGTCCCAACAAATCCCTAAAAAGAGATTATTTAATGACATATTTTTTTTTCACAATTTAACATGGAAATCTAGTTACTATCTTATTCATAAAACCTTGTTTCTACCTTTTACAAGTGTAAATATATTAACTACAATATCTTTCGATATTTTTCTAGCTAGTAGTCCTCCCCCCTTTTGAAGCAGATATTATAACTACCTAGCCTCATTTTTGGTATACCTGGGGCAAAAGTTAATCTTAAAATAACGTTTAAAATTAAAATTAAATTTTAAATTTTATTAAAATTATAAAATACATTATGACAAATCTGATGTTATCTATTAACTGCAACAAACATGCAACAAAAATATATTTAATTTATGAAGTTTACTGGCTAGAAGTGCTACTTTCAATTTAGTCGACCGAGGACTAATGAGACCGGGACCTAATGTTTAACTTTTTTGTGGGATATTTATTCACGTTCGATATGGACGTGTATATATGGACGGGATTCTTAAGTTAAATATTTTTCCCCTTTTGACCAATTTCATGATATTACCACTCTGTACATCAACAAGTAGAAGCGGAACAGTAAAAGGGGTTTCAGAATGGAGTGATAAATAATCGTAAGAAACAAAGTTCAATAGTAAAAAAGGATGGATAGCTATGGTTCGTATAACAACTGAACTGTGGACAGTGAGTGAAGTAGTGCTTGGTGCAGTACCTTCCCTTCCCTATTTCAAACAAACAGGGGTTTTGGAACTTACCCGATTTAGTAGATATACCCGTCCTCAAAAGGTTGAAGTCCATTCGGAATGACCTCAAATATCCATACCAGTATCGAGATCAAAAGGTAGTGTTGTGCCAATGTAGACATTGTATAGGTTATGCAAGTACAGAAAACAAACAGTTTGAATTTCGTCCTAGAAAGAAACATCCGTAAGAGAACATTCGAATATTGGTTTTATTTTAAAACTAATGATTATAGGAAATTAATTGAATATATTTAACTTATAGTAAGATATAATAAGGCGTTACAGAAACACAAGAGGACCATCTAAATATTTACGATATGACATATCATCTACATTTGTTTCTTCATCTTTCCCTCAAAATCATTAAAAATTCTGTGAAGATGATGTAAATGTACTTAATCCTTACGTCCCTGGATTGAAATTTATGCTTTCAGACTCGAAATTATTTTGCAATACGCAAAATCCAAAATTATGTAAAATAACATTTCTTTTAAAAGGATAATTACATTATGAAACGAAGATGTGTTGAACAAAACATGTACAGTGAAATGACAATATTTTAAAAAGTATCATCGATATATTTGCATCTTGGAACTGGAGTTCAAAATAACCGATTACTTTTGAGGTCATCCATTTTTAGTCTTAAGTATTCCATTTATTGTAAATTCTTCAAGTTTTAAAAGCCTCATAAAATGTTATAACATGCACAGAATAAAATTCATAGACAAAACACTAATATCTTTGAGATAAAATTTTTTTTTATATAAATTCCTTTTTCTTTAAGTAAACCGTGTCACTTTTAATGAAACTACATAAAAACTATCCTAAAATGTAAATAAAATTGTGAAACTTTGAAACACCCGCGCAATAAAGAATCTGCAGAGCTAGTCCCCGTACATCCATCAAGGAGCCAAACAATGCGGAATTACCAACGCGATTACGCTATTAGGACTTATTCCCTCGTAAAGTCAAAGGATTTAGGACAACAGACATCAGCTCATCTATCTACTTCAGACTTTTTCACTTAGTAGACAGTGCGTCTTTCTGCGACTTCTAAGCGAAGAAGATGAATGTAGGGAAACCTACACAATGACATTAAGGGTAATGAAAAAAGCAGGGGGAAAGCTGCACACATTAACAATGAGGAACGCTTACCGCTCGGTAGGTAGCAATTAAAATGCCATTTGCACTTGTGTTTCTTGTGCCGACAGCGTAATCCATCTTGGGAAGACATAGCTGGGATCTTTCAGCTCCAGCCATTCCATTCCATTTTTGATCTTCAAGGCCTTCCGACGGAACGAGGCGTAGTGTGTACCTCCTGTTTACGTACTTCATTATTTTAATTGCATTTTCTACGACAAAAATAACACAGATGCTAATATTAATGCTAATTATTTAAAACAGAAGATCTCGAACATGTAGAATGAATGAATATTAAATATTCCTTGTAGTGAAGTTTTGAAAGAGTGGAGTTAATAACTGTAGATATTTTTCCAAATGAAAAATGTTTAAATTTCACATATAAAAAATATTACGAACTGCTAGGGAGACATATGGGGATTATATCAGTCTGTTGCTATTATAGTTGGAGTTTTGAACTGGATGGCTAAGGCCGGGACAAGGTTTTACCACTCTTATAGTTGGAGTTGTACTCTAAAAAATGCATACATTTAAAATTAAGGAATTTAGGATAAAGTTTAGTTTAACAAATTCTCATTGTATTTTGCCAGAGCAACTTAACACTACCGTATTACTAATTTTCCATAAAAAAAAATACACCACTTGAATGTTGAAAAGTGACAGATCTGACTTCCATCACATCGTTAATCAGAGTATAGAATAATTTCTCCATTTATTGGAGTGCTTTGCTCTACATTAGTGGTTTCCATACATTTTTGACCATGTACTCCTTCTCATAACACAAATACCACTCTTATAGTTGGAGTTGTACTCTAAAAAATGCATACATTTAAAATTAAGGAATTTAGGATAAAGTTTAGTTTAACAAATTCTCATTGTATTTTGCCAGAGCAACTTAACACTACCGTATTACTAATTTTCCATAAAAAATACACCACTTGAATTTTGAAAAGTGACAGATCTGACTTCCATCACATCGTTAATCAGAGTATAGAATAATTTCTCCATTTATTGGAGTGTTTTGCTCTACATAAGTGGTTTCCATACATTTTTGACCACGTACTCCTTCTCATAACACAAATACCACTCTTATAGTTGGAGTTGTACTCTAAAAAATGCATACATTTAAAATTAAGGAATTTAGGATAAAGTTTAGTTTAACAAATTCTCATTGTATTTTGCCAGAGCAACTTACCACTACCGTATTACTAATTTTCCATAAAAAAAATACACCACTTGAATGTTGAAAAGTGACAGATCCGACTTCCATCACATCGTTAATCAGAGTATAGAATAATTTCTCCATTTATTGGAGTGCTTTGCTCTACATTAGTGGTTTCCATACATTTTTGACCACGTACTCCTTCTCATAACAAAAATATTGCCTTGATTTTGCAATAGAAATAACTTTGTACAACTAGATAATAACAAAGTTACAATTTGACTATGATGTTTAAAAATAATAATGTATAAAAATAAAATATAAAAAAACATTTTTATGTTTAAAGCAGTATTATTTTTGAAATTATTACTTTGTGTTTTGAATAATAAAAATATTTTAATCACTTGTTAATGTAATAAGTGTTAGCAATGATCAAGCTAGCCTTTATCTCGTTTTAACCCATTTATATCAGAGGTTGAAATACTACCATTAATATATGAAATTACACTTACTCGCTAAAAAAATGCTTCAAAATTTATTTCATTCTATAAAAAATATTTCATCTTTTTATTCAAATCACTCGCCACAAATTAAAACTGGGAAAGTAATCAAATCCATAGTTGTATTGTTCATAATGTATATATTCAGAACGGTTGTCAATATTAATGAATAAGATAGAAGAACAAACATTTTACATGTAATATAACATCACATTTTTCTCATTAATGTGAAATTACATTGCATTAATTCCCTTAAACAGCAGGTTCCATAAAACTTTCACAGAATTACTAATTCAAAAATGGAACACAAGGCATAAATGTTTTAAATGTACAGCCGAAAAATAGCTATCAATTTATTTATTACTATTTATTTTAACTTTTGTAAAAATGATACGGTCATAATTATTTTGGATATATATTAAATCTTTAGTAAGCTATCACACGTTTCCTTCGCACCCCAAAATTAATTCTTATCTACCACTTACCCCATAAGGACTACTGGAATACTGGCAGGCTGTAGAACCACTTTGGCTCTACGTAATAAATTATAATATATATGTATATATATGTCTATATATATATGCATGTATATATATATATATATGTATGTATGTATATATATATGTATGTATGTATATATATATATATATATATGTATGTATGTATGTATATATATGTATGTATATATATATGTATGTATGTATATATGTATGTATATATATATATATATATATATATATATATATATATGTATATATATATATATATATATATATATATATATATATATATGTATATATATATATATATATATATATATATATGTATATATATATATATATGTATGTATATATATATATTATATATATATATATATATATATGTATGTATGTATATATATATATATGTATGTATATATATATATATATATATATATATATGTATATATATATATATATATATGTATATATATATATATATGTATGTATGTATATATGTATGTATATATATATATATATGTATATATATATATATATATATATATATATATATATATATATATGTATATATATATATATATATATATATATATATATGTATAATATATATATATATATAATTTATATATATATATATATGTATAATATATATATATATATATATATATATTATATATATATATATATATATATATATATATAAATATATATATATATATATATATATATATATATATATATATATATATATATGGGGGGTGTATGTGTGTGTGTGTGTATAAAAGACACCTGACGAATAAATCCCCATTCTCACACTATTTCTATATATAACTATGTGTTAGTTTAGTTTTAGTATATCTATATAAACTCACATATCACACTCATTTTTTTCTTTCTCAATTTCTTGCTCATCACCAACTGTTAAGACACGATATATAAGAGAACTTGACCAAATTTGCAACAATTAAATACAATAAATGAAATTTTAAAATAATTGTCAGTAGTGACCATATAAAAATTTTAAATATAATAACAACTAAATATAGTAACATAACTAAATTTGGAGTAACTATGTGTAATGTATTTTCCTTTAAAGACATATATATCTTCAGTAATCCCAATAATATCTTTATGGATATAGTGGCTCTAACTTGGTAACAAAATACAAGTCTGAGGAAACTATTAACTGTTGATTTCTAACCATCTCTTTTACGTATATGGAAAAAGTTTTAAAATTTTGTGAATTGTTATGCGTAAAATAGTATTTTTGATTATGAAGATAAATAAGATTTTGTTCATACTGATCTTACTAACTAATCAAAAGCCTTATTAGAGATTTGAATGACTAGTGAGAGCTGCAAATGCATGAACATTTTAAATAATTCAACAAAGAAAAGTATTTTGATAAGCTTTATACATATATTAACACATTGCATTGTTATAAATGGTAAATTTCATATTAGTAAATTTTGTTTCTATATTCTTCAACCAATGAGACACAAACATTGCTACGAATTATTATCAAGAATTCAATCCAATTTGAAACCCATATAATATCTGTATTTATAAGGGATATCCGTAAAGATGAATGCTACCAGATAGAGGATGAAAAACTAAGCTATTCTTTATTATTTAAATTAGGATCCTCATACGAAGATAAGGTAAGCTAAAAAGTTAACAAGGAGCTAAGGATTGGGTATACTGTGATCTGTTCATTAATACCACCAGAGACCCGTTTTAAACGAATAATGAAAATGAATGCTAATTCTGTTTAAACAAATTAAGTTTTATTTCCAAGAAAAATTCTTATTACATAATCTTTTTTTTATGTAGAGTTCTTAAGACGATGGTGTATCAGAAATTTTTTCTTTAAAAATAATGTAAAACTTCATTGGAAGAGAATAAAAATAAATGTTTTCTTTCCAGTCCAATACAAGCCACTAAATTAGAAAAATATTATTTAAAAAAATAATAGTTGAATGAACTATAGCTTTTCTCTGTTAAACTCTTGAGAGGTTATTATGATAGGGTACTTCTTCCAAAAGACCCTTTTTTTCTGAATATGTCTTAATTTGCGATATAAAAAGAGTTCAATGAATGCTTTAACGAAAATTACTTTGAATCTTCATATCAAAGACGCTGAAGCTACCTAGACAATCATAAAATAGGTTAAAATGACAGTTTTTTTAAGTTCAAAAGTCTATCTGTTAACGACCCATCCTTGCCTCGCAAGAACTTGTAAGAAATAAATATTTCCACTTTGCAAGTTTATTCAATTAATTTATTTAAATATTAGAAGTTTGTTAACTCTTTTAATAACTGAATAATTAAAAAAAGTTACGAATATTATTCAAGAGAGAGTTGTGTATCTTTATCGGGAAACAATCCATAAATGGTAACCTATAAATGGCTAAATAGTATTGCACGTTTAAGGCTACCCACATCTAAATTTGTATCGTTCATTATAGAAAATTAAAATCAAAACTCAAAAATTTACTTTAGATGGGATTAGATATGGTGAAGATATGATGAAGTTAGATATGGTCTATGTGTGAAATTTGATGGCTGTAGCCCACTTTTTCCTATCCGGAAATCTGATATAAGTATCCAAGCCCCAGCTTTTATTTTATCAGTATTAAGAAGGCTTCATTTTAAATTTCATGTAAAATATCTGTAAGGAAGTTTATACGTGCATAGAACTACCTCTCAATTTGCAGAAGTATCTCGCACACAACAAACAGCCGTTTCTAGTCTTCTTTAACTCCCCCCCCCAAAAAAAAAAAGAAGAAAAACACTAAAGCAATTCTTAAATATTATTCGAAGAACTATAACCAGATTTATCGGATCTTCTTCAGGATAAGAGAAAAAAAGAAGAGCAAGAAAAAAAATACCCAATCTGGACATGTAATATTGCACTATCTAGACGACCTCCTCTTCCAAGTCGTAAATCTGGAGAAGTTGTTCCGAAAAATCTGGCACTTAACAGGAAATGCGTGTTATTGTCCGAATAGGTACGCCACTTTATTTTTAGCCCGCTGGAGGACGTAAAACTCACTCTTAATGTGGTCATTCTTGAAGTTTAATGTGCAAGAAGAGTTTGGAAAGTTATTGTTTATGACCGTTTTTATCTCTTTATTTTGCTGCGGACGGTCTCTAACATTCCAATCGGAGCCCTCGAGGGGGGTATCGGAATCGACGGGATTCGTTCACTAGAAAGATCATTTAAAGTATGTAGGAGTAGTGGCGATGTACTAGTACTCATCATCCTTTAATTTTAGGGGTTTTTTCGTTTTGGAAACTATGATAATGAAAAAAGGGAAATGCTTTTAGCGAGATTCTCCCTTTTATCACCAGCACCAATTCGTTCTCATTCCAATGATAAAGCATTAAAATGGGCCAAATTTTCGAACTAAGTAAATAAGTGGAACATTTTTTAATCTCTTATTTTAGGGCATTTATAAGCTTAAAAATTTATTCTTAAAAAATTATAAAAGCTAAATTTTTATTCGTTCTCCCTTTTCCTATCATTTTATCATTTTCCTATCATTTTCAACATTTGAAGATTTTACTTTTTCATTCAAGAATCGGTCAAAATATTAATTAATGTGATGAAATTTAAATCCAGTTTTTTTACAACAAACGGCGGACTTTTCCCTGATCATAAATGGAGCATTATCTAAAGTAAAGTGGATATTCTCTATATATTTCAATAAAATAAGCTCATAATACCATCTCTCTCTTTTGTCGTAAAAGAGGCATATCAATCTGATATTCATTTTCAATTTTTATAATTAATCTTTTACCTGATCAACCAAAGAAAGAGTTTTTTTCATTTTTCGCAAACTGAAATGAAATACCTCGTATAAATTTTCTTCTTAGTATGACTTTTGCCGAGAGATGGCCAATGGTTTGAGTGCTGGCCTTCGGAACCGGAGTTCGTGGGTTCGAATCTCACTATGGCGTGGATGTTCGTAGCCGTTCGGAATCGGCTTTAAGCAGTAGGTCCCGGTCTCATTATCCCTCGTGTTGCAAAAAGTAGACGGTAGCGCTACCAACCAACCTTAGGATGAGTTTCAATTTTCAATAAACATAATGGTAGAGAGCGAAATAACACATAAAAATTTAGATTTTGTAATATACTTAAAATTGAAATTTCAGTAGCATAATTTCTTTTAAGATATTCTAACTGAAATAAAAATAACTATCGTGCATGACCCAAATACTCAGGTTTAAAGCACTATATAAAAAGAAATATGGAGAGCAGGAGAATTAATTGTACTTGATTGAGATGAAATATAACCTATTACAACATATATAAATTTTCAGTCGATATTTCTAATGATAAATGCTTTTATTTGTTTTTAAATGAACAATTTGAAAAACTACAAAAACACCTTTTCTTCGTATTCACCAATTTTTTATATAAGTATTTTCATTTTTAGTGCATAGTATTTCACTTTTTAAGTAATTCTTCATTTTTATGCTAAAAAAATTCAATATTCCTTATATTTCTATCACTTTTCTTTTCCTAATTTATATGCGGAAGATCATCAAGTATTTAAACCTATTTCCAAATCCCTCGCGCTTCCGAGATTCTTCGCCAGGGGGCACTACGGCTCGAGCTTTAAACAACCGTTGCCATTTCACGACGGGAAAAAAAATGAGCGAATAAATAAATAAAGCAGCTAAGGAGAAAAGACAAACAAGACGCGCTCTGGGAACGAAATCAACAATGGTCGTTGTTGGCAATTTAGCGGACTCTTCCATTCATCGTTTATGTGTTTCCATAAATTATAAGCATTTCTTTTTCGCTGAATGGTTGGGACACTTCATAAATCATTCCATAAAGTCTTTGTGATGAAGAATGGGACTGAGTGTTTTGCTATTTAAGAAGAGATAAGGCAGAAATGAAGGGGAAGTGGGAAGGATAGGGGAGGGCGAAGATTTCTCCCGTTTCTTTTCTGCTGATGCTTTAAACATGCATGAAATTTCCGAGACTTTATCTTTAGTATTACCGAAACAGATTCTTCTTCGGGTTTTTTTTTATTATTATTCTAGTGTCTTATTATGAGTTGAACACGCAAAATGAAGGCAATGCAATTTTGATATTTTTACCCCAGCAAAGGCTAACATTAAGATACGTCACAAAAATTTTTGTTTGGTTATGTTCCCGTCAGTTTCGTGGAAGAGTAAATTTGAGTGTCCCGAAGTGATTGTTAAAAACTGACTACGGATAGATTGATGGAACAGAGGGGTTAAGTGAAACCTTGATAAGCATTCAATTTTTTCTAGATTATGAGGGATAGACGTGCGTTATTTTCTGTTTGAATATGAAGGAATTTAAAAGAAAGTGTCAAGGAAAACCTTGTGAATATCTGTATAACAGTAGATGGATGGTAGATTGCTGCTTTTCAACACCGGGGTTCACGGTTAGAAGCCTGCTGCTAGTATGGATGTTCGTAGCCGTTCGTAATCGGCTTTAAGCAGTATATCCCGGTCTCATTAGCCCTCATGAGCAAAACAATAGACCGTAGCACTCTAGACTAAACCATACCTTGTGATTATCCCCAGCTTTCATTTAAAATTAATTATTTTTATCGCTGTGAAGTCAATAGCATAAAGTAGCTATTAAGCTATAAGACTTTTCAATTAACCATTTTGTTCGGGGCTCCTTGAAACTTGGCACGCTGTATCTAACAGATACTTGGTTGTTTTATATGATTTCAGTTAATTTTTATTATTTAAAATATTCGATTTTCGTTCTTTTGAGATATAGTCTGGTAGCGCTCGAAAATATTTTTACTTCCTTCAAAAAAACTTTTTTTTAAACTTGTTTTTTATGTATAAACACTGTTATATAAAACTTTCATTAAACATACACGAGGTATTAATACAGTCAAAAATATAAAAGACACAGTTTTACACAAATAATATAACATTAAGGTATATATTATAAACATGGCAAAGAAAGTCAACTCTTCTCTAATTCTATTCTAAATTTAAGATTCATTTTTAACTAAAGATTTGAGATACATTTTTACTTCATTTTCCAAGAAAAAGTATTTATTGCATTTATGCAGGAATGTTCAGTCAATCTACATTTTTTATTTGTTCAGAATTTAGTACACCTTTTGCGTTTATTTTAGCTATTGAAAACATTTGGATATATTCTTCCTCAGTAGCTTATTTGACCCATTACATAAATTTATATATATATCTTAGTTATAATATTTTAAATTAAAGAAAACATTAATAAGCATGTAAATGTTTTAAATTAATATGTGTAAAACATTAATTTAATATTGGAGTGTAAGAAAACTTTATGTGGTAGATTCGTTAATACAATGTAACGTTGTTAACTAAAGTATCTTTATTAATATATAAAAAAGATCATGGGGATATCAATTATCATATTTTTAGAAGACAAACATTGTAGTCAAACAAGAAAACAGTAAAGTGTAATTTCAAACACTGGGCTATGCACATAATCAGAGTTTTAGGAACTTTTTTGTCCATCAAAATTATCGTTTATATGGTAATGGGTTTGAACCACGTTGAATAGTTGATAAGACAAACATTGCTGCCAAACAAGAAAACAGTAAAGTCTAATTTCAAACACTGGGCTATGCACATAATCAGTCTTTTAGGAGCTTTCTTGTCCATCAAAATTATCGTTTATATGGTAATGGGTTTGAACCACGTTGAATAAATTGATAAGGCAAACATTGCAGTCCAACAAGAAAACAGTAAAGTCTAATTTCAAACACTGACCTATGAACATAATCACACTTTTAGGAGCTTTCTGGTCCATCAAAATTATCGTTTATATGGTAATGGGTTTGAATCATGTTGAATAAGTTAGTTGATAAGAATTTGTGATAGTTTAAATAAGTACTTTTCTCACTGTGCAAGTGAAATAAACAAAATGGTGTCATAAATAATATGCAACTCTTCAGTACAAATATGGATATATTTCTCTTCGAATTTGAATTATTTTCTTAATAAAATTGGCTACATTATAGAATACTTTAAAATTCAATTAAACCGTACATCACTGAATTACTAGAGCATAAATACGTAATAAGTAGAGTATGAGTCAGCTTGTACACATTATAGCTGACAGTAATGTGAATGAAGAGTAGTATTAACTAACGTGCAGTATCGAAAATTAATATGGGAGCAAGATAGCTTTATTCCATTTCCGAATGTGTTGCTATTTTTATCTTTAAACAAAACAATGGCTTGAAAAAGTTAGATTTTTTTTGGACTATCTTAGTACCCCTTCGGCTCAAAATCTTTTATATTTTACCTCATAAATCAACACTAGCTTGTTTAAGATATATTTTTATCGCCAAAATTTTGTATCTTTCTATTTACGAGCAAAGAAAAATGAAAGGAAAAAAAATATGGTTTTCCCCACTACACCACGCATCATTTTACGTAGCATCTTTTCATCCTTGGAGCGAGAATTTTATAGTCCGGGGCTGTAAGAAAGCAAATGTATAAAGGAGCAAGATATAGGAGCGCTTAGGGGCTACTCCGGCCAACGTGGCTGGCACTGATATCGGCTAATTTCGGGAGGGAACCCACCGGTCGCATTTACTGCTATCGAAAGGGCCATAATGGTCAGCTTCTTTGTTGCTCTTCAGATTGACAGCAGCGTGTTATGGACTGACCATTCGTATTGAATAATGGCGATGTTGTCATAACAGATGAAAGGTCTGGGATTCGGAATCTGATACCTTATTCTGAAACTGAGTGACAATAAATTTTATCTCCTTTAGCAAAGAAAAAGAATGTAGAAAAAGATGTTTTATGGACATTAAATGAGGTAAATCGTGAAATGATATCAAATGTCTAAGAAGGGTTTTATGTATAACGTCTTTTATTACGAAGCATTCATTTGAGGGACATGTAATTTTCTTTATTCGTGTACTATACACAGACACATTTATATATATACATATATATATATATATATATATATGTATATATATATATATATATATATATATATATATATATATATATATATATATATATATATATATATATATATATATATATATATATATATATATATATATATATATATATATATATATACACACTTATACATTGGTGGTTAACAAATTAAGGGAAACAACTGTAAATAAAAGATATGTTATAAAAGACTTCGTAAGTGTTAAAATATAATCCAAGCAAAGAGTCTTTTAATATAAAAAGAATATATCATGGTAATATGAAGTAGCTGTATTGTTGTGTGCGTCTCGGGTTTTTGTCAAAAGTGAAAAATGTCAGATATCACAGATTTTTAAAGAATTATATTTAAGGGGTCTCCATTACCTGAACCAGTGTTAAACATCCCAACTTTTAGGCGTTTTAAGATGTTTGGTTTTTGAAATCAGGACAACGTACACACAGCGTGGCCAGACCAGCTTGACAAAGCAAACTATTGTATGGTACAAGAAGTATAATGAAAGATACTGACGTTTACTGAAGCGTATTTTAAAGTGTAAAGATAAAATAGCTGAAGTAAACGTGAAAGCAAAGGGAAATTACAATAATTACAGTTAGATTAATGATTAATGATAATTACAGTTAGAAGGCACATCCATTAACAGAACATTTAAGGCAAAGCATCAATTCTGAAGCCTCTTGTCACTGAAGTTAATGCCAAAAAGTCTACACTAGTGTTACAACCACAAAACTAAATATATTAATAAGCGGAAGGCAGTTATACGGTCAGAAGTATCATCTTTCCCACTTTTACCTATAAGGAAACGATTGCACGTTTGAAGAACATGATCACATGCTTATCATCGTGATTGTCACTTTCCAACTGTTAAGCATAGAAATGGATCTGTCATGGTATAAGAAGACAGGTTGCTGGCCCAATCATGACCCTGAAAGGAAGGATCTCTGGGGACAAGTGTAGAGAAGTTTCAGACCAGATCTATCCTATGATACAAACACTGTTTCCTGCAAAAGAAGGAATTTTCCATCATGAAAACTCTCCTTTCATGGAGCGAGACTTTCCCAACCATTCCTTAGTGAACATGAGGATGACGAGATATATCTACCTTGGCCCACACAGTTCCCCATGCTCAAGATAACTGAACTATTTTGGTCTATTTTAGAACGTTCAATACGGAATTGTATCTTCCGACATCTCTCCCAAATCTTTCACAATATTGCAATGAATGTTATGAAAATGTTACAGTATTCCACTAAAGACTATTTAGTATTTGTATAATTAAATTACCAGTTACATTTTTACAGATTACTTGAGGGCCGATATTGTTTTTAAAATATATTAAAAATTTTACAGTTATAAGTTAAATTCATTTAAAGAGTAAATAATATCACAATATAGAGTAAATAATATAAAATAGGTATCCATCACCCTTTAAGCTTCATGTTCCAGTTCACTTTGGTTAACTTTCAAAGTTTATTTTCTATTCTTAATAAAAGGAATTAAAATTCAAGTACTTTTTAGAGGTTGGACATTATTTCCCATTTTTATAAGGAATAATTCATAAAAAATAAAGATATCTTTTTTTCTTCTAGTGTTGCATTTATTTTATCTGCCAAGAGAGATAATATTTATCGTCGCTCTATGGACCGGCTTCTGAATAAGGTATCAGATTCTAAATCCCAGATCTTTCATCCGTTATAACAAGATAACCATTATTCAATACGAATGGTCAATCCATAACACGCTGTCAATCTGAAGAACAAAAAAACAAGCTGACCATTATGGTCCTTTCGATAGCAGTAAATGCGACCGGTGGGTTTCCTTCCGAAATTAGCTGATATCAGTGCCAGCCACGTTGGCCAGAGTAGCCCCTAAGCTCTCCTATATCTTGATCCGTTATACATTTGCTCTCTTACAGCCTCGGACTATAAAATTTTGGATCCAAGGATGAGAAAACGTTACGTAAAATGATGCGTGGTGGAGTAAGAGGATGCTATATTTTTTCTTTCCCTTTCCCCTTTGCTCGTAAATAGAAAGATAAAATTTTGGCGATAAACATAACCTGTCTTAAACAAGCTGCTGCTGATGTTATGAGGTAAAATATTTAAGATTTTGCGTCTTGGAGGGACCTCATCTCATGGGAATCTGGATTTTATATTATTTTGTTTATATATGAAAATGGCAGCACATCCAGAAATGAAACTGAGCTGGTATGTACTTTCTCTTTTAGACAAGATCTGCATGTATCGATAATTCGTTTAGGTTGAAAAATTCTAAAAGATTAAAAAATATAGGGTCAGTAATATCCTAGATTTATTGTATGAGTCATACGTCCATTTTTATCGTGAGAATTAGTTATAATTCATGAAGACTTAGGATAATTTAAAATGATGTTCTGAAAAATATAAGATGCTATTATGCTTTACTTATTTTTCAAAATGGTACAATCGCTGCACAAATAGGTCTTACCTGATTGATTCGACGTGAGGGGTGTATATTATTTCGCTATGTCCGAGCCATCTAAAAGATGTTCGAACCCTTTTCCTCCAAATACATAAACTGTATTTGTGTGGGTAGGAAGATATATAGATATAAAGGTTTAACAGATTTGTCATAAAGCAAACAATTCGTCATGGTCGTTTAAGCGTGTACCTCATACATACAGCATTTTATCATGGGCGATTGAAAAGTTTCCGTTTAGTATGCTGTATATAAGCATCGGCATTGAGGCATGAAATTATTGTGGCTTTCATATAGTATTTACAAAAAATGTGTGGATAATAGTGAAACGTTAACATTTGCAATGTTTCTACTAAATGCTTCCAAGTAAGACCAATGTATTGTTATTGAGGCTGATTAATAGGATCCTTTGCGTTTATTGATTTCATGGATCCATGTGTTTCCATCACTGTGGAAAGATATTGCTGAATGCTGGACAAATTAAGATTTGAATTTAAGGTGAAATGTTAAAAATCTACGAAATTAGGTGATTCTGGTTCATTACAACTCATCTCTTCATATCGAAAATGTATCGCAGACGTTTATACTCCCTGAAGACACTAGAGTAAGTGCCTTGCACTCCCCAACTCTCTCCTGCGATTTCGGTACCTTAAAAAGCCCTTGAGAAGTCGACGTTTCCTGTAGAATGTAAATGCTCAGCAGATAGGTTTGGACTTCTTCAAGCTATGGAAAGTGGAGATTTTTGGTAAAGCTCCACTTTCCATAGCTGTAAATATTTAACCATAGCTTTAAGGGGTAAATTCATTTTTCTGAAGCAGTTAGATGATTGACTCAGTGCTCAAGGACATTTAGCATTAATAACATATGACATCTGAACCATACCATCTTCGAAGGGAATCTTTTTGATTAGCTCCATAGAAATTCTATTATGAAATAGAATAGAGTGTTTCTCCTCCCTTTCAGCACCTTTAATGTTTATATTATTATCTTTGAATATCCTTTAAAGGACTGTTTAACAAGAAGCATTTTTATGTGGGGATAAATAATAAAGCTGCTTGAAACAAAATCTTGAGAGCTCTGAAGTCAGTGGTTGAGTTCACAGTAAACACGTTCACTCAATGCCAATCAATTTTGATATCAATTGGCTAATAGGGTAGAAATTATTTACTTATGTATTAGTTGTTACATTAATAACTAGGCTATTTGGTCCACGTAATTCCATAGTCGATTAAAGTCTATCTCATGGTTAACACCATATGTATATGATAGTTAGTTTTCTTATGTAATTGAAAACAATAAAGTACTCAGAATTAAAATTAAACTAACCCCAAACCCTACTTTTAAATCTAAACAGTAAAATGTTAAAAGCATAATAACTATAAATATTTTTTGTAATATATAACAATAGCAATGATTCCTGATAAATAAATAAATGTATTAAATAGACTTCTATTAGATATATGCAGTGTCAAGGTATAGTCTCTAGTCCTGTCATTCATAAAAAGCAACTGGTTCCTGAGTAATCACGAATACCTTTCCTTACAGAAACAAGAAGACGTAAAACCTATTATTATGGCATCATTGCTGACAGCGAATGGATTTAAGCACAACTATAAATGACACCAGCTGGTACCTAACTTTGTGGAGCAAAACTAAATTGCTTTTAATCAATGGAGGACCCTTGAGTTACAGGACCACTTCTTCTCCGGTTACAAAGTCTATCTTCTCTATTCTGTTTTCATACCTTCACTATATTAAACAGGAAGTTCCTATCAATAGGAGCCAGTTGAAGAGTAAATGCTTTATTCTTCTGCATAACATTAAACTCTGGAGGTTAAGTCGTTATAAAGCTATGATTGGCAGTTCTAATAATAGCATTCAAATATATTTACATTCAATTATTTTGAATTTTTTCTGAATCTACACGCTTAAAATTATACTTAATTGTTTTATTTCGCAAATTTTTTTGATTTTTGTTTCTTGTATTCTTAGTTTCAATTTCATATATATTTCCTTTTATTCCAATATCAACAACTGTCAAATTTTGTCTTTCCTGAAACATGAGATAAGGAAAGGAAGTTAGCCTTGATAATGAATACTTATTAAAATTATTAAAAACCAGTCTTTATAGAACTGAAACAGCTTCATCTATAGCCTAGTTTGTTATTCTGGTAAGTTATATTCGTTTATAACGGTATAAGGTATAATAAAGTTTGTATATTGTTTGAATAATTTCAGTACAAACATTGACTTTCCAAGATTAATTAATTTGTTTTTTTCATACTTAGTATATTTGACAACAAATTCCCTTTAAATTATTTATATTTGAATTAAAATACCAAATGAGTTAAGGAAAATTAAATTAATACGAACAAAACTCTTTGATAGCGATGATTCCTTACCTCCCAGAAATTCATGAGTCTTTAACGTTAAGTAAAATAAAAATTTTATGACATTAAATCTTATACTGCCGCATAAAGAAACTTTGCCAACGTGGCCGAAAGGTCAGAGCACGAGATCCAGACCCAAACTTTGTGGGTTTGGTGCTCGCAATGGCGGTCGATCCAAAGTATGGATTTTCAATTTAAAAATGTTATTTACTGTTGCCTTATGTTCTCTAACATTCTAGATATTTTTTTTATTATGTAAATTAGTTATTTATTGAATATTCTGTTAGGGTATAAAAGCTGATACCCACTAGTTGTAGGCAACTTCTCGATCTTGTAAAGTTGCGAGGTGCTGCTTTGCTTCAATAAATTCGTCTGTTAGGCTAATCGGTGCTGTCATTCAAATCTTCGGGATAATATTAATAATTTTAAACTTCCCAATTGTTTAAGTCACAATATCAATTAAACATTGAAAACATAATTCTACTTATTGCCAAAGACTTGTTGCTTATTTTGTCCACAAGAAAGATTTAGCGTTTAATAAAATTTCTTCAAATATATCTCATTCAGCATAAAAGTTTCCTTTTCATAGGCAGTTACCGAATCGCTGTGTGCAAATTAAAATCAGTCATACATACGCTATTACAATTCAAGGGTAAATAAATGTATTTATGCATGTATAAATGTTCTATTCTCCCAAATCGCTGAACACAGAAACTCGACAAAAGTACCAATAGACAGGATATAATCCAAGGAATTCAATTTGACCATCTCAAATTGGTCTTAGTAGAATTACAATTAATTAAAAAATATTAACTGATAGTGCAATCTATTCACTTCAGTAATCTATTTAATATTATACGATTTAAGAAAATTTAGACGGGAAAATGTTTTGACTGGTTATTTCCGCCCGTTTGATAGGCAATTCACTAAGTAAATGTAAAACTTAATTTTAAAATTTCATTAAAAATTAAAGAAATTTAGACAAATATTTGTGCATTCTGTTTCAGTCAGTTTTATGTACAGATTCAAGTCATCGTAAATAATTCAATTTCCTATCTCTATTATATGTTCTTCTATTTACAAACTAAATGATATTGTAATATTACTTTCCAATATCATTTTTCCAAAAAAAACACAGAAGAGAAATTTATGAAACTTAAAATACATATTTAAGGTCAATTTTACCAACTATACAGTGTTAAAGAGGTAATTATGTAATTTAAGAGTGTAATTTTTAATCGATATTTAAAAGAAGATTTTCTTTGAATATCCTTTAAAGGACTGTTTAAGAAGAAGCTTTTTTATGTGGGGATAAATAATAAAGCTGCTTGGAACAAAATCTCGAGAGCTCTGAAGTCAGTGGTTGAGTTCACAGTAAACACGTTCACTCAATGCCAATCAATCGTGATATCAATTGGCTAATAGGGTAGAAATTATTTACTTATGTATTAGTTGTTACATTAATAACTAGGCTATTTGGTCAGCGTAATTCCATAGTCGATTAAAGCCTATCGCATAGCTAGCATCATATGTATATGATAGTTAAATACCGAGCAGTTGGAATAAATTAATGTGACGTCACGTTTATGTACCACATATCAATAGATTAGGAAATTGCAAGATCAAAACTACTGAAGATCTATATCATTTAATTATTGGAAATAAAAAAATCATATTTATTTGAATTTGGCGAATTGTAGTAATTTCACACATTAAACTTTCTCTGTTATACAATATTTGTCTAATAAAAAAATTTGAGTAACACAGCATGACTTCCTTGTACGCTAATTAAATTATAAACTTTAATCAAACTTATTTATTTGAACGCTTATTAAAACTTTATTTATTTGGGAGCAAGAATTCTTTAACAAAGCAGTTACACAATTGCTCAAATATTAGTTTTTAACAATATCAAATATTTGTACACTTACTAATTCAACAATCTGCCATTTACGGTGTAAATGTAACATAAAAGTAAGTAACAAGTTTTCTGTCAGAACAGATTGAGTAATTTTTCTTTTTGTATGCAACTTTAAGTGATTTTATTCGATAAATGTATGCAGGGTTAATGAAATTCAAAGTTTCAGAATGAAACAGGAACGATACATGCAATTATATAAAATGATTAAAGCTTGAAAATTTATTAAGATAAAAACGTTATGAGTCAGTATTATTTTAATATTATTTCCTACAAACAAATTACTGCTCATTGTATGTATTTGAATAGATGAAATATTATTCAATGCAAATGTTCCAACCAAACCGTCCCTTATCCAATTAAAAAATGTCCACAACTGATTCAATATCTTCCAATCACGAAAAGTTGTATTTTTCTTCTCTCTTCTTCCCATCTTTCTCAATATTTTTTTTTATTTCTCTCTTTTCTAATCCATAATTCATAAGCGGCCAGTCACTAAGAAGGTAACAAATTATCCGCAATAATCGATGAAAATGTTTTTTCTACCTATGAAAATGGACCCTTAAGGTATTATTGATACTTCCGCCTTGTCATTTTGAATCATTACTGAAAGCTGAACACATGTATCAATTGATGCTGTCAGATTTTATTAATATCATTTATGAGATTTGTGTATGGCAAACCTTCTTTTTAATTACGACTGTTTGTGGTCTTATGTGTTTAATGTGAATGAGCCAGCGGTAGATCATTAAACAGAGAATTAATAAACGACCCATCCTTTCCTCCAGGATTTATTTCGTGTTCTCGTGTTTTAAGGAGTGAATGAACTACTGCTTTTCGAAAGAACATCAAAACAATAATACGTGTCAAAAGGTAGAGTTGAAATGCATCTCCACTGTGTACATAAACCATCTCTCTTTTTGATAAGCCATTCTTATTAATATTACACAGGCAACAGCAAGTCTCTATGAATATTGCCTGAATTCTTACATGTCTATTATTAAAAACTTTATTTGCAAATGTTTCAATCCAATATTTTAAGCACCAATATTGTTTATATAACCACATTTGTGTTTTAATTATATATTTATCTAAGCATGTATAATTAAGAAATATCAATTGAAGATAAACGGTAAAAAATAACTTTGAATATTTTAAAGAGTTGCATTTGTACATAAACCATCTTTCTTTTTGATAAGCCATTCTCATTAATATTATACAAGCAACAGCAAGTTTCCGTATGAATATTGCCTGAACTCTTACATGTCTATTATTAGAAACTTTATTTGCAAATGTTTCAATCCAATTTTTAAGCACCAATATTGTTTATATAACCACATTTGTGTTTTAATTATATATTTATCTAATCATGTATAATTAAGAAATATCAATTGAAAATAAACGGTAAAAAATAACTTTGAATATTTTAAAGAGTTGCATTTGTACATAAACCATCTTTCTTTTTGAAAGCCATTCTCATTAATATTACACAAGCAACAGCAAGTTTCCGTATGAATATTGCCTGAACTCTTACATGTCTATTATTAGAAACTTTATTTGCAAATGTTTCAATCCAATTTTTAAGCACCAATATTGTTTATATAACCACATTTGTGTTTTAATTATATATTTATCTAAGCATGTATAATTAAGCAATTCAATTGAAAATAAACGGTAAAAAATGACTTTGAATATTTTAAAATTTCGACAAAATTATTAATTTATCATGATGAAATTATTGCTGTATTATACTTTTGGGATATATTATCTATATCAAAAGGGAAAAACTTTTGTACCATTAGTGGCCACATTTAAATTATGCAATTATAAAAGAGGCAGCAAAAGTTGATATACCTACAAATGCAGCTCTTGTGAATTATTATACTTTTATTAAGTTATTTCATTGTATAGAAATAATATAAAAACAAGGAAACAATTCAATTACTAGAGGTAAACCATAAAAAATAATTTTAAATACTTTATTGTTTAAGGAAAGTTACTAATTTATTGTGGGGAAATTATAATTTTTACTGGATCCGGAGTCTAAATATTTAGTTGAAAATTGTCTTCAAAGCATGTAACTGCTTGCATTTTGCTCTTTTGTATTATTCTTTTGATTGCTTTAGTGAAATGAGAATTCTCCTCATATGTATAATGTATCCTATCCTATGGATAGTCTTAGGTAGGACACAGTCTTTACTGGATTTGAATCCTATAACTCGAATAAAACCTCTGAAATTTCGGAATTTGCTTTAAGTAGAGACATTCAATCTCGTTAACCCTAACTGTTATACAGCAACAAGCTAATCTTGTAGTTCAGCAATTCCTTATGTACGTATAAAAACCTGGTATGTGTTTTCAGATAGAAAAGTGGACAGGTTAAAATATATTTAGAAATAAAGTTAAATCCCTCTGATGAGGAAAATATAGGGATTTTTGGCAAAAAGCAATCTCCGCGATATCATAAATTAACGGTAAACATGCGGTGCATCATTTAGTTACGAAATGTTTCTCCGAGCTCCAATACTTCAAATCCTCCCTATTTTTACGACGCTCCTCTCCTTCAACGTCCACAACTGTCAAAAACGCTTTACAACTGAGAGATTGTAATTATCTCGTTGAAAAATCTTCTCTCCTCCGGCAACCCTTCCCTATCACCAATATATATGGCCCACGCCATAACGCGGAGTCAATCCTAAAGTAAAATAATCCCGAGGATGAAGGGGGGAGAAAAAAAAGCAGCCACTGACCGTTACGGCGCCTTCAATGGCCGTAACAAATGGCCGTAAATGCGGCCGGCGAGCTCCCACTGGAAATTAGACGATATCAGTGCGGAACATGTTTTCAGTAGTGTGCCCCAGGCGCACCCTTATATCTCGGATAGGTACATTTGTCCCTCAGCTATAAAGTTTCAACAGCACCCGTTTATGGCGGGGGCAGTCAATTGAGTGATGACAGACCGGGGGAAGGAGGGAAACTCTGTGGGGGAAGATAGTTTCTTTGATATATATTTTTCTGATCAGTATTGCAAGACCATAGAGAAATTTTGTATCAACCTTGACAAATATCGAAATAACCTCTGCCTTTCCGGGGTTCATATTACTGTAGTCAACTAACTTACTGTTGCTCATGTATTACACTGATTATGCGCATTATCAAGAGTGGTAATTTGGCATTTTGATCTGATGAACAATCTCCTTTAATCATTTTTCTTTGCGGGTACATATTATCTGCCCTTCTAGGACACAGAAACAATCCTATTCATTAAAGCATTAAATATGTTTATTTATATAACTTACAATCCGTTAGACAGCTTGTCAAAGACAGTCAAATAAATACTTTTCCACAGTAGAGCTATTTTATGCTCTCGTGTGGGCTACTTTGGGCACAGTAGTCCAAACTTTTGAAACCGATATTCACTAAGGTTTACTTTTCTAGTTTTAATAAATAAAATCATAACGGTTTTATCACTCTAAGCGGTTCGCACGTACAATTCCGCTAAACCGATGATGTCTACAAAGCAGTTGTCACGTACTATTTCGACCTCCAAAAACGCTCCGAAAATGGATGTAGTGTGCATTTCTGCCAATGGTTTCCCACATGGAGTTTTACGTAGGAGAGTCAGGTCAATTGTTTAGGAATTACACCCCTCTATGACTAACATTTTTTGAGGATGAACCTCTACCCCTGAGGCACATAGACGCTGATAGCTTTTCATGGCTTGGTAAATATATATTTCGAAGTATTTCGTGTGCGGTAACAGATGTATTTCTAATTGCACCACTTAAATATCTTGGATGACTTGCGTAAAAAATACAAACAAGTCTCTCAAAGAATATTTTTATTTGTACTTTTAGAATTATATTATTTCTTATGGGATAATCTCCGAGACTTGACGAGCTTTATGTGTATTAAAAATCAAAATCTATAATATCTATTTATATATCTATTTATAACCGGAAGTAAAGGAACAATAACTAAGGTTGGTTTCTCGTATTCCATTCTAGTCGACTAAGGGTGAAGTAAAGAATCATAGAACGCTTTGGCCACTGACACAGTAAACCTTTAGCGTATTTTTGGAGACTTTCTTTTCCTCGATGTGTTCCACTTGGAGGGTTAATGATCTTGGAAAAGTTTCATTCTAAACAAATCAGAACTTTTCATTTTACCTTGAATCACAAGCTAGCTGTTATAATGAAGATTTTATATAACTTACAATTCATTAGACAGATTGTCAAAGACAGTCAAACAAATACTTTTCACAGTAGAGCCCTTCTGGGCTCTAGTGTGGGCACTCTACTTTGGGCACAGTAGTCCAAACTTTTGGAACCGATATTCACTAAGGTTTACTTTTCTAGTTTTTATAAATAAAATCATAACGGTTTTAATGATCTTGGAAAAGTTTCATTCTAAACAAATCAGAAATTTTCATTTTACCTTGAATCACAAGCTAGCTGTTATAATGAAGATTTTATATAACTTACAATTGGTTAGACAGCTTGTCAAAGACAGTCAAATAAATACTTTTCACAGTAGAGATCTTTTGGGCTCTAGTGTAGGCATTCTACTTTGGGCACAATAGTCCAAACTTTCGGAACCGATATTCACTAGGGTTGACTTTTCTAGTTTTTATAAATAATATCATAACGGTTTTAATGATCTTGAAAAAGTTTTATTCTAAACAAAACAGAACTTTTTATTTTACCTTGATTCACAAACTAGCTGTTATAACGAAGATTTTATATAATTTACAATTCATCAGACAACTTGTCTAAGACAGTCAAATAAAAACTTATCACAGTAGATCCTTTTTGGGCTTTAGTGTGCGCACTCTACTTTGGGTACAGTAGTCCAAACTTCTGTAACCGATATTCACTAGGGTTTACTTTTCTAGTTTTTATAAATAAAATCATAACGGTTTTAAGGATCTTGAAAAATTTTATTCTAAACAAAACAGAACTTTTTTATTTTACCTTGAATCTTAATCTAGCTCTTATAATGAAGATTTTTCAGCTGAAAAGATACTATGTCCTCTTAAGTTTGCTGGCAGCTAGCAATATAAAATTTCTTTAGTTTCATGTTTACCTATGGGATAAATATAGCTATCGATGGTCGACTTGTACTTTCTCAAACTAATTTGACTACATGCCGTAATGAAAAATTTGCAACAACTAGTGTTGTTTAATTTTGAAAAATACGAAGAAAACCACATTTCATTTGTAAAATCTTCATAAAAAATTAAACTTATTTTTTATGCCTTTTTGTTTTAAAATCAGCACACTTTTAATAAATAGTTTTAAGTTTAAATGAGTTCTTCCCATTCAAGTCAGCAAATAAAGATGTTACAAATACTGAAACTATAATTTATGTTAATTTTTACTTACAAATCACCGAAAATAGCATTTTCACCTAAAGTTGTTTTTTCCTCTAATAACTAACCGAACTGGAAAGAATACTTTACAAAAACAAAACAAAAAAAATGACCATAATGGACCAGTGTGTTTACACACATACACACATATATGTATATATATATATATATATATATATATATATATATATATATATATATACGCAATAATTTTGATATATTATAGATACATACACATATGTACACGTGTATGATCACAAATATATGTATAAAAAAATGTAAATATATACAGATATATATAATTGGTGTTTGCAAAACAATATCGTTTTGTAGTCGAAATTACTCCAAAGGGTGTTCTAGTGTTATAGCATAAGTTTTTATAAACACTATTATTAAAAACGTATAAAATATGTAAAATAGTATAACAAACTTACTAAAATGAGTACTTTTTTATATCATAGCCATTTGTTAGAACCTATGCAAGCTAAATCAAAAATAAATGGACTGTAGTATCCATTTTCTAGAAAATATGGTTAATGTTGTACATTTACATTTGTTATAGTTTGCAAACTAAAAACACTGAACAATATGGTCAATGAAATGAGCTGGCAAGGTGAAATACCAGCAAATTAGGGAAAAAAAACTCTATTCCCAAAATGTTGAATTGTTCTCAGAGAAAACTGGGAAGAAGCTAAATTTTATTTAATTTTCTTGTTACCTTATTAAAGAAAAACTGAAAGCGATTTTGTGATTTTTTATAGTTAAAATGTAATTCTGGATTATGTTAAAAAATTGTTTTGTAGGTTACTATTAAGTAAAATTCAAAGAGCCTCATATAGTTAGTTCTCAAATGACTGGGCGAGAAAGAGGGGTCTGTTAATCAAACAAATCAGGTGTTGCGTTAAGATGATAAACTAATTTTATGTTAAAATTTTACATTGCTACATTTTTTTATTTACTTAAGGTACAATATAAATTTACTTTAAACTTTTATTTTTATTCAAAATCCGACAGAAGCATATTTTACTCCTCTCACCTAAGCGAACCTCTTATGAGTCTATCAATTTAAGTGATAAAAATTACTAAAATATAATTTTCAAGAAACTTTTATCTCTAATGACAAATTTATTCATCTAGGCCTCGTATGTGGGTTCAAATTTGATTTAATTTTCGGTAACAGACGGTATCACTGTATTGAAATATGGATAACAGATTTCTGGAAGAAGTCATTGCAGAAATAGAACTCTTTCTGTTCGAATTTTATCTCTTTACTACAAATAATTTTTAAATACAATTTTTAACACTTGGTTGTAAACAACCTTCCCTAAGGATTACAACTTTAATAATCTCAAAGCCTAATCCTTAGGGAATACTGTTTACCACCGAGGGTTGAGAAAAAAATTATACTTAAAAATTATTTGTAGTAAAGAGATAAAAATCGAACAGAAAGTTTTTTTTTATTTCTCCATTGACTTCTTCGAGAAATCTGAGATATCCATTTCTTAATATAGTACTACTATTTGTTACCTAAAATTAAATCAAATTTGAAGCCACATAGAGGCCTAGATGAATAAATTTTTCATTAGAGATAAAAGTTTCTTGAAAATTATTTTTTAGTAATTTTTATCACCTAAATTGGTAGACTCATAAGAGGTGAGATGAGTAAAATATGCTTCTGTCGGATTTTAAATAAAAATAAAATTTTGAAATAAATTTATATTATACCTTAAGTAAATAAAAAATACATGCTTTTCCAATAAACAATGGATATAATTTTTAGATTATTAAAGATCTGGTTATTGCAATAGATAGTTATAGTCAGTTTCTAGGTGAATAATTTGAATGAGATAATTTTCATTAGTAAAGATTTTAATCACTCTGTATGGGTCAAGGCATTTTTCGGCTTACCTGGAAAATTCTTTATATATACTTTATCTCCCCGTTTTAATTTTGTCATCTTCTTTTTTTTTGTGCGATTTTCAAATTATTATATACTTTTTGCACAATTTCTTGCATAATTTTCATTTTTTCATTTTGTGTTTAATCGTTGGAGGTAAAATTTCTTCATTAGAATTTTCTCTCAAGAGTTCAATACTCAATATCAAGTATCGTCCAAAATGCACAAAATTTGGTGATTCCTGCTGCAGTTAAACTTTTACTCCAGAGAGCTATTTGATTGATCGAAATCTACAATATAAATTGATTTGCGAATAAATACAAACATAAACGCTACCACAGCGGTCTTTCAAACTTTGTTCACCATGGAATTCTTAGAGTTGTAGGAATTTTTAGGGACTAATGTAAAGTCTCTATCCCATCGTTAAAAAAATCTTAAAATATTTACAGTAAATAAATGTGTACTATATGTAACAACTATGAATAAAATGCATTGATTTTTTTATTAAAGTGGTTTCTGAACAATGCATACACTAGTACAGTGGTCTTCAAAATTTCTTTACCAGCGAAACCCTTAGACAAGATGTTTTTGAGAAAACCTGTTCCATCCTTAGAAAAATATAATTAAAACAATATTTAAAGTGAATCAGTACATACTATATGGAAAAAACTATTAATAATATAAACTGAATTTTTTATTAAAAATGTCTTACCCTAAAACTATTATAATTATTTCACTAATAACATTGTCTCAGATATAGGTGTCATTGGCTACTGAGCTCACCTGCCAATCCGTTACAAAAACAAAACTAGTCATTCCTAATCGAGTAACCGTTGTGAACGAATGTCCGTGGTCACTTAAATATTATGCGTTTCTATCCCTAAACTAATTCCTCTTCAGCTATTTTGAGTTACGAACTCACGAATCCACCTTTATAACCTTTTTAAGTATTTTACGCTCAATTTCAATTTTATACTCACTGATAGAAATCTCTTGATTAGCCCGTTAGGCCTATAGAAAATCCTGTTGCTCTACGCAATTAAGAATACAAAGGCCAGTTGTCATCTAACTTTACATTAGTGAATGTGGTTTAGTAGAATTTTTTTTTATTAAATTATTAGTGTTATCTACAGTTTGATTTTAGTTTTTGTGTTTGTTTCTCTATTTTGATTTCATTGCTCCATGCGCTGAGAAAGATTTTTTTAAATGCGTTGTTCTGAATGACATTAAAATTCCTGTAGTAAAAGAGTGGAGTACTTATAACTTTTGCCGAAATAACCTATCATAAACCTGCATAAATAGTTTTGGGACATAAACCATATACCTCTACTTGACTTAAAAAAATTTAAATATTTTTTAATTTTGAATATATAAATATGTAGAATTATATGTTTTTGATAAATTAACATATTCTACAATGTGAAGATGAAGGGGGAAATTATATACCCAACATATATATATATATATATATATATATATGTGTGTGTGTGTGTGTGTGTGTATATATATGTATGTATGTATGTATGTATACATATTATATATATGTATATATATTTTATATATATATTATATATATATTTATTTATTTATATTTATATATATATGAATATATATATATACATACATATATATATATATATATATATATATATATATATATATATATATATATATATATATATATATATATATATATATATATATATATAAAATTCATGTATAATTCCCTCAAAATTTATTTTATTTGAAATTTGTTGTTTTACGGATAAATTTGCTAGAGTTTGCTGTCTTAAATTACTTATTGTAGAACGAGGATAATTTTATCGACTTCAATTTAGAAAAGCTCCGTTCGCAACTGGTGACAATTGTTAAAAAAAAGTTCAGCAAAATTACTCTTTTTGGAAAATTACTAGGATTTTTCACACCTATAATTTTGAGTAGACTTTAATAAATAAAAAAGGCCAAAATTTCGATAAACAATCGTAAAATGTGACATGTTGGAATGGTGTAATTAAATGGTGAAATTCTTGAGTATATTTGTAAGTTGCAATCATAAAAAATCCTCTAGGAGCCAGGGTCTACGGTGCCAATCTCTGTTTTCTAGACATAGGGCCCTGGGGTTCGAATCATATATTCCGGTTAGGTGGTCAGCCTTACGCAGAACCCCCCAGTGTTTAGTTCCCAAGCATGCTTGGTCCTCAGTTTCTCTATCCACAGAACGGATGAAAGGCTGAGTCAACCTTGCCCAGCCCAGGGATCGAACATCGGACCTGTGGCGCAGGAACGCGAAGCGCTACCCCAATGCCACTGGGCTTCAATATGCCATGAGTTTTATTAATTTTATACATATAATAATTATTACTCATAATTTATAAGCATAAACTAATAAGGATAATTAACTCCGACAAAATTTTATTTTTATCTTCACCGTGTCTTTAATTTCATTACTTTATTTTACTTTTCCTGCTGCAGTAAGTCTACAAATTTTAAACTTTCTTTTAAGACTAATATATACATGATGCCTCCCCAAATCATATGTTGTCAGGTACGTATCTTACCCCCGCACTAAGTACGCCACTGTAATAATACAATAAATTACTGGGTATTCTGCATGAATTTGCAACCAAAAATTTCCGAAGTGCTCTTTAGCAATAAACGTTTTTCAGTTAATAAATTTTAGCCAATTTGTTTGACGGATTATAAATAATTTTCAAGTTTTTACTTTAACACATGGAACCACGAGGTTCAAATTAACACAATTAGATGTCTGTAGGTGCTACTTAAATAGTAAAACAAATCCCTTCCGGGAAATAATCTGAGCAGAAAGGAGTTTCGATGGCAGAAAAATTCAGCCAAATATTATACTCGACAACAATGATTTATTTCACCTAACTACGTAGTTTCCTAATGCAGTTACAACTATCTTTGAATGATAAATTCAAGGTCAGGAACGATAAACTCATTGCTAATATGAATAAAAACAATGGGAAGATGAAGGGTGAAATTATATATATATATATATATATATATATATATATATATATATATATATATATATATATATAAATATATATGTAAGGAAAATTCTCAGGGGTTTTCAAAACTTAAATCAAGGGTAAAAATTCCCGCGTCTTTTTACATTCCCCTTTTTAACCCCTAACCTAAATTGACCACTGGGGCTACAGGTTACGCCCTCAGAGAAGGGG
>CM063498.1:153066216-153086216 GCA_032207245.1 Pardosa pseudoannulata | reverse complement strand
TATGTTTAAGCCAAATTTTGATGCTGGAAAGGTACTTATTTCCTTAATGAATTCACAGCAGCATACTGGTTTGCCAAATAATTACTTAAATCAACACCTAAGCATTTTTTGATTCATGACCCATTAAAACATCGAAATTTTTTCTCATAATAAATATAAAGTAACGAAACAAATTAAATATTTTATAATGAAAAATATTTTTCTTTGATAAGATGTAAGTATGTTGAAAGTAAATTATTCAGAGCATATTTATAATGCATTGAAATTTATAGTAGGAAATTAAGTTTTAGTGAGAACTATATCTATCATAAAAGTTCACTGATTTTCCAACTCTAGGTGCCTAAAAAATTATATAGGTTAAACAGTAATTATAAATAAGCATATGTATCACTGTACACACCCATATAATTATGGGTTTATAATTTTCGAGGATTCAATTTAATTATAGTAGATGAGGAATTGGCAAATGTATTTTATACAAAAGAAAGTTATATGCCTCAATCCTCTCATCAGTAATTACGAATCTTAAATTTGGGGATATAGTTAGGTAAATAATGGTGCAATTACACATTCATGGGAAAATATTTTAAGAGCGAACTATGTAAATAAGGTAAATCAATACAATTTGTTTTAAAAGTAAATAAAGATTGAAAATATACAACACTTTAATTAGATTTTTAACAATTGAGTGTTTTAATTAGAAATATTTAAATATTTCAAAATTTTATGTATGTTTCGTTCTTTTTCTGTAATTTATTTACAATTTCTTATAGCATAAAAATTGAATGAATTTCTAATCACTACTGTTACCATGTCTACTGCTATTGGTGTCAATAATTATATAACTTAAAAAATAATTATAAAATAAGCATATTATTCAGAGTATATAACCATACAATTATGGATTTATGATTTAATTTTTGAGGGTAGCATTTGATTATATAAGGTGTGAAAACTGCAAATGTATTTTATACAAAAGAAAGAATATGCCTCAATTCTGTCATCAATAATTATAAATCATAAATTTAGGTATATAGTTAGGTAAATAATGGAGTAAATAAGATATTCATTGGTAAATATTTTAAGAGAGAGCCAGATAAGTAAGGCATGTCAATGCAATTTTTAATAAAAGTAAAAAAAGATTGAAAAAATACTATATATTAACAATCCAATGTTTTAATTAGAAATATTTTAATATTTCAAAATTTTATGTATGTTTCGTTCTTTTTTTTTGAAATTTATTTACAATTTCTTAGAGCATAGAAATTGAATGAATTTCCAAGTCTACTGTTATTCACAAATCCAGGTGTCAAAATAATTATATAAGTTAAAAAATAATTATAAAATAAGCATATTATTCAGAGTATACAACCATACAATTATGGATTTATGATTTAATTTTTGAGGGTAGCATTTGATTATATAAGATGTTAAATCTGCGAATGTATTTTATACAAAAGAAAGAATATGACTCAATTCTGTCATCAGTATGACAAGTCTTAAATTTAATTATATAGTTAGGTAAATAATGGTGTAAATAAGGTATTCATAGGTAAATATTTTAAGAGCGACTTTTGCCTCTGGTAGCGGGCATCTTCGTTTTGTTTGAAAATTTCCTAAACTGTCCGCTAGGGCAATGTAGAGTTATAATTGGTTATACCCCACCTACCTAATGGGCGTGAACTGTAGCCCCAGCGGTCAATCTAGCTTAGAGGCCAAGAAGGGGAAAGGTAAGGGATGTAGGATTTTTGCCCTTGAATTAAAATTTGATTACCTCTGAGGAATTTATTAGGCAGTTTTTGGGGTTTTATATAAATTGCTACATTAATTTCCCTATCTTGTTTACTTTTCTTTAACCCTTTGAAAGGGGCTCTCTGAAGAACTAATTCATCTGAGGGACATATGCTGTCCCAACCCCTATGAAAAAAGGTTAAATATATATGTATATATATATACATATATAGTTGATAATAAGAAATGAAAAGGAAAACAAAGTAAACAATAGAGCTAAAAAACAAAGATTTAATAAGAATATAAGGGGAAAAGGAAAATTGTTAAGAGATATTATAGGTGTAATAATTCTGATATTATATATATATATATATATATATATATATATATATATATATATATATATATATATATATATATATATATATATATATATATATATATATATATATAGTGTGTGTGTGTCTGTGCGTGTGTGTATGTATGTATATATATATATATATATATATATATATATATATATATATATATATATATATTTCACGTTTAAAAATGGGGGTTAATAATTAGGCGACTTATAATTAAAAATAGTTAGAATTCATTACGAATAACGTAATAGATGAAAGATACACCCTCGAGGGGAAACTACACAGAGGGAAGAAGCCAACTCGGAAGTAGACATAGGAATTTTGCTTAGGTAGAAACGCGAAAAGAGTCAGTTCTGAGAGGGAACTCGGGCTGATATCATTAGCCACGCTTGTCGTGTCATATTATAAGAACAAAGGATATCTAAATGGCATAGCCATGGATTGCAATAAAGAAGATTTTATATATGAATATGTCTTCCATGCCTTAATCACTCGTCCGTGTCATATATATATATATATATATATATATATATATATATATATATATATATATATATATATATATATATATATATATCAGGTCAAAAAAAGGGATAGTTAAAAATTACGTGAGTTTAAAGCCTTTTTAACAAGGGAAATCTTTTATAATAATAAAATAAATGAAAAAGACCCACTCTAGCGTAAGTTTTTGTGATCATCCGGGCAGGCTTAAGCCTTTTTGAACTATTTGATGAGCTTGGAAACAGATAAGTTTCAGTCAGCTCTTGGACATGGAATGTAAACACACTCTAAACGTGTCTCCACCACAAAAAAATATAAAAATGGAGCAGATTTTGCATTTATAAGAAATGATGATTTAATAAACTTATTATAATCAAGAAAGACTGTTTTCCATTCGCCTTAACACTGGATCATGGTATTACACACACACACACACACACACACACACACACACACACACACACACACATATATATATATATATATATATATATATATATATATATATATATATATATATATATATATACATTCACATACATATAATGTGTGTGTTTGTAGTACCTTAAATGTTACTCTTGTGGGAGACACATTTTTCTCTTTTCGAAAAATACTCCATTTGCAAATGCATTTTGAAAAATGAAACTAAAGACATAAAAAAGAGTTCATAAAAAAGTAAAACCATCAAATAATCGTTTAATGGTTCTCAGATTTTAAAAACTTCGTTTCCAAACACAAACCAAGCAAAGGGTAAAAAAATTACTTCAGCACTTTAAGCGAAAAATGCCGCAATAATTCAAAAACTAAACAAAACAACACAAAAACAAAATAATAATCCATTTGACTTGGAACAAGACGTTAGACATTAGCAACGTCGTTACCTAAACTCATATCATTAATTCAATCATGATGTATTATGATAAAAGGCGATATCGAAACTGCCTGTACCGGGCACCGAAAGATAAATTCTAAGAAATTATAAACAATCAGTCAGCTTCCACGGCTATAAATCAAGCCTTATAATTATTATGCTTTCTTCACAGTAGGCGAAAAACATCACAAACTTGTTTCCCTTCACTGGTTTTTAGTCCATTATTGAATTCGCAATAGTGTAATTATAAAAATATAATAATGATATATCTACGAGGTGAAGTTTATAAATGATCTCCGAAAGAGCGGCGAAGTGCATTATTAATTACTCAGCAATCTAAACTATACTGTGATCGTATTATAGATAAACTTGTCAGTTTAAAATCGATGACAACACCAACTACCTCACATTTTTCCGTAACAACATTCTTGCTCAGCCTCTCAGAAAACCTGTTTCGGGGAGAGGTTTAAAAAAAAATAAATATTTTTGGATAATTTTATCTCCGGGAGATGGCGCTGTATGTCTTGAACTGTGAAATTTTAGCGGTAGCGGATTGTCTCTTTGCTGGGTAATTAATATTAAATAAAATCGAGCGTGGGAATACAAATATGGAAATTTATTCCCTGATAAATTTTAAAAAACAGATTCTCCGTGAAATAAGTTAAGTAAATCTTTGAATAAAATTCTGTGGTTCGTTAGTTCGGTGACTTTTAAAAAACAGTTCTCGCTATTTCAGTTTTTGTTTTAGATTTCAATATTCGTGATATACGTATACTTAAAAAAATCATTATTCAGAATAACTCTTTTAAAGTATGCTGATTTATAACAAATTCTGCCGTAACTAATCAGCTGGAGCACTTGAAGGTTTTCCAATTGGAATAAAATAGGAATAATATAAAACTAGAAATTCCAGGACATTACTGTATGTTTTCTAGGTAAAATTCTTCTTTCTAAAGATCACTAACTTAGATAATAATGAAGAAAAGTTATTCAACTAATATACTCAAGTCGCAATGGATAAATAATGTGAGTATATGTTATGAATATTTTTCTTTTGTTTTATTCTGTTTTAAAAATTATGGTTTCAAATGTTATAAATTAGTGTATTGTAAAATCACTGTAACTAAATTAGATATTTAGTAATATAATTATGTGAAAACATTGAAAGTATCTTCTAGCAATGTGGTTATATAATCTATTTTACAATTCGACAACAAAGTTATTTTTATGTCTTTATAAATATTAATAAGAGTTATATTTAATTCTAATTTAGAATATATGTGAAACCAAAAACTAAAATTGAGACATTCAAATCTGAAATTTATTTCATTTACTATATATCTTTTTACTTAAAAGTATGTGCCAGAATCTCTTGAATACAAAAATCATTTAAAATTAATGAGTGAATTTTTTAAAGACTGGAAGTCGGAATGTATTTTTGTGTCAAGAATAATAAACCATATAATTTTTAATAATTAAACTCTGCTTTCTTAAATAATTGAGAAATTTTAGATATATAACAATTATCAAAATTACAAAACAATTACAAAAATCATTTAAAATTAATGAGTGATTTTTTTAAAGAATGGAAGTCGAAATGTATTTTGTGTCAAGAATAATGAACCTTATAATTTTTAATAATTAAACTCTGAAATGATTGAGAAATTATAGATATATATTAACAATTATCAAAACTACAAAAACAATTACAAAAATCATTTAAAATTAATGAGTGAATTTTTTAAAGAGTGGAAGTCGAAATGTATTTTGTGTCAAGAATAATGAACCTTATAATTTTTAATAATTAAACTCTGAAATGATTGAGAAATTATAGATATCAAGAATGAGAAATCATAATATTTTTAATAATAAAACTCTGCTTTTTTTTAAATACTTAAATACTTAATCTCTTAAAATACTTAATACAAAATCCATTTAAAATGATGGGTGAAATTAATGGGTGAGATTAATGGGTGAATTTTTTATTGAGGGAAGGTCCAAATGTATTTTTTCGTCAAGAATGAGAAATCATAATATTTTTAATAATAAAACTCTGCTTTCTTAAAAACCTAAATATTTAACACAATCTCTTAAAATACATAATACAAAATCCATTTAAATTTAATGGGTGAATTTTTAAAGAGTGGAAGTCGAAATGTATTTTTGTGTCAAGAATAATGAACCTTATAATTTTTAATAATTAAACTCTGCTGTCTGAAATGATTGAGAAATTTTAGATATATATTAACAATTATAAGGAATTTATTATCATTGAAACTGTATTCTTTTTATTTAAAAAAATTATTGAAAAGTATGTGCCAATATCTCTTTAATACAAAATCCATTTAAAATTAATGGGTGAATTTTTTAATGGGTGAAAGTCGAAATGTATTTTTGCTTCAAGAATAAGAAATCATATTATTTTTAATAATAAAACTCTGTTTTCTTAAATACTTAAATACTTAATGTCTTTAAATACTTAATACAAAATCCATTTAAAATTAATGGATGAATTTTTTAATGAGTGAAAGTCGAAATGTATTTTTGCGTCAAAAATAAGAAATTATATTATTTTTAATAATAAAACTCAGCTTTCTTAAATACTTAAATACTTAATCTCTTAAAATACTTAATACAAAATCCGTTTAAAATTAATGGGTGAATTTTTTATGAGTGAAAGTTGAAATGTATTTTTACTTCAAGAATAAGAAATCATATTATTTTAATTATAAAACTCTGCTTTCTTAAATACTTAAATACTTAATACAATCTCTGAAAATGCTTAATACAAAATCCATTTAAAATTAATGGGTAGTTTTTTTAATGAGTGAAAGTCGAAATGTATTTTTGCGTCAAGAATAAGAAATCATATTATATTTAATAATAAAACTTTCTTAAATGATTAAGAAATTTTAGATATATATTAACAATTATACAGGATTTATCACTTCAACTGTATTCCCGAATTTTACCAACGAAGTATTTTTTTATGTCACATTTGCTCAAGTTTAAGTTGACCAAACTAAAACAAACCGAACCAAAACTAAACAAAAGAGAAAAAAATATTAGGTAGAGTCAAATTTATTACGATATTATCAAAATACGTTTACATTACTTTGTTGTATCCTGTTTGTTAAAAGTTAAGTCGACCATACTAAATCAAACTATACAAAGGTGAAAAGAATTTTCAGGTAGAATCAAACATATCAAACTATTATCAAAATGTGCAACAAATATATTGTGTCACATTTGTTAGAGGCTGGAAATACTAAAACAAATTAAACCAAAACTAAACAAAGGAGAAAAAATTTTTAGAGAGTATTTTGTTGTGTCCTGTTTGTTGAAAGTTAAGTCGACCATACTAAATCAAACTATACAAAGAAGAAGAGAACTTTCAGGTAGAATCAAACATACCAAAGTTATCAAAATGAGTAACAAATATATTGTGTCACATTTGCTAGAGGCTGGAAATACTAAAACAAATTAAACCAAAACTAAACAAAGGCGAGAAAACTTTTAGAGAGTATTTTGTTGTGTCCTGTTTGTTGAAAGTTAAGTCAACCATACTAAATCAAACTATACAAAGACGAAAAGAACTTTCAGGTAGAATCAAACATATCAAACTTTTATCAAAATGAGTAACAAATATATTGTGTCACATTTGCTAGAGGCTGGAAATACTAAAACAAACTAAACCAAAACTAAACAAAGGCGAAAAAACTTTTAGAGAGAATAAAACTTATCAAAATACATAATATACATATTAATAAGAGTTTGTTGGGTCCAATTTGCCACAGGTTAAGTAGATCATAATAAATCAATCTAAAAAAAACAATCAAATGCAAAAGAACTTTTACATAGAATCAAACATATTTATCAAAATAAGTAATATATATTTTGTTGTGTTACATTTATTGAAAATAAAGTCAACCATATTAAAACAAACTAATCAAAAGCGAAAAAGAAATATTTAGTTGAAGTCAAACTTATCAAAATCAAAGTGATCAAAGTTATCAAAGTGAGTGTTAAATCTATTAAAAAATGTGCTATTATACTGATTTTCAGTTTCTATTTCAATCTTCAGTAATATTTTTAGTTGTAAAATTTTTAAAATTTTTATAAACTTCCGATGTATATATTTTTCTGAAAAATTATTTTGTTTTCCTTTTACTATTATGATAAGCTGACAGAGTTTTAAAATTCCCTACAATCAGTACTTCAATTTCCTAGCGTATTCAGGTGGTCAGTGAAACAAACAAAAATAACAGATTATTTTAAAGATCCAAAGAATTTAAAGAAATTTAAAGATTAACATCTCCTTCTGGTTTTCTTCCTTTGGTTTATAGAGTTTTATTTGTATTATTATTCCAAAAGTAGCCATTTTAAATCATTTAATTTTATATTTCTTAACACTTAATAATATTTTATATTAAAGGCGTTTAATGAAAAGTGATCGTTATTTTTATTTAGGCATGCGTTTAATGAATAAAGAAATTTGCTGTATTTAAAAAATATAATCATGTAGCCGAAAAAACTAATTTTTTGTTATAGTTTACAGATATTCATATAAATATATTTTTTTACCTTTAAACTACATTTATTCATTGAGAAACGGAAAACAACACAGTAGTTCGTATTTTTCATGAGCAGAAACGACTACTTATCCCATAGACGACAAAGTATTCACTTATATAAAGAATTCTATCTCGTTCTATCTCGTATTCTACTGTATTTTCTTTGTAAAATGTAATGGGAAATGCAGAGAAACCTGTTTATGACGTTAATTGCAATAATAACACTCATTTTTATAACTATAATTTCTGTGGTCCCACAGAATCCAGTATTTTCTCAATGTATGATTTTCTATCCCCAAGAAATTTGTAATCAAATATTTACACTTTAAATTATTTGAATAAAATTTAATTAAATTTCTAACTATGTGAGTTACATTGTTCCTAACATATTCTTAAGTTTCTGTAAGAAAATTTACTCAGATACTATTATTTTTTATAGATGCATGTCGTAAGCATGCATCTATAAAAATGAAGCAAAACAAATATTTTCTTTTCAAAATGTAATGAGAAATACAAAATAATAATAATAATAATAATAATAATAATATAATTTTTAAAAAATCCACTATATAATGATAGCTTCAATAACGATAATACTGTCTCCAACGATATCTTCTTTGGTCTCGTGGAATTTAGTACGTAAATTTCAAATTTTTTTAAATTTCTGTAAGAAAATTTACTCAGATACTATTATTTTTTATAGATGCATGTCGTACGCATGCATCTATAAAAATGAAGCAAATCAAATATTTTCTTTTCAAAATGTAATGAGAAATACAAAATAATAATAATAATAATAATAAAATTATTTTTTTAATCCACGATATAATGATAGCGTCAATATCGATAATACTGTCTCCAACGATATCTTCTTTGGTCTCGTGGAATTTAGTATGTAATCAATGTATTTCTTATTTGCTTTGCAAAATCACTAACAGGTTAGTAATTGTTATTATAATTTATCTTTTACATTATTCAAATAAAATAAAATTATATTTCAAAAGTATTTGTTAAATTCGTTTTCAAGTTGTTCATAAACTTCTTTTTTTTAAGAAACTATATTAAACGATATTATATTTTATGGTATGATATTGTATTTATTATACATTTATGACAAAGGCATGCATCATATGAAGTAAATTAAAATATTTTCTTTTCACACTGCAATGAGAAATATATCAAAACCTAGCGATAATGGCAATATTGATAATCTGTCTCTAATATATATTTTGGAGGATTCCACGGAATTCATTATTTACTGAATGTATTCCTTATTAAAATTATCTGGAGTATAGTATTTGTGTATTAATTATTTGACTTTTAAATTATTTAAATAAAGTTAAAGTTGATGTCTATAGACAATCCAAAATATTATATGTACACAGTGTACCTAAACATTGGGAATGAAAATAATCAAACTGTCTATAAGGATAATCTGTTACAATATTTTCTCTACAGTAGCGTTATATACATGTTTTACTTTAGTACAATGAAATTTATTGCATAAAACATTCAACCAAGAGAAAAATATTAGCCAATGAATATTAATTCTGTTTCCTTTCGTCTAAGAAACGAGATTGTAAATATTAAAAATTATTATTGTTTCAATTAAGTTTTTTTTAAATTCAAAAAATTTTTGAAATTTGCATGTAAAACAATTATTACTTTACCCTGTGCTTTATGTTGAAACTTTACATTTATATAAATCATAACTTTCAAACTCAGATACTTAAAATAATTTGTTTACTTAGATGGCACTTTCTTTTGGTCATTAGCACGCTGTATTGCTAAATCAGATATTTCTATCACATGAAATGTACCTTATGAGATATCTCAAATTAAGAATTTTCCTCAGTTAAAGTAGTCAGAAATATTGTGAAAGCTAAAAGTTTGGAGAACTATAAACACCACATATATCAGGGGTGGCCAACCCATATATCAGGGATGGCAGATCGCGAGCCACATACGGCTCTTTGAAGAATTATTTGTGGCTCTCGGAAAATGTACTCGAGTTCCTTTTTCATTTTTGTGTTAATATATTTTTAAAAATTATTACAACTCATGGAGCATAATTGATCCTCAGGCAATACTGGGTAAAAAAAATCGGTCTAATTAGGCTTTTAAGAGATGATTCTTAAATTCCGCAATTCATACCGATTCACTGCATAATGCACCGAGAACATCTTGTTACAATTTATCAGGATATATTTAATAATTATATCCTTATGTTATGAAAATAGTGTAACACATTGTAAATTACATTCGCACCAATGCAAAAAATCCTCGATAATTCAAAAATTTCTTTGAAAAATTAAGAATTTCCAAGTGATATTCAATAAATATAATTTCTGTAAAAAAAATTTTTAATACCTTTTTTGCATACCTTTTAAATACGTATTTAGTTGCGGCTCGCTAAAAATTTCAAATTCTAAAAATGGCTCGGAGTATCAAGGAGCTTGGCCACCCCTGAAATATATTATTTCTGTAGTATAAATTTTTTGCAGATCTACCACAAAAGCAATCTTACCAGATAAGGTAACTGAAGCTAAAAGTTATTTTTTACTAAATGAACTCTCAGTTTATCCCCTATGTCATTCCTCTCAGTCATTCTATATGAAGATATAAAAAAGTCTATTGCTTTGGTCACCATCGACCGCTGGAAAGCCGACTGGAACCTGGAAACGGGGAACAAACTTCATTCTATTATGCCAACTATTACATTCTGTCCATCACTATCTAATCACAAATTAGATGTTATATTATCCCGTCTTCGTATCGATCATAATAGACTAACCCATAAACTTTTACTAGTCTGAGCCTATTCCAAAATGTTCCTTTTGTCATACTCATCTCACTGTTCATCATATTTTAACTTCATGTACTGCTTTAAAACGTTTTTACTATATATATCTTAAAACTTTTCATCCTAGTTTGAATGAACTTTTAGGCAAAACTCCTCATCCCAAACTCTTTGAATTTCTCATCTGCATCAATGTTTTAAACAGGGCTTCGTACCGGAACTGAAAAACCGAAAACCGTTATTTTGGTCGGAACGAAAACCGGAACTGAACCGAAAAAAATATCGGTTTATTTCGGTTCGATATATCTTTCAGTCATTTTGTTACTGTTACCAACTTATCAATATTTTCTAATTTAACGTCAAATTTATAATTATCATTACATGTATACTGCTTCTCGATTTCCTATTTTGATATTTGCTGAAAGAGCGTTTTCAGGTTTGAAATTTATTCTCCGAGACAACAGAAGTAATCTCAGTGAAACCACGTTAGAAGATATATTAATAATTAGATGCAATTTTCATATGTTAAATAAATAATATATTTTTTACATAATTATTGCAAGGCCAAGTGCACGATGTGAGAGTCAAACGACGAATGTGGGTAATCATGAACCTAGTTGTCAAATGCGATTTTGATAATGGATAACAATGCCAATGCTCACCGCTCTTATCGTACCTGCTGTTTGTATCAATTCACATAGTGTACCAATTAAAAAAAGAATAAAATCTTCTAAATTTTGATAGAATTACATTTTTTGTTTATGATAGAATTATATTTTTAGTACAAATAAGAATATACATAAAATGAAATTATTCATTTGGAACTGAAACGAAAACAGTTATTTTTGGCGGAGCGAAAACCGGAACTGAACCGAAAACCGTTATTTTTGGTGGAGCGAAAACCGGAACTGAACCGATATTAATTTTTTAGTTGAACCGGAACGAAAACCGGAACAAAAAAAAATTACGGTTCGAAGCCCTGGTTTTAAACTTCATTTAATGATTTTAAATGTTCTAATGTAATTCCTTACCTACACCGTTTTCGATTTTATTTTTTCTTAAATTTTGACTAGTAATTTCTCTTACTTTTAAATTGAATAACTTTGTGTTATTGTGTTCCCATTTGTTTGGCTCAGCATATCCTCACTTGGATCTTGCGCCAGTAAACCCCAACCAACCAACAACCAAACAACCTCAGTTTATAAACAGGAACATGACATGTTATGATACACAGATGAGTCTGTATCAGGCGGAACTGTGAATGTGAGGGATTTCCTGAAAATGGGAGGTAAACATTGAAATCGAAACATTTAAGGAACGGCAGTTCAAAGATTTTGAATTATACTGAAAACATTTCCCACATAATCCTTATAAATATTTAAAAAACATTCAAAATTTCGAACCTCTATTATTTTTTTAACCTGCTACTTGTTCGGTAGTAAAATGCAAAGCTTTTACTCTGGCTTTCTAGGTTTAATTCTGCTGGAGAGAATTGTTTGTTTGTAAATGTGTTCTAATTTTTATTTCAAAAGCTAGGATAATTTATGTTACGATTATCTGCATTTAATAGAAAACTAATTTTATTAACATGTAATTGCTAATTAAAAAATAATTATTAGATTGCATATAAATATTAACCATCTGTTAAAAAAATTGCAAAATTAAAAAAATTATCAAACCATTGTTATCCTTTTTTTTTTAAACTCTTATATCTCCACTGACGGTTGAATGATAGAAGAAATCATTATCATAATTTGTTTTACTTCATTTGATGCATGCTTATGGCATACGTGTATAAATTTAAAATATAGTATCATCTTACGTAAGTTTTTTAACAAGGAAAAGTTTATGAATAATGTAAGAGCGACTTTAATTATCTCTCCTTAAAGGTAACCAAATGCTTGAAATTTCAACATTTCTCCGGTCTATAGAACAGCATGGCACTGTGTTTAAAATTTCACAGAAATTTATAAAAAAATTTCTTACTTTTCTACATGCTACGAATAGTCATATTTGATGATTGATTGAACTTGTTGGGTGTAATTCATTTTTCCGTTTTAATGTCTTCATTTCATTACTTTTACTCATTTCATCTCGTTTTAAAATGATTGTATAAAAGTCAGTTATGTATGTATGTATATATATATATATATATATATATATATATATATCAGGTTCCCACTAAATGACACTAGAGTCCTGACATCATTTTCATAGCTTTATTCAAATCTCAGAGCACACTACTCATCAATCATCTTCAATGGCGTCTCACTTTGGCGCCCAACTTTTAACAAAGGCAGGTTTACCTGCTTCGGGTAGCCACAGCTCTGTCCGTGGAATGTGCCTCTGCTCTAGATCACTGCACGTGAGCCGTATTTATGTGGCTAACTCATCACGCCGCGTCACTCCCAGTAATGAATGAGTACTTAAAATCGTTTAAAATTAATCTACAATTTAAATCCTGACATATATATATATATATATATATATATATATATATATATATGTATATATATATATATATATATATATATATACACATAAAGAAAATTGTCAGGTGTTTGCACATCTGAAGTCAAAGGCTAAAAATTCCCGCGTCCTTTTGCATTCCCCTTTTTAAACCCCTAACCCAAATTGACCACTAGGGCTACAGTTTACGTCCTCAGAAAAGGGGGTCTGACCAATTATAACTCTACATTGCCCTAGCGGTCAATTTAGGAAATTTCCAAACAAAAAGCAGATGCACGCTTTCTGAGGCAGATTTTTCTAGAGATTTTCCCACAGATGTTGACCAGGTGTTAAAGGCCTTTTTACATATAACTTCATGCTAGCTGACCCTTAATTTTTGTTCTGTCCCTATGATGAAATGGGAACCCATCCTCCAACGATATCTTAATAAAGGTCGTTAACTAAAATGGTGTAATTTTTATGGGCCATGACTGCAACCACCCATCGTGAAGTCCGTCTTATTACATATATATGTAATATATGTATATGTATGTTTATATGTAGTTGTTCTTATACAAATCCATACGGATTATTGTATCTTCACCATAATTTGAACATGCATTCTTTGATGCTGCCAAAAAGTCAGCTCAAATAAAAAAAAATACCCTATTTGTATTGAAACACCATGTAATTTAAATATAGCAGAAGCATATTTCGTGTTAAGCCAGATTTTTTTCTAAATAATAGTTATTACGGATTGTTTGAGTAAATTCCAGAACTGTGGCGCTGAATTCGGATAATTTGCAATTGGATTTTATATATGAAATAAATTATTAATGTTATTAATACTGAATAAAGTATTAAACTTTTAATCATTTATTAAAGAGGATGGTTTCACGTTAGTCAGACGACTACTTTTAAATAAAATGGTGTGAACAATAAAGGAAACTCCATTTCAAAAACATGTCCAGACTTAGATAGTCTGAAATGATATTATATTGTTGTAGAGTTTGAGAAACATACTTAAGAAATTTGAAAGCTGATGTATCAAAATATAGTAAATTTTTAAATATAATGGAATTCTTTTACTTTTCTGAATTTATAAAATGTTAACACTCATCAGAATGGAATAAATTTAAACACTTAATCTTATGATTACTGAATTCATTTTAAAATATTTCCTGCGACAATGGAAAATAAACTTTCCTTCTGTGTAAGGCGATAGCATATTTTAATGAGATTATTTTTAAGAAATACTGTCTAGGGAATACAATGTTATGTATTTTCTAAACTATCTTAAAGACTTGAATTTTTTAGACTGGCATTTTACTATTTACTTTTCCAAATTTCAGTCAAGGTTACACAGTTTCTAGAACCGTTAGTCACCAGAAAAATCCCCAAGGGAAAAAAAATGGCTTTTCTTTCTTTCTTTCGAACTTCGTTATACCGCACAGCTTAACGTTTTCTCGGATTTTAATCCTGATTTATTATTTATATCCATATCTATTCATGAGAGCATGATTTTTTTTAACTTTCAGTGGATTTCATACATAATGCAAGAAAAAAAGAACATAATGATATCTGTGCTTTTAAAAGTAATACCGATAACACGTCTGATATTTGGCCGTTTGAGACACATTTCGAGAGTGATTCACTCACCATGAAGCAAATTACGTCGCCCATTCACATTTTGATTGCAAATACCGTCTGGCAGTAGAGGATATATAAGAGAGTGTGCCGTTTAGCAGTTGAATGCAGATGCCATGATTAACCTGGCAGAGTCACGTGATTCCCTACCTACACAATCTCTATAATCGTTTCAGGGGAGAAATAAATTCCTGATAGAAGAGACCTCACTTCACTGGTTCTCAAGAATAAAGTAGCCATAAATATTCCGCAGTTGGGCGAGAAGATGCATTAGCGAGTCCACCAAATTGATATAAGGAGCAATAAATCGGAACGTAAAGAGTCGCTTGTCCTTAAGAAAGAGTCTGACTCGTTTTTTGCCTGCTGTAATCGCAACATTTGTATTCCGGAATGGTGTTTAATAATTTAAATAATTATGTGTATTTTTCCTGTCGGCGTCCTTTCTATCTGAGCAGCATTAGCTTAGCGCTTGCCATCTCGGCATCGCAGATTACTTTGGTGTTGTAATTGTGGGGTTTGATAAGTAGAGGTTCATCTCCGCAACAGCATCTCTCCACTTTTCTTTGTGCTGCGGACCAGCTTTATCTATATCTGATGTTGCTTGTGTGGCCGTGCTGTTATCACATACACAGCTCAGTGAGCACCGAGTATGTGCTAATGTATGCGCATGTGTGTGTTCTCATGTTTGGTAATATATCTCTGTTTGAGGTCTGAAGATTTACAGCGATGGATTACGGTAGGAATCAAAAACCATTGTATTGATTCCTACTCAGCGTCAATTACTGGATTAGATGAATAGAAATTTTATAATGAATTTTTACTTTCCCGAATAGGAAGATAATGTAGAAAAAGTATTGTAATCGTTAGAATATGGGATTTAAAGATCTTGTTAAATGCTGATAATAAATGAAATTTTCAGGGAATTTGTGGACACCTCCGTGCAATGCATAAGGAAGGAAACGGAAGATTGTGCATAGGTTAGGTAATGAATTTGGAAGACATTCAGTAGAAGATGAAAGTGGACTATTCACTAATCAAACCCAAGACTATTGTGTGGAACACAAAGTTTACCAAGCCTTGTTGATGACATGTTGACCACTATACGATATGGTCGGCACCTAATCTGTATGAAAGCAGGAATTATGGGTATGAAACAGTACGATCCATACCGTTACATCTCTGCCTGTGTAGCTAACATAGATAGAAAGCTCAGCAGTTATTTGTTTACATGGGTTAGACCGTATCTTTTATCGTTGGTAGATTTCAATGAGGGTGTTCATCAGAACTTTCCCTTATGTGGGAAATATTAAAGTAATAAAACACACCATAAATGAGAAAAATTTAAGTCCCATGATAGCAACTAACATCATAAGATGTGAAAAAAATTTTAAAATAGGAAAGATAAAAGGGGGAGAAAGGATAGAGAGATTTTTAGGCGGATGCAGGCATCCATTTTATAAAATTTTATACATTTTTTGGGGGAATTTTATAAGTTTTAAAGCTAACATAGTAAAAGCCAGAAAGCTATATGAATACAATATAGCTTTTTATTTGCTGGTATGTGTTAGATGCGTTTTTGCATATAACAGTGTGGTAACTGAAAAAACGTAATGAGCTAAATGAGAGGCCACTAATATTTCACCTATTATGATCGGAGATCCCATTTCATGAGTCTACACATAGTTCGGGACCGCACTCATATCGTACAGATGTTGTTGGGAGAAAGGGGTGGAAATTATAATTTTTCTTCCACATAAAAATATATCCATAACATTTAAAGATTAAATAAAACATTTATAATAGCAAAACTTACTTATTTTAATATTTCATGCACAGAAATATCTAAAACATGGTTTAAAAACGTGGTCCAGGTAGAAGTCATGCGGGTCGATGAAATTTGAAAATGGTTTATAGTATGTCGGAAGTCTATTGGGGTTCAAGGCTAAAATTTCCTATTTTAAATATTCAAGTGTTTTTTAATGTACTTATTAGATAATTATTATTACTTAGTACTTTTTAGATAATAATATTCGTTTTAAAATCTATTAATACAGATTTGCATTGAGCGGAAATGCCCACTCATGTGAAATCAGGTTTCATGACGTTTTTGTATTGGTGTCATATTTTTGGGTTTTTTGTATATTATACAAAAATAATTAAACATAAATCTGATAAATAACTTTTCTAATTTTTTATTCATTATCTTAGTCCAATTGTTTTCTTTAAGTGTTTTATGTGTAATTATTAGCGTTAAAGTTATGTTGTATGCTGCATATTCGAAATAAATTGAGAGGGAGTAAATGAACAAAATCATTCTTTTAAAAGGGGTCCATGTAGGAAATATGTTGCAATCGTCGAAACAATATTTATATATATTATATAATATAAGTGATACTGTATATATATAAGCGATCTCAAATAATATATACAATTTCTTATACATTTTTAGCATCTTTTCTGGATGAATAAGGATCACTTATAATCTATTTCAATCTTTGCAGATTGCTTCTATTAATTTCAACAGTTTAATCATAATAATGGAACTATATTTAATGATATGTGTCTGTTTAATTGTGCGTTAAATGATTTATTAAATTAATTATTTCAATTTATTCTTTTTCCATGCTTGCGCTAAATGTAATCCTAATTATTAAATATATATTATGTCTTTATAAGGAGGTAGTCAACGTGAAGTTTATTCACCCTACCGTAGGTTTCCAATTCTTAAGCTAAGTAGATAAAACTGCTCTTTTAGTTTTTACTCCGAAATTGAATATCTGTGTCCAATTTTGGGGCTAAGTCCATCTTTCCAAGGTCTTAGGTGAAGGTGGGCGATGTTGCAGTTTGTTCCTCCACCAATGTTCAAAGCGACTACAATAATGTGAAACTTTAGTTAGGAAAACTTTAACACTAGAACATATATTTTTTTTTATTTCGTATTTGCAAAGAAAAGCTTGCGATGCACAATATATACATGAGACCATTTGCTACGTAGCTATGTTTTTAGAAATGCTGCTAAGGCAGTACTTATAACACTTTGCTTAAGTGCTTAGTTTAATAATACTTCAGTTTATAGTTCGGAACGGACCACGGACACTCACGGGCAGCATAAAGCCTTTGTTCTGTCACACTGAAGAATCCACTCAATTATGCTCATTGCAGGGAGAGATTAACTTTTGTTCCAATTCCGTACTTCTTTCCAGCCAGCTACCTCCCATCGAGAGGACATCCCATAGATTTATACTGCATGGTCTTTTGTTATATAAGATCTTTTAAGCTTTTCATCCTCATCACAAGGATATCTCGTGCGTTTTTATGCAGAAATTGTAGTGTAACAACACACCTGTTTCCTTTAACTTACAATGTTGCTCATGAGTTGGAATCTTGCTGCTGACACGCATGTTTACAGCCCTTTGGAATCTGTTTTAAACATTTAGTTTCAGTTTAATTATACTTCCAGAGCACAGGACCGCAGTTCTGGAAACACACCGAGTCACAGGGGTTCTGCAGGATGGTCATATAGCTTGACCGCTTGGTAACATAATACCGAAGGGAGCGTTTACTTGGGTTAATTAAGTCACCTCTTAAATTTTTCTAGTTCTCTTTTAGATCTGCCGGTTAACCGAAGGATTTGTTTACAACGTGAAATGCTCACAAATTCTCTCTTGCTGTTAATTTTCAGAACTTTTTATCAGGGCTAAGTGCTTTACACCACTTTTCTGAACTACGCCGTCATGGGCATGAGGTTCACATGAGCATCCAAATCTCTTCCAAATGCTCTGCCAGACAAAATGATGCTGTGGTCGTCTACACGTAGCAACTCCAGTACAACTTTCGCTAGTCGTGTAATTTGAAGAGCGTCTGTAGAGTGTGGCTTCCCCATAACTTTGATTCCAATTGGATGAAAAAAATAATCCTTTTAGTTAAATTCTGATATTTAAAATATCGGTAATTTCTCGAGAAATGCGTCACAAGATTTTTGAAATCAATTGAAAGTTTTTTTTTTTTTTTTTTTTTTTTTTTTTTTTTTTTTTTTATAAATAATTTAATGTATCTTCATTTTCTTTTCACTTGTTAGGCTAATAATTGCCTAATTTGTAAGCAAACGAAGATGCCGGAATCAATCTTGACTGGTTTAGACTTTATTATGCCGGTACTTATGTACAAGGAACTAGGAGCTTTTAAATTTCTAACTATATTTATATATTATCAAACTATATTTATATACTTTAAATATTCAATTTGACCATTCGTGAATGAATTTTGACTTGTGGCAACTTGACGTCTGTGCGTACGTATCTTGCACAACTAAAGTATAATTTGAAATAGAATTTCGAAATTTTGTATTTAGGACTGCTGTAACATCTAGTAGTGCCCTTCAGCATTTTATTGTGGTGATTATATTATACGGATTTTATTTAAATATTTGATTTTTATTAGGTGATAAACTTATTTTTAAAGCAGGGATTGTTTGCTTCTTCGTGCATGAAGTTGCTTTCGTATGATGAAAGTTAAAATTGTGATTATCCATTGTTTGCAGTTCAGTCTCGAAACCTGCTTGAAATATTATATGATCTGCTCTATCCGCTTATCGGGAATACAGATGGATTCACCAAATGAATCCGTATGTAATACAGACATCAGAAATATCTGCAGGATACATGCTTAGTGTGAAAGGGGGAGTCGAATATCCTCCAAAAGAATCACCTAAACCAAACAGGATGGAATCTCTTTCAAGGACAAATTTCAGACATCATAAAATATGTATTAAAATTTTATTTGTATAGATATTCAGATTTTAATCTGCAGAAGAGAATACAATTCCAGGACTTCCTCTGCGTGCATGCTGCAATCACGGCTCGATAGTCTTTCTCCTAATCATCTCTTTCACAGTAAATCCACGTCGGTCAAATAGAGGTTATGCAAATCCAGATCTTACCGAAAGTGATTTTGTGGTAAACGCGTTTATGTTCCGGATAAGCGGGAATTTCGCAGCCTATTATGGCATTTCCCATCCGGCGAAGCATGCTGTAATCCGGCACAAGAACAGCGTATCTCTC
>CM063498.1:152971216-153056216 GCA_032207245.1 Pardosa pseudoannulata | reverse complement strand
CAGCGAATTTAAGTGCAAGATCAGGAAAAACGAGGAACCATTTGCCGGCGACAGCTTGGAAATGTGTTGAATAAACAGAAAATTTATATCTGTAAGACAGAAAGCTTTCCGAAGAATTTTAAATAGAAGGCACTCCTTTCATTAAGACATTTAGAGGCTGGGAAAAAGATTTCAAGGAATTAGAATGGGAGAGAGGAGGTTTTTAAGGAAATATTAAAGTTAAATAATTTTGTTATATTGCATATATGTGTGTGTATATTAATCATGTTTCATTAAATATATAACTGTTCATGGTTTCATATTTAAACTAAACGCTAAATATATTTAATAAAGAACAAAGTAGATGAAGGAACCTTAAAGAATTTTAAAACTTCGTATAAAACTGCGTTCTAACAGGAGCTACCAGAATGAAAAATCAAAATTACAACCCACAACTGAGTAAATTGTTATTCATTGCTCTTTCAGAGTGATAAAATCTACTCTTGTAGAGTAATTACATTTCACCCACTCATCAAAAGAGAGTAGAGTTTCACTATTCAAACAAGATCTCTTTTAACCATAGGTGTTTTCTGAATTATGCCATTTTCACTCATTGAGAATAAAAAAATGTTCTCTTCAGGATAATTCTTCTTCCATTCTTGACTTTAATATGTGGAGAAGGTATAGAATTAAAGATAAAACGCTACGATAAAATTTGATTTGTTATATTAGTGTTTTATGCTAATGTACTTGATCTAAGAAACAAAGAAAGACCACTAATGTCTATATTACCGTCACTCGGCAACAGTTCTGTAATACCTTCGACATTATCCTATCATTTTGATCTCTCGATGATTATGTTATCACTCAGTTCGATCGCTGTTACTCCACTTTGGTGGAAGGAGTTCCGGCTTGCATGCCTAATTTCAATGGACATCAATTCGCTGAAATACATGCCTTGATTTTTAATGCTAGAAAAACACAGCATTGACGAGGTTCGATCGAAACCAGATAAGATTTTTAACCGATTACCCCCATCCCATTATGCAATATGTAACTTCATCTGGGCATGTCGTTGCTATCTGCACTAATTTTGCGTTTGTTTCTAGTAAAAAATTGAAAAAGTGGATTTTAACAAAAATTAAATAACCACAGTTCAATTTTTCTTATGTATGTTATCAACATACAACAAATGATGTTGGTGGGGCTTTTTGGAAGGCTGGTATAAAACAATATATGAATTTATTTAAATTCATAAAAGTAGATTTCACTTTCGAGTGAATTTATTTCCTTGACCAGGAGTTTGGTAAAGAAAACAAGGTCGTATGCCAAGATATATATATATATATATATATATATATATATATATATATATATATATATATATATATATATATATATATATATATATATATATATATATATATATATGAGTTTGTGTGTGTGTGTTGAAAAACAATATTAATCACACTTTACTACGAATCACGAATATTTAATTAGAAACACAAAACAATTAAACTATTAGGTACAATCATCAGGAAATTTAACATCGAAAAAAAAAACATAGTCATTTTCGATTTCAGTTTAAAACAAACGCGTTGTTGAACATCATTCTCTCTGTCTCTAATGGCTGCCGTGATCTTCTTCTCGTTGCCTTTCGTCGTTTTCAAAGTCTAGTAGATAATCCATGGAGGATAATGTGGTGCCGTCACACACACACACACACACACACACACACACACATATATATATATATATATATATATATATATATATGAATCTCAAATTCGAAAGTTGAGGAATGATGGCCGAATTTGTATGATTCTACTCTTTGATACTGAAATTCGTGGATTTGATTTCCCCTGCTGGCATAGATATTGGAAGCCGTTTGAAGTGGGCTTTATGCTATAGGTCCCTGTCGCATTAACTCATGTGCAACAAAACATTTTAAAAGGGATGCAGAATATCCACAAAAGATTTTATGTAAGGCAGTTCAATGCATGCCAGATAAATGGAGAGAAATTATATAAAAAAGACGATAGCATGCAAGATTATAAATCATAGAACTTATAGTTGTCATCATATAATCATAAGTTCTATCTGAATCGCTGCAGGATACCTAAAACTACCAATTATGAAAACTTTTTTTAAGATGTTTGGGAAATCAACAAAAGTTACATTATTATATAAAGACTTCATTTACTTAGGAATCGTTTCTACAACATGGAAGATCGGTTGCCTGTACGCAGACTTTTGGAAGTATCTATATATATTAGATCTTTGATACATTTGAGAATAACCTGCATCATCATCTTCATCACATCTTCATTTCAAATAAATGCATCTTTAGGCATTAAGTTATTATCACTTATGCATCTTTAGGCATTAGTACTTATGCACTCAAAGAAGAGCGATGTCTAAAAAGAACATCTACGTATTATAATATTGCAGTTTAAAAAATATATAGTTTTATAGTTTTGGCATTGAATTTATAGAAATTTATGTTAACCTTGATCAGTAAGTAATTTATAGTTCATTGAAAATGTTGGCAAAGTTAGGTTCCTGAGCCAAGTGTGGATCTTTACACAGGCGTATGCGGCTTTTCTAGCTCTTAGTATTGTACTAATAACACACACACGTATATATATATATATATATATATATATATATATACATACATACATATATATATATATATATATATATATATATATATATATATATATATATATATATATATATATATATATATATATATATGTGTGTGTGTGTGTGTGTGGGTGGGTGGGTGTCTCCTGACACCTTCGTTATCCTGTTTCATTCATTTTTTGGTTCTTCACTCATGATAGTCTTCCTACTCCTGGTTCATAGGTACAGTAAACTGTTTTCGATTTCAACTACTAAGTGTGTGTATGTGTGTGTGACTCCCGATACCTTCGTTATCCTGTGTCATTCATTTTTTGGTTATTTACTCATGATAGTCTTCTGACTCCTGGTTTATAGTTACAGTAAACTGTTTTCGATTTCAACCACTACGTGTGTGTTTGTGTGTGTGTGTGACTAACGATACCTTCGTTATCCTGTGTCATTTATTTTTGGTTCTTTACTCATGATAATCTTCCGACTCCTGGTTTATAGGTACAGTAAACTGTTTTCGATTTCAACCACTACGTGTGTGTTTGTGTGTGTGTGTGTGTGTGACTAACGATACCTTCGTTATCCTGTGTCATTTATTTTTGGTTCTTTACTCATGATAGTCTTCCGACTCCTGGTTTATAGGTACAGTAAACTGTTTTCGATTTCAACCACTACGTGTTTGTGTGTGTGTGTGTGTGTGAGAGAGAGAGAGAGAGAGAGAGAGACTCCTGATACCTTCGTTGTCTTGTGTCATTCATTTTTTGGTTCTTTACTCATGATAGTCTTCCGACTCCTGATTTATAGGTACAGTAAATGGCTTTCAATTTCAACCTTTCGGTTAAGGAAGCACATGTCTTCGGAGTTATATATTTCGAAATAAAAATATAGAAAATATCTATCACAATGTTCTGCTTAAGTGGCTCTGATAGTAATTATAATAGTCAATAACTATTAGGTTTTGAGTACTATGCCGTAGTACTTATTTCGTTAGAAAACATGTAAATAACCACTGATCAAAGACACTGAAAATCATTTTCGTGGTATACTATCTAATTAATACTCAAATCGATGACCAAGCAGCATTACTATTTCTCGTGCTTATTAAGAAAAATTACTTTATACCAACCCACATATTCCGCAGCTATATATATGAAACTACAGGGGAGAATGATCTGCAATCCTTTAACGTTGCGTCATAGGAAGAAATCTCATGAAAACAAATGACACACAGCTCTCATTTTAAGAGCCATTTGTGTTTACGGAAAATAGATGAATGGTTTTGACAGGGTTTATGAAGAATGGTTAACCATTAGGAATGAGAGAATGCCCCTTCAAAATATACCAGGCACATTCCGGCCAGTAAAATGTTTGCTTAAAGCTATAAGTAAATTTAACATGGTGGATATTTGTTTGTTTTATGCCTTTATATAGCAGATACTTTCTTTTATTAATTCAATATTTAAATATTTTTTATCATAGTTATAAATAAACTTTTATAACAGCTCGATATCTTAATTTTAATTTATCAATTAAAATATAGCAGAAATGGGACATTAAATAATGATAAAATGTTAAAAATATTAAATATATTATTCATATAGTATAGTATTAGCAGGAAAAAAATAAAAACAAACTAATTTTTTTTCTCATTCACGCATAAAATACAATAAATGTTTTTACTTTGACTTTTTTGTATGCCAATATTCGAGTCTCTTAAGTGTTATTATTAGAGTGCTTCTTGTGTGTTGAGTGTAAACCGCCTGACCACAAGTTGCGCTGCTGTCTCTACAGCAGATCCGATGACACTTCATGTGATGAGAAATGTGCGAGAATAAAATGATAGAGTAGAGCATACAGTCCACTGTCTTATTTTTACGTTTTAATTACTGGAGTGTTTTTTAAATGAGCAAATAATTGAGCTATCGTCGGACCGTAAACAATGTGATTAAAAATAATTTTATTATTGTTATGAATGTTATGCCTGAAATGAAAGGAAGTGGCTTTATGAAACAAGAGCAAAAATTTTACATTTCTTTCACACTCCCTTCCGCTTCTTTAAGTATCAGATCACTGGAAGAAATGTATTATAACCGGACTACGGTTATGCCATATCCAAGTAGGTTTTAAGACATTGCTTCTTGGTGAATAGGAGTTTGTGGTAGGCCGTTCCCTCACTCTGCATTATTTCAAGTTTAACTGGAACTGTCAAGGTGTTCCAGCTTTGTAGTTCCGACACAATCTACCGTTGAGCCGAGTTGCTTCTTGGTGAATAGGAGTTTGTGGTAGGTCGTTCCCTCACTCTGCATTATTTCAAGTTTCAACTGGAACTGTCATGATGTTTCACCTTTGTAGTTCCGACACAATCTACCGTTGAGCCGAGTTGCTTCTTGCCGAGGTGAATAGGAGTTTGTGGTAGGCCGTTCCCTCACTCTGCATTATTTCAAATTTCAGCTGGTCAAGATGTTCCAGCTTTGTAGTTCCGACACAATCAACTGTTGAGCCGAGTATGCTAACATTATGGATATACACATACCTATGTACCGTCCAAAGGATGATAATTAAATTAGGATGCTGAGGTACAAAAACACAGAGTGTCTCACTTAGAGTGCCTCGACGACTTCTGCCTACTTTCGGTCGGAATACCAAGCAACAAAACGTAGAAAAAACAGGAATATGTTTCCCCTACTGTTTCTAACACATTCTTCAAAAAGATTAGACGATTTAGACGATTTAGAAATTTCCCCAAACTGTCTAAATGATCTTATTCCAGGGATATAATTTTTCTCACATATCAGTTTTAAGCACCTTTCGATTATAAACATATTATTAACCAATTTTATCATTTATTCCGGTTGTCAAGTTAAAATTGAAGTTGAAATAATGTGGGGTTCCATATATTAATACCCTAATTGATCATTTCTTGTCACCTTGTTTTTATAATTTGTTGGAGCATTGCAGTCTTGACTGAAAATGTTTCTGCTTTACTTATTTTTCTAAAGTATGTTTGGTTGTACGTATATTTTAACTGTTTAGCGGTTCTTGTTTAACATAAGAATCTTTAAGTAAAAATACTTGTACTACCTAAAATGAGTAAAATCAATAAAAAATAAAATGTTTTATTTGTTATAGTCGTTTTGTTACTTTTTATCTTTTTACTATTTTTATTCTTTTACGAGAACGAATGACGTCATAAAAAAACCTTGAAGAATATAGGGTAAAGACAAATAAAAAAAAATACTGTCTTAAATCTCAATATAACCTTAAAAAAGATTGAACGCAGACTCTTCACACACAGATGGGAAAATATATTCGGCTATATTTCATCATTAAAGTGACGAAGTGATGCCTTTTTCATTCGATCATTTTTGGATATACATAAAATAACCCTCCCGTGCGCTCCGATGCCAATGGAAGACAGACAGCAAGAAATCTTCAATCCTTCAGTGTTACGTTCTCAGAAGAATATCGTGCGGTGACACGATATCCTTCAGTGGAAGAAACTTCATGAAAATAAATGACATGCAACTTCGAGTTTGAAAACCATTCATCTTCATGGAGAAGAAGGGAGACGGCTGTGATGAATGATAAATGTTTCTTCCTCAAAATTGGAGGGGAAGGTCCTCTGAAATTATCATTTCCAGGTGAATGTATTTTGATGATTTGTCAATTGTTTTGATTTTATATTCCTTTCTGATGACAACTGCCTGTTAGCTCTTTGTTTTCGCGCCAAAATATTTTTTTAATTACGCTTTCATAGATGAATGTTTGGTAAAATGTTTCATTTTATCCCCCCTGATACAAGTCAGATAGATAGAGGTACAGAACTCCAGTTGGTTTGGTTTGAAAAGAACCAGAACCAGAACCTATTGAGAACTAGAACCTACTGCTTATAGATGACTATGATGACTAAAAATATCTATGCCAGTAATAAGATTCGAATATACAGACATGGTACTAAAGGAGCAGCCTTCTACCTATTTGTCTTATATTCGCCTAAGTGAAGTCAAACTTTTCAAGGTATATTGCAAGAATATAATGCTTATATATCAATAAACAACCGAACTAAAGTTTCTTGAACTTATTGTATAGGCACAATACAAAAAGCAATGAGTAAACCACGACAGAGATATTGCAATATGAATGTTATACTTTCCTAAAGATCTTTTAATAAGTTCAATAAAATATAAAGATATATTTAAACATATAGATCAAATTTGCTAGTTTATATTAATTGTTGAATATTGCCTATAAGATTAAATCTATACTACGAGCATATATCCTTCTACAAATGCTTCAAACTTTTTTCATAAACTTAAAAATCTTTTGCTTAAAATTTATTTTCGATGAAATTTTGAGATTTCCTAATTTTAAGTAAGATGTAACAAAGAGACACATACACATATATGCATATATAAGATGAAAAATTCAACTGCTAAAATACAAATCACACAGTTGTATGTTTTAAAGGTTCTTTAAAGCATAGATGTTCCACATGAAGAAGACTATTTTATGAAATTATATTAAGAACAAACATTCAGAATCAAGGTATGGGGAATGGGTAAACAATAGCCAAAAGAAATATTTTTCAGTAAAATCTACCAAAATTCCAAATTGCTAAGATATTGTGATATCCTAGATCGAACAAGTATATCTTTAAACTCCACATTTGTTAAGTTTAATTACATGTACTTCAGATAAAATTACAATTACATAAAATAGACAAATGCATTTTTATTAATTTTTGTCCAATGTAATAAAAGAAAGTACTTTTTTAATTTCCCAGAAAATAATGGAATCTTTTAAAATAAATAGATTAGGATAATAGTTATAAAAGTACAAGGGCTATCGGTTACAGTTATTAAAAATTTATAACTATTACTTTCACTATATAAAGGATCCTACTGTACATACTCTATATGAAGACTTATGTGCTAGTTTCACTTTCATCGCTTTAATTCAATTTATTATCTATTGGAAATATTAAATGCACCATGGAAAATATAATCTCACTGCTATCATATCTACCAGTGAAACATTGGAATCAGTTATGTCCAAAAACAATCTTCACACTCTATTGATGAGGGCATTAAGTATATAGGTACTTACAATGTCCAATTCTTTGGATCAAAAAGTTCGAATATACATCAGCTAGTCTCCAATTACAGCAACCATCATTTTTGATTCCATCATTCTGATATCAGATAATTACATGAAAAATTTACATCCCATTCTTCCTCTGTAATCATCCACTTATACTTTGTCAGTGCTATGATTATCCAACAAGTCTGAGTGACATAGAGTAGTTATCAAGAGAAAAGATTGGCATATTTTAAGCCTTATTGCGAGACTGTAACAAGCAACAAAATTACAGAGAATGCTAAAAGAGAAACAGATATGTTGCATAAGCAGGTATAGTTGATTTATTCAAGAATATTATAGTCTTTGTAATATATTGTAATTATTATTGTTATTAGCTATGGATAATAATGAAGCAACAGCTAATAGGTGATCAGAATTACAGAATCGTAAAGAACAAAATTTCAAATCGTGGTAATTTGTTCACAGAAGTTTAGTATAGAAATCTATAACTAGTTTATGCAAGTACATTCCACCAATCTTAAACCAAATCAAAAAACTAAAAAACCTGTAAAGAAATTTCAATGAAAAAGATTTGAGAAAACATATGGGCTTAATGATAACATTTCCTGATATCACTAACCTTTATAAGCTAACACACTGATCTTAACTTGAGATAAAGATTCAGGTATTAGACACGCGATGATCCCCATTGCTTATTCGTTACTTCTTCAGAAGAATATTTCAGAGTGTCACCGGAAGAAAACTCATGAAAACAAATGATACGAAAGTCCACTTTTGAGTGTCATTTATCTTTCTCGAAGTGAATGATGTCGTCGGGAATATATGATGAATGCTCATCTGCCAGAAATCTTTTTTTGAAGAATGATTATATCTCGAAGAGCAGCTGATTGTCTTAACTTGTGATCGGGATATCGTTATTAAAGTATTTTAACCCTGAAGTATAGTTGTCAATGTTCAAAATTAGGTGGATCGGTTTGCTTTCTTGTTCAACTCAATTGATTCTATCAAGGAAAGTTATATCTATTCATTAATCAATGCTTGGTTCATTTAGGTATTTTGATGACCAGATAATGATAAATAACCATGTTATTAATAATAATTGAGTATTACTTTGTAGAATTAAAAATACATCGGGATTTCAAGAAACTAAGTGTGACATTATTAAAGCTATATAAAGCTATTTGTTTCTAAACTTAATTTGCTTATTCCCTACCAAAAGAAGGCAGATTATGAAAATTAAATTCATTAAGCATAAAAGGTTCACATATGCTTTGATGATTCCTCATTGATTGTTTTTTTTTTCATATGAGAAAATGTTCCCTCTCTGTAAACTAAAATGGTTTAAATAAAGAATACATCGTTAATTATCTGACTAACACACTGAAAAAATAACCAGAGGATCCTAATTCAAAATTATTCCATGGGTTTTCTGCCGTTTGTGTGCTACGTTGTGTAATATGAATTGTTTTGTCACAAACTCCACTTGACAAGTAGGTCAGTGTTTGCTATAGTGATACTTCTTTAAGAGGCTTTGTAAATGGTGAATGCTAATAATAAAGACGTGCTCACGTTCTGAAAAAAGAAAATATTTCATACTCCATCTGCCTCCTATCCTTGTATTATAATTAATGACTGTAGTGTTGTTATAATTTTTTTGACACAAACTCTCGAAGTTAAGTCCTATTGATGTTATATTTATTTAATATTCTGACCTTAATTTGTTTCTACATTTTGTTTAAGTATTGCCACAAAAAATGAGAAATATTTTTTCGCTTAAATACGTTGTTCCGGAAGATGTTAAAATCTTTATAGCTGTGTGAAAAATTTCTTGGTGTTTAAATGAACTAAATGTATCTGTATAAATAAATATTTATTTGAATCAAGGGCTAATTACACCAAGACCTACTTCTTAAAACTGATTTAGGACAGTTACAAACACTCCTGCTGAGATCGGAATTAGAACCAGCAAGCAATAGTATCAAAAGACAGCGTCTTGTTATTTTGCCAATTACCAAACTAGATTTTCAATGAAATTGTTGATGTTTAAGTGAACACCTTCCTTCCACCAAAAATAGAACTAATAAATCATCCAAATGCAGCCTCTCTGGGTTTCTTCTTGAGGTCTAATAGCATTGATTGGATACACTGGACTCAGAGACTATAAAGACAGATTTCGTAACAATACAACAAAATCTTTAATAACCAACAAAAAAGAGAAAAGTGGGTAAATTATCCAAAATGCTCTTAAGTCTATGTTTCCGATGTAAACTGGGAACTTGGAAAGAGTCGGATTTAGTAGATATTGTGCTAGTATTCGAAAAGACCAGCTTATGGCAGATCTGAAAAATAATTCGAAGGTAAGATATCCACTTGAGCGTACAAGTTGCGCACACAGGAAGAATCGGCAACTACGAGGAAATAAGATATTCTAATATCAAAATTCACATGCTGGTAGATTTCACTCTGAAGTCAAAACCAGGGATCTGATCTTTCTATTCTTCCTGTCTGATATTTCTCATTTATCTCTAAGTCCCCTCAGATCTTTCCGCAGTTTGATCGTCAGTCGGTCTTCTCCCATTGATTGGTCCTCTCATTCTTAGGTTTGTTACCCCCAAGTCTAGGACTCATGGATTCACTACATCGCTGTCTCAAAATTGCCTGCTCTCTGCAACATCAATAAGGGTCCCCATTAGGTTTTTGGATATGTAGCAAAATTCTTTCTCATTTAATATCACTTGTCCAATAGGCATCTGTATAGTGAATTCGGGCAGAGTAGATACATTGTGTGACAAGACACACACACACACACACACACACACACACACACAAATATATATATATATATATATATATATATATATATATATATATATATATGTGTGTGTGTGTGTGTGTGTGTGTACACCACACACACATATATATATATATGTATGTGTGTGTGTGTGTAAATACATGTATGACAAGCTGCAGTCGACAATGAAAATGACAACATCTTGAACAACACAAATACTCATTTGGACAAAGGTTTTTATTTCTTAAATGTCCAACAAGGCGTTTAACCCTTAACCAGCACGGAAATGCTATACGAGTAGACCATTGTGAAAACCATTGCCGTTTAACGCTATCTAGTAAATAATATATAGCATTTAAAAATTAAAATAAAACCTTTAGATCTCCTATTACACATACGTGACGCTGGTCTCTCAATATCAACGGGAGATCATAGCATGGAGGCGACGTTCTACTGATAAGAGTGAAATCGCTGCATCGCGTATACGAGACGTTGGTCAGGAAGCGTTAACAACGTACCAAAGTCGTTACACAAAGGACGACTCTTCAGCGAAGGAGCCACTAGCCGTTCAATTCCAAATATTGACTCTAATCCTTGCGCATTCTCTGCTTAAATAGGTTAACTCACCCCAAGATCATTATGGTCTAGAAAAGAGTGCGATCTATTTTTATTAATTATATATCCAAGGTTATATTGTATATCTTGGAAATACAATATTCACACACTTTTCCCGTAACTGAGAGTTCGCGGTTTCGGGGCTGGAGCTGACATAAGATCTGCCGCATTCGCTGAAGACGATTGCGGCACTTAAAATATGTTCGTGGTCACAAAGTCCTCAGAGTTCTCAAATGATACCTCTGGAGGTAGCAGGCGAAGTCTGGGGGGAGGGTCTTCTGATTGGTCTCTGCTTCTAAATTATGAGGAAACAGCGTGGGTAATGTTACTCTCGTACCTTAAGCATACCTTAAGCTACACTTGCCCTCCCCCCGGGTGGCGCTAAATGAGTAACAGGTTCGCAGCCTTGTTAAGGAGTTAGGATAATGTCAGTATCGCCTGTTGCATTGGAAAAAAACTATTCACGCATACTCTTAACACTTTTCTTAATGGTTAATATGCATTTCCCACATACTAGACTTAATATGAAGTTAGAATCTTTTGCATTGAGATGCTAATATTAACCGAAATGGTTGATGCTAAGTACCTCCAAATAACGCGTGTCCACCGTTAACTTTGTGTGAAACGAACAGAAGAAGGCTTTTCCGTTAATAGGAATTGAATGGCGACCCAAACCTGCCGATAAACGTCTAATATTTGTCTCGAGGTATCGTTAAGATTTTTGAAAAGTGCGGATCATGTGGAAGCACGACAGCGTGGATTCTCTCCTATCCGGATGCGGATCTAAAGAGGAGAGCAAGACTGATTCGCCATCCGTCTTCGTTACGTCTCCGCGGAATATTGCTCGGTGACATCTTCTTGGAAATGGATGACACGCTCTGGTCGCGGCCACCATTCATCTTTTAGCGGAGATTCCTTCAGGTATTTTTCACCTGGAAGAAAAAAAGAAAAGAAAATTTTATTTATTTTCCCCCCTAAATCTTAGTTAGGGTTGAAATAGAGGTGAGTGGGAGAGTCAAATTTTTTCTGGAGTTAACAGAAGGTTCGGAAAAGTAATAAAAGTGTTTATGTAGGTATTATGTTAGATCTAATAATTTACGATGACTATGAAGCATTAAACTGTTATGTGATAATAGTCTAAAACAATTGAAAATATAATTTATGCATGCGCTATATTTTTATATACATATATAATATCAAAATTAACGTCCCTAAAATAAATTTATAAAAATCTCGATTTTTACTTTTTAATACTTAATTTCCCAGCTTTGAATAGTCAGATAAATGAGTGTTCTCCGACTTAAACTATTTTCTACTCATCTCTCAAAACTAAGGCTTGAATCAGTGCTAATTTTCTGCCTACTGATCATATTTTTCAGCTGGCCCATAAAAGTGGTATTTCTTCTGTAATAATTAAAGTGCTCTTTGTGGTCCGAGCAAGCTTAAATGATCAAATTTCCCTCTTGCTTCACCAAAAGTAAAAATGCTGATCCATTTTTAATCTCGTGGAAACAAAGTAACAGGATTAACTCTTTGTGGTGCCGCAAGAGACAGCGGAGACAAATGTTTATATTCTTGGAGTGTTATATACAGAACTGTTGTATTGTACAGATTGTCGTTAAACCGACGTGTTTTGATCCTCAATAAATGTGAAGCTCCCTAACGCTTTACATCGTTGTCGTTGATAGCTTCACGATTCCATTCCCGCCAGGAATTATTTAGGATTTTCACATTTAGGTTTATGATTTTTAGGGCTTTCGCACGAGCTGAACATTTTGCATCAGGAAAAAGTAGGCTTTGCCATTCGACATTCTCGAGTTTCTGTAACTATAATCGTAACCGTGGACACCTCTGTGTTGCCATTCACAGAATCTCGAGCGCATACCTGTATTTGCAATCTCACCTCGATCGGTTAACCGGAACGGACGCTAGAAGGGCAAATTTTGGCAAAGTTTTTTTTAAGACCACCTTGTATATGTGGCTCCAAAATTGGGGTTATATGTAAACGTTTTTGCTGGCAACATTAAAATATAAACAGATATATTGTTTACAGTAAATTGTACTGAATTGCGGCTGTAAACTGTAAAATGGAAAACTACTCACAATATACATTTGCGGGTAAATGAAAGCCTTGAAGAGTTTCAATTAAGGGTGAAAAACAAACAAAATAATTTAGATAACGTCAAAGTGTGGAAGTTAAAGCGAGCGTTAAAATAAGTTTTTTAACTGGCATGTGAGTAAAACGGATAGCTGTATAAATCCAAGTTGGTGTTTTGAAACTTTAAGTAAAACATTCAATTGCAGCGAAAAAATAATTAAATAGAAGTAAGAACCATACAAATTGCTAGCATGAGGGTGACGTAATAATGTCAGCCTTAAAGAAAATTAAGGATTATGAAAAAGATTGGGTGTTAATGCCTCCCTTGAATCTTAAAAATATAGTGAAAGATTTATATCTGCGAATATAATACCACCTTGCCCAAATGAGACTATAAGACTAGAAAAATTAGGCTATATTACTTACAGAGTTGAAAGAGTGAGAAAATATTTAAGGAAATTATTGGTCCGAAAGGTCTATGAATTTAAATACCATCAAATATTTGTGACATTCTTCGAGAACACATAACAGTACGTCATTACTTTCAGGATATGCAATTATTGCTTGAGAAAAAATGAATTATTGTACCTGAATAACTCAATGAAAGCAACGTACGCAGCATGGATAGAAGATCTAAATACTGTTATGAAATCAGGAGTGGAAATATCTTGAATTAAACTAAATTCTTCCTGCCAATCATCTTACACATTTTTGTTCTTTTCCCATTTGGGCTCGAAAGTAACTGGTTTTTAAGGATCTACTGTATAATTTGGATTTCTTTGTACGAAAGTTCCATTTTTTTATATTCTTACATTTTGAGGTATTTTTAGTATGATTTGTGTTAATTTGCAACATCTCTATGTAGCTCTACATACAAAATAAAGCCTTGCCCTACTTTTTCACACCAAAATATTTTCAGTGATTGTCGAATTATTGTATTTTTAGAGTAAAAATCTTTTCATTCAGTCCTATCGTGTCAGTAGTTAGGTGGTGATAACTCAATTTTATAGTAAATGACAATCCCCTTTTTAAAACAAACTAAACATGTATTAAAACTTAACAAAACACTGAACAAAGAATAAAAAGAATAACAAAACATTTAGGCATATGATCCTTCACATTTCTTTTCTATCAACCATCATACCAACTGCGTTTTACAATTCTCCTCTTTTATTGCCAGTCCGTAAAAACTAAAAACTGTTGTTCATGGTGCTTCGGATTAGGGTGCCCTCTGCTTTCTAGATTTAAAAAAAAAAACTAAAGTGTAGATCCTTACATTTAAAAATATAATTAATTTCGTTACCATGTCAGTGACTATACAGAGTGTCCCATACATGTTGCTAGGAACTTCTAGGGGAAGTGGGGCACATAAGGATAAAGAATTGTATAGGAAGCCATGGGCGGAAACGTCAGGTGTAAGTGGTACCAGAGGTCGAAGATAGAAACGGAAACAAGAGAGTGGTTAATTTGAAATATTTATTGGCATTTAACAAATGGTGTACACTAAGTGCATGTCTTCAAGCTCACCGTTGATATACCATTCCATGATCTTTGTACGCCTCCAGGTTACATGAGATTGCTGGAGAAGACAGTGAGGCTTTCTTCATTCAAACGGCAAAGTGTGGTCAGCATACGAAATGCATGGATAGGTATACGGACAGTGAACTTGCAGATATTCATTTAGTGTATGAAGTAGCTGAAAGCAATGCACGACCCTCTTCAGGCATTTATCGAGAACGCTTACCAGAAAGACATTAATAGCACTACAGTTTGCATATCTGTATCAAAATTTATATCTCACGATCCACTTACTTTTATATAATGACTACCATAATGCATGAGAGTGTGAAATTATTTCATTAGTGAATGATCGATGCACTGTACTTTAGGGTTGGAAAGCCATCCTGGAATATACCCGCACAGGGGATAACTGACAACTGACTAAAAGAAAGTTAATAAGATAAACAGCTCTAGTCTATACACCGAAAATATTATAACCAAGAGCGTAATTTGGAAGGGGCAAGGGAGGTAATTTGGAAGGGGCCCTCCTCTAACATTTCTGGAGGTCAAATGCCCTCCAGAAATGTTAGAGGAGGGACAAATTTGCTGTTTTGCCACTCCAATATTTTCAATTCATATTTTATAGTTTTGATTCGATTTTTGACCCTTCGATTGAAACTCTCAAATTATTCCACTGATTATAACTGACGAAAAGAAAATAAAAGTTTACCGGATCACCAGTACTCCAATGACTCTGATAATGATAATCCCTTTTCCGTCTGTTCTTTTGACCATTTTTCTAAATTTAACCCAAAACAATCCAGGTTAGGAGATCTTTTATTCTTCTGCACTTTATCTTATTCTACTTAGAGCCCAGCGAATTTTGATTGAGTAGGACACTACCTTTCTTACCTAGGTGTATTGCATTGTGAAACTGCTCTGTAAAAAGAGTTTGTATAAGCAAGTTGAATCACGAATTAAAAGTGGGGACAATTAGTTTTGTTATTCCCTATAAATATAACACACATGCATTTATATATTTGTAATGTCGTGATCCAGAGTGAAGGCGAATGGAAAACAGTCTTCTTGATAATAATAATTTTATTAACTCATAGTTCTATGTGAGAGCAACTTGAGCCATTTTCATTGTTCGTGGCGGAGCTAAGCGTGGAATAGGTGTTCACTGTTCCATGTTTACGAGCTCACTGAACTTATCTGTTTGCAAGCTCATCAATAGCTCAAAAATGCTTCCGCCTGACCGGATGATCCCAAAATCTTACACGAGCATGGGTATTTTTCATTTATTTTTTTATTATAAAAGAGTTCCCTTGTTAAAATCTCTTTTAATTCACGTAATATCCAACTACCCCTTTTTTAGACCTGACACACACACACACACACACACACACACACACACATATATATATATATATATACACATATATATACATAATACATATATATATATATATACATAATACATATACATATATATATATATATATATATATATATATATATATATATATATATATATAAGGAAAATTCTCAGGGGGTTTGAAAACTTAAATGAAGGGTAAAAATTCCCGCGTCCTTTTACTTTCCCCTTTTTAACCCCTAACCTAAATTGACCACTGGGGCTACAGGTTACGCCCCCAGAGAAGGGACCTGGCCAATTATAAACCTACATGGCCCTAGCGAACAATTTAGGAAATTTCCAAATACAAAGGAGATACACGCTAGCGGAGACAGATTTTTCTAGAGATATTTTCACATAGATGTTGAACTAGGTGTTACGTGTCTTGTACATAGAACTACATGCTAGTTGACCCTTCAGTTTGTTCCTATGATGAAGTGGGAACCCGTCCTTCAAAGTTATCTTAATAAAGGTCTATAGCTGAAACGGTATCATTTTTATGGCCATGACTGCAACCCCCCATCTAGAAGTCAGTCTCATTACATATATATATGAATGCAAATATATGTATTTATTTTTTATGGGCGCATACGTGAATATAGTATATTTGTACATAAAACTTCCCACTGTTACAGTAATTTATTAATTTCATTTTTAATTGTTTTTCTAATGTTGTTACTCTGTATTTTTTTTTCTATGCATATACTTGTAAAATGTTATATATGAACATATGCAAAAATATATGACATAATTTGCTAAAGGCGTCAAAGCGAACATTTAGTAAAACTACTTACATCGTCTGTTACTGCGGTGTCTAGACAAAATCTGGTAAGTAATATTTGATATGTATCTTTTTAAAGAAAGAAACCGTGCAGTCGATTTCTCTAAATTCTCCGAATTCCATAAAACAACTTATCGATGACAAACGCTAACGGCCAAAATCGCAAATCATGGACTCAATACCGCGCCATCTGTCAACAACCTAAAAAAAGTAATACTTCCCGAAAACAAAGAATCTACATTCTCGCCTCCCATGGCTGGAATCCGTAATCATATTTCCACTGCTAGACATCCGCGTATAAGGAGAGAACGAACGAAAAAAAAAACAACAAAGCGTTATACAGAAAGTATTTCGCCTTTTTATGTATAATCTGGCCATACATCATACTGTATCTCTGGAAATGATAATTCTGCCATTTATCATAACATCGGCTGACGTTTAAAGGCCTTGGGAGGGAAGTATAGAGTAAAAGATTCGGAGAAGTTTTCTTGACATCGCGTGGAAGGGGACGGAGGGGAAAAGAGTAAAAAGGCGATCCATAAAAATTTAGAAATAAATGAAGTCTTTCCTATATGTTATAACATGAGCAACGATCTGTATTTGAATGATACTCGGAAGGGGGACCGACCATAAACTTATTTCTTCTGTTTAGATCACAGACCTATCCATACATTAGTTTCAAAACTGAGAGAATTTGTAAATTTGGGTTAATAATCAAAAAGAAATTCTTGCATAAGACCTTCCTTTCATCCTTTTTATTTAAGTTGATTCGGTTTGGATTGCTATGATCAATTTTCTTTTTTACAATTCGAGGGATGATTAGACCTGGGACTTCTTCTTAAAGCCACGCAGTAGATATCTATGTCAGCAGTATGATTCGAACACGTGGACTCATGTGCCAAAAGTCAGCACTTCTACACATTATGTCACTACCCTCTTAGTTATTGTAATGGATAATGATTTGTTTTATTTCAAACAGATTATTCCTCACGAAGGGCCATCTACATTTCATAGGTATATAATAATCGTGATCCTACAGATAATCATCTCCATTTTAATCATTCTGTGGAGAAATTTTCTCTTCTACTGTACCACCACGTTTCAGACGTCAGTGACAGAACATTCAGAGACCAGTTTTAAGCCTGAAAGTTCTTGGGTATACAGTCAGATGTTGTTTTGGGTCCTTTCAAGATTCAAACAAGACATGAAACAAGTACAAAGCATTCATGGTAAAATATTTTCAGTTTTAATTAGAATCCATATAGATATTTATCCGTGTTCCGTACCTCTCTACCTTAGCACCTTTTTTTTTATCTTTTCAATGACAGAATATTCAAACCCAGACTTAAACTTGATAGTTCTCACTATATAAAGAGATGTTCTTTCGGGTGCATGCCAGATTTAAAAGAGGCATTATGGAATTTTATCATAGGATTCTCAACACTGTGACGCCGTTACACCCCATTGGCTTCACAAAGAGGTTTCGTTAAAGCCCAGGCCAAGGCGACTTTCTGTCTGGGTTTTTGACACTATACTACACAGGAGTTTCGCTTCGACCACGCCTTGAGTTGTCCCAGGTGATTGGAAGGTCGGATGCAACGCCGAAATATCAGACTGTGAGGCTTCAAACAAGGAACAATCAGAGGCTACCAGGACGCCGACGCAGGAAGAAAAAGCCAATGGGAAGAGGCGAAAGGTGAAATCAGGTGGCTCGAGTTTTCTTTCCGAAAACTGTTCCCAGGAGGGAACGAACGGAGACTTCGCCTGGTGGTGGTTTGTTTGTTTTGTGGAGAACTTTTCTGTAGTTTTGTATTGGAGTCATGGAGATCCAGTTGTACCAATATACAAGGTATCTGTCAGCAACTATCCGCAGATTTTTTGGGGGGGTTCGCCTTGAACCTGGGAGTTTTTAATCCGCACCAGCTCACCTGAGCCCTGTGATTTCCATTTGGAAAATTTGTACATAACTCCATTTTAATCAAGATAAACGTTGTTATTGTTCTAAGCTGTAAGTTAGGTCATAACCACTTCGACACCCACACGTTACCAGAGGCTCCCGTGACGTTACACTAATCCATCTCGTGCCAGTGAACAGTACTCTTAGTTTAAACTTGATAAAGGATATTTTCTTTGGAGATCTTTTTCACTTGATAACTCAAGTGTCTGTCTGCCTTGACGAATGTATCGCCTCTGTAACTTCTCGCTGTAGCATTCTCCTCGACTTGAACTATCCTCTGGAAGGAGAACAATTTCTGTTGTCTGCGTATATACCCCTCATTCAACATTCAAACGAGAAATGTTCTCATGCACATATTTATCCTGTACGGTATAAGAGCCATTTTGATGCAGTCATTTTCACACTGTATGCAAAATTTTCATTCGTTTGGAGTCATCTTGTGTCTTCAGAAATTGCTTGAAATTTGTGCACTAAATAGTTGTTTTTGTAACCAAAGTTTAATTCATGATCTTTGAGTTTTCGTGACACCTATACGCTTACCAAAAAATAGAGAAATCCAGAGACACCACAGAATTAAAATATGCTGAATTGTTTTAAGTTTAGCATATAAAAAATTAAAAGTAGACAATTTTAAAAATTTAACCAGTCTTGAGATTTTTGTTAATGCGTCTCTTGAGTTTATAAAAAAAAATTGCTTGCATTTTTCCTAACAAAAATCTTTTGTTGCGAGGAAAACGTTTTAAAAATTTTTCTTAGTATTAAAAGACGTGCAAACATTTTTAAACCCATTGATATTTCAAGGAAAATGTACTAAAAAATGTCTTGACAAAATTTCAGGCATGTAAATTGAATGGACTTTGCGATTTATATAAATTTTATGTTACCAGCCGTTGAAAAAAAAATCTGTGATATAAATGAATTCCTTGTAGAGCATTATGACACAGACAGCATAATATAAAAATGAGTAATAACAGCTCATTTAATTATCTCAAAAACATGCGCTTTGCATTATTTAATTTTAATAATATTGTTGTAGTAGATAAGATAAAAGGTTTTATAAATGATTTTTATAAGAATTTTGTGATAGGTATCCCAGAGATGATTTATTTTTTGAAAGAAAAAGAAATCTATAAGCATATCGTATTCCTCTGTTTAAAATAATTTATATTAGTATTTTTCCCAGGAGTTTGTGTGGATTTGTTTACGTGACACTTGAATACCACAATGTAGAGTTAGTTTAGAAGTGGTGAAGCAGTCACTTATTTCCTACGTTCATTTATATTGCTTTGCTTTGGCAATCGACTATAATTGCTTGGACTATATTTTTTATAAAATTTAATGTTTTTTATTGTTTAGTATATTTTGAATCTTTATTGCTTCGTATAAACAGTTTTATTGAAAAAAGTTTGGATTTTTTTTTCAGTTATAAATTAAGTTACAAGCAACAAATCAAAAATTCTGAACAAATTGTATTTATGAATAAAATACATACTTTGAACGACATTCAGTTGGTTGCAGGAAATATTTTAACATTCACGCATAACTCAAGTATTATATAATTATCTATGAGAATTTCTAAAGAACGAGTGAAAAACTAAAGGATTTTGAAACAATTTAATGCACGTAAATTAACTACAGACTTTTTACATTTTCATTACCATTTTAATAACAAAAATAAAACAGCAGTACAGAACACTGTTTTGGTTGAAAAACATTACCCTAAACATACACAGTTAAATTAGTCATTTATAATTGCAAGTATTCAAGTACAACAAAGAAAATATTTGTAGTAGCTGCAACAGATTCATTGTAGAACAACATGTGTAGTACATAGATCCATAAATTAATTTTTTCATTTTAATTGATAAAAAAATGCTGAAGCATAAGAACAAAAAAATTTTTTTATTAGATTCCTGAATTAAATACAAATTTAAAACACGATTGCATTGTCTGCATAGAATTTTTTTTTGCGATGTCGAACTAGCTTTATAACTATTTTGTTAACAGAAGATCACATACAATTCATTTTTCAAATCTAATTTTACATCTGTTCTCACTGCACGAGATTTCTTTTCAAAGCGTAATAAAATCTTATTATTATAGTTAGTTTTTTTTTGTTGTTGTTAATGGCGATATATCTATCAGTTATTTTTCACAAAGTTTAATCAGATAAGCATGAATTATATAATTAATTTCCCCCCCCCTTTATATTTTTTCGTGATGTCCTGTATCTCCATTCAGTTTTATTGCACTTAAATATCACCGGTTTCTCATTTATATCTCAACTTTTGCAGGCTTTTAGACGTTTAATCCCCCCAAACCATCCAGAAACGAACAAAGTAAAAAAAATCCATATCCTTAAGTGTTAATATTAAAAACAACTTGATCTCTTGGACAAAACTCAAGACGAAGATTAAGTGATAAACGTAGGTTTTACTTCTTATTTTGTGTAGTTGTAGAAGTCACCGACTTCGCTGATCACATGGCGGAGTGATTTCGTAAAAATAGCTCTAAATGTAGATGAACGATGGATGGCGTGTGAAAGTGAAGAAAACTTTGTTTTTAAGTCAGCGCATTTTTTAGAGCGGTATAGCACACTTTTCTCTGAGACTTGATGAAGATGGATGGAAGATTCTTCCCCCTTCCTCCTGCCCTAAACCCCCTCCTTATCTCCTATCCGCATCTTTTATTCTTATTTACTTAGGTTCCCTTCCGCCCACTTTTTGTTTATCACTTTCTGGCCTGTCTATTTTGTTTGACTTCCGCCGTAGATGGTGCCAGTAAGAAGATCGCCGAATTTAACAGGTGAGGAATCAGCACAGTGTTAACATAATTTTCAAGCGGAATATATTTAGACGTTCGTTTAGCGAAGATGTTTATATTTTAAGTACTTTAAATTTGCATCTGAGATTTATTCTCATCCAGTTCAATTTTGACTTAAGTTGACATATGCACAGTTTAAAATTTATCAATGTATCTTTTTCAACAAGCTAAAGACAAGAAAAGTTTTTTTCAGGCAACGCTCTCGTAACTGCAGGGTTGCGGGTTCGGATTTTAGGCGAGTCAGCCTAAGAACCGCCTTGTTCGATAAAGGGGATATAGTTTTTTTTTTCAGGCAACGCTCTCGTAACTGCAGGGTTGCGGGTTCGGATTTTAGGCGAGTCAGCCTAAGAACCGCCTTGTTCGATAAAGGGGATATAGTTTTTTCAGGCAAAGCTCTCGTAACTGCAGGGTTGCGGGTTCGGATTTTAGGCGAGTCAGCCTAAGAACCGCCTTGTTCGATAAAGGGGACATAGTTTTTTTCAGGCAACGCTCTCGTAACTGCAGGGTTGCGGGTTCGGATTTTAGGCGAGTCAGCCTAAGAACCGCCTTGTTCGATAAAGGTAACTGCTGCACGTAAAATATGTTCATGGTCCCAATGTACTCCAAGTTCTTAATGAATACCTCTGAGGATTGCAGGCCAAGCCTATGACTCTTCTGCTTAGTTTCGAGGTCTAAATTTCGAGGACCCAATTGAGCATAAGTTGTACTTTCACTCTAGCGGTGCTCGTTAAAACGAAAGGCGCACTCCTTTGCCTTAATTGGAGTACCGTATGGTTCAATCGTGCTTGGTTTCACCAAGTGGCATATGAAACAACAACAGCCATAGTTTTTGTCAGATCCTTATAGTTTACATTTAGTGCTTTATTACCACTGCTGGTGTTTTAATATATGTTTGTATCCACATGATTGGTAGTATTTAGTAACGAAGATCAAAATTTTTCTGTGGAGAACTGTGCAGATACACAATTACTCTTTAAAAGCTACAGATAACTACACAAACATTGTAATTAAATATACGTTCACCGTTACCTAAACGTAGAATTTTTCCTGTCTTGCATGTCTAGGCATGTCTAGACATGTTCTTATTTACAATCGTTTGTGATAGCCATATTCTTAGCTAAATAGTCTTCGAGTTACGAAGATTCGGAATTATTGATCATGACGCTCTAAACCAAATCCAAACTACATGAAACAGAAGTAATAAAATAGTATGACTTTATGCAATGTTGCCAAATACAAGGTAGTAAATAATTCGCAATGTAAATATACTGTTTCTTAAATATTCTCATTACTGAAAGTTCTTTCACTAAGGATCGAACAAACTATAAGCTCCTTACATTTATGTTATACCCCATCGGAAACTGAGGCAGAATATAATCACTGTTGACTTCTTTTGGAACATAATAGAAATATTTCGCTACAATAAGAAAAAGAATATTCCATTTATTATAATATAAGTGACTTCAAGATGATTCTTTACCCAGATTTTAATTTAACTACCAACTCGAATTCTTCTATAGTGATATCTACTTTGACTCTCACTTTTCCTTTTCATTTTTCAATTTTTTTTCAGCACGTTAATGACACATAATAAATCGGCGAAGAATGGCCCCTATGACATAAGCGTATTCAAATCTCTTTTTCAACGTTATGTTTTAATCATACTGTTACAGTTCACTAACCGTGACAAGGAAAATGAAAGAAACATCGGAATAATGAAATTTGCTCCGTGACTGACAATGAAAAATGGTCCTGGCACTTCTAAAGCCTTGCACTTTTTATTCTTCATTTTTTTATCAGTTCGTCTACTTTTTTTTCGGTATTAGAGGAAAAACTCATCAGTTGCGCTTGTCATGTGATTATCAGCAACATCACACGTATGTTGCTGCACAAGAAAAAAAAGTTGACGATAATTTGTTTGATGCGACATTGACATTCAATGATATGAATAGGTACATGGCTATATGTCATAATGAAACGAAATTTTGGGTAAATATTGCAATAATTATTTGCTACTTTTTTGACTTATGCATTTCGAACCTGACTCTTCATTAATGAATTATAAAATAAATTTTTGCTTAAACTAGATTGTTTAATTTCCTTTAAGTTATAAAGATATATATGAAATATATATATATATATATCCATAGATCGAAGATCCATATATATAAAGATTTATGTATAGAAGCAGTAGGTTTTATGATTCAAGAAGATGCAGAAGTTTTGTCTCTTCCCATTTATCCATTGTACACCATTGTTCTATTGGCCAATTATTAAGCGTTTAGTTAGACTTAATTGTTTGTTAGCTCTACAGTCAATTTTTTATCACACAAAATCTACTTAAACTCAAACTTGCCTGAAGCCTATTTTGAACAACCATCAGCATCCACGTCGCCAATCGGATTCAAAACCATTCAAAGGTATTTCTGCTATGCTATTATTATATATCTGAGAGTCTCATAAAATCAGTCATCATTAGTAGGCCTAAGCCTGCCTAGTGAACCCCAAGCACTTAATAATATATATACGTGAACACATTCTTGAGCATTTGGCAGGATTTTATAGCCAATCCATTTCTGGTTCTGGATTTTTTCAGGGTATACAATTTATGTACCTGATATAGCTGTGCTAGTCTTTAGGGATGAGTAACAATATAATCAATTTTAGTAAGCGATATCGCTATTTATGCATTGATTGAATGGGAAACGTAAATACATTTCATGGAAGCTCGTAAAGCTAAAAGACTATACATACTGGCTAGTAAGCACTAAAATAAAATAACCAATCTTAGTTCTTGGCCTGTACTGAATCAGCCTTAAGGAAAAAAAAGGTTAATTATATATTTGTTGTTGTTGCTGCTGATAATGCCACTTAGACGAGCCAAGAAAGTGAGCTAGAGGCCACACAAATTAAGGCGAAAGGGAGCAACTTTCGTTTGACGACCACCGCTAAGGTGAAAGAGCATCTTAGCTCAGGTGGATCCTCGTAATTTAGAAGCAGGAACCAAGTAGAAGAACCCCAGGCTTGACCTGCCACCCCCAGAGGTATTGTTTGAGAACTTGGGGGACATTGTGACCACGAACATATTTTACGTTCACTAGTCACTATTAACGAACACGTGGATCTTACGTGGAACACCTAGATCGGGGAGGTTAATCGTGTTGCGAATCCGCCAGTTATGAGAAACCAGTTAAGAGATCGTTGCTTTGTTGACTGAGCTACGGCTCAAATATATTTAAATTTGGAAAACAGCATAATATTTCTCTATAATCTGGTATATAAATTGTTGACTTCTTTTGGAATACAATAGAAATATTTCGCTACAAAAATAATATATTCCATTTATTATAATATAAGTGAATTTTACAATGAATATATATATATATATATATATATATATATATATGTATGTATATATATATATATATATATATATATATATATATATATATATATATATATATATATATATACGTTGGAAGAATAAATCTTCCAACCTCAATTGAGTAATTATAACCGCCTTTTTTCCACTTTGCCGTGTCTGGTGTCTATCGAAATAATGAGGAAAATTATGTGCTGTATTGGTGAAGTTTCTACATCAATATTTCTTTTTAAAGATAGTTTTGACCAGGAGAAAAAATAATATATGGTGTAACGATCCGTCACATGACCCTAAAGAACGACGAGCCCGAAGGTGACCTTTCGCCGCGGACAATTACGATTAGCGGCAGGTAGAAACGGGTGGTCTAACAATACACGTGTATACTTAATTGAAAACTATCCTATCTTAATCTTTCTGATATTTTAATTTATATAAATTCTATATTTAAAGACTGCAGTTAAATTTTAAAATTTTAACTGAAAGAGAACTGATTTTGGAATTTCAGCATTTATTGCTTTAAAGAAATAAACAGGCATGTTTAAGTATTTATATAACTAAAATCTAATTTCCAATTTTAACCACAAATCTAGTTATAAAGACTAATATACAGCGAGACAAAAGATAAAATGTTTTTGAAAACTGCTAAGTTATATTAACAAGGAAACTAGAATTTTACAAGTATTCCTAAACTGTGTTACAGATCAACAATTAAAAATATTTCAATCTACTCAGAAGTCAATCCCTTTGATTGGTCCGTTGTAGTAAGACTGAAAGTAAGTTGACTTGTAAAGTCAACTTTTTTTCTTACATGGATTTGTTGCATAACACTGATATTAATTAGTCTGCTTGAAGTAGATTCCAAATAGCTACAAACATTGAGACTGGTAGAGTTATTTACAACGACAGACTTACTTTTTTGAGCACTATTTGGCTAGATGTTACAGAGACATGAATCAAGTAACCTCTGCGTAGTATGTAGACTTATTTATAGCAGTAAATATGAATTAAGTCGCTAATTTTTACAAATGCTGGAAAAATATTCAGATTTTGTGTAAATTTTACACGTTATGAAAACTTTCGAGTGAAAAACGTATAGAATTAAATTATACTATCTCACAAAATTCTAAAAAAAAATGGCAAGCGTCTAAGAACGATTTCCTTTTCACCTGGATGTTTCCGACAGCAATATAAATGTTCCCCTAATAAAGACTACAGAACTTCTCATGCGTTACTCAGCCATTAATGTATCTGTTCTACTGAATTACATCATTCGTAGTTCATAACAACTGAGCGCTGTTCATTAAGGTTCCAACATCTATCAAAAGTGCCTCCTGCCAGTGGAAACGGATTACAATAGCGCCAGATATGCAAACAGTTAATCTCCATCACTGGTAATCAATGAGGTCTGTCACTGGTTGGCTTTCCAATCACACGCAACATTCCGGTTCTAATGATATTTACCTCAGAATAATCGGAACGCTGGGCATTTATGAACCACTGCGGTTTCGAATTAAACGTTTTACGCCTCATTCGTGGGCATCACTCATCCTGTCGCCAATTTATCACGCCAAAGCCTCTGTGTTTATAGCAACCCCGCGGCTCCAGAGACAAAGGCCTGTGTTTTAGGCAGACAAGGACCATTTATTCCGTCTAATTCCCGACTGGCGAAGGGCCCGAGTGATGAATGATGTTTCCCGCCAACCGGCAGGCGGCGCTGCCATCGCCCTTTGTCACGTCACTTGCGATGCCATCTATCATTCTCGTTAGAACAAAACAGCGCGGCCATCTTTTTTTCACCCGTGTCATTTAGATGAAATGAATGATTACACGGAGATAAATAAAAAAGGAGCTTTATTATATACTATTATTGGTGATAAATATAAAAAAGCAGCTCCAAGATATATAAAAGCTGTAATTATAGATAAATTGGCGCGCAGAGTGAAAAGACGGAGGTCCCTTTTTTCTCGATTTGTGAAGTCTTTTTTTATTATTTATTTCTCTCTCTCTCTCCAGTAATTTGCAGTTGCAGTCCAAAGAAAATTTATTTTTTAACAAATGGCCTCCTTTTTTATTCCCCGCAAAGGGAACTTTCGGGATGCGACTAGTTATTTAAATTCCTGTTTAAGCTGATTGATCAGCAGATATGCTTAACAAGTGGTAAATACAGAAAAGCAAAATAATACGGGTGAGCAATTTCAGAATACTGTATTCTTGTGATCAAAGAATTAAAAGAAAAAAAACACATCGGAAGCCATTCTGAATAATAAAAAAGGATTCTACAAAGGGATCTTTCTTTTTTATCTCTTTAGAAGAATTTTTCTTTTCGAACAACACAAGAGTAAAGTAAAGAATTAATATAATTTTTTTTCAACTGATACACATTTATCAGAGCTGGCCGCTTTAGTTATTTTTTTAATATGACTTTATAATGATGATATGTTTTAAAAAGTAATTGTAGCAAAATTTAATTTTTCTCCTTAAAGTTTTCTATGAAAAACAAATTATGATATAATTTACTTTTTTAATAGGTTTTTTTTCAAATAACAGAGTGATTTTTATATCTGCCATAACTTTACCATTTTGGATTATTGTAAATGGATCATATTCATTTTCAAAGACTAGACGATGGCCGAATTCTAAACTTTTCGTTTCGATATACGGGTTTGAATCAGACTGTTAGCATGAATGCTTAACAGCCTTTCGGAATAGGATGGAAGCAGTTTCGCTCTCAATAAATCATCATGTAGCAAAAAACAGTAGACAGTAGTGCCCAAACAAATCAAATTAATTCAAATAAAAATATTGGATGGTTGTAAACGTTAAGACCTTATTAGACATCAACCTGTAGATGTTGAAAAAGCAAGAGATTGAATTTACGATTAATTTTCTCATTCAAGAGTGCACGAATTTTTCATGTTAGGACAAAAACTGTTTAACGTGATTAAAAGTCTTATGAATCTTCAACCAGAACCAAAATATATTAGTTGAAAAAATTTTGCTTTGACACATGAATTCCACGTATCCTTTATCAGGAAAAGACATCTTTGTATTAAGTCTTAATTTTTAAATGTAACCATAGTTACATGGTTTACTTTTTAAAACGTATAAGTTGACATGAGATAAGGCCTTTTCGAAATATATTTATGCAACGTTAAGGGTAATGGAGACTGGAACCTATTTCTCAGACCAATTCAAAAATAACTATAAATAGATATGTATATGGTTTTAAATCCCCTTGCTGAGAGAATGGGTTAGTCGCTGTTCTTCGCAAAGGAAATTTGTGAGTTGTCACATCAATGTACAAGCTGACGTGAGATAAGACCTTTATGTAATATATTTAAGCTACATTAAGGATAATAGATACTGGAACCTATTTCTTAGACTCAATCCGAAATCAACTGTAAATATAATTGTGATTTCAAAACCCCTTGTTGACAGAATAGGTTAATCGGTGTTCTTCGATATGGGAATTCGTAAGTTTGAAATCGATGTATGTCCGTGGTTGTTGGTAGCCTTTCGGAATCGACTTTAATCAGAAGATCCATGGTTTATTAGCCCTAGTGTACATAAAATAGACCAAACCCGTAAAAATCTGAAGCAAACAAAAAGAAAAAAAAAGGAGGCTAACCAATGCTTTCTTCCAGTTACTTTCACAGGTTGGTTGGTTGGTTGGTTTGGAGTACTATGGTCTCCTTATTTCTACTCGTGGACTAATGCTTTTACAGGACATGGCACTAGCATATGCATTAACTCAAATATTTCTCTGTTAGGCTAAATTCAAACACCAAAAATACATTTTTAATCGAATTTTTTTTTTGTCCCTCAAACATAAATCTAAGCTTACACTTTCATGATTAAATCAAATTGCAGTAGAGATTTTACTTTATGATTTCAGTAAAACCTACTGAATAATATAAGGAGCTATCAAAATTTTTCCATTTGAGGCGAGGCTGTAGGTATATGCAAGTTAGCGATAAGTTTTGACATCGAGGTATTGAATTATTGAGGCATTCGGTTATTTCCGTGTGGAAAATTACTAAATGATTTACTTGTGTGGAAAATGCGAAGGTGGGTGCTGTAACTGCGATAAAACTGAAATTTAAAACTGAAATTCTGATTCATGATAACGCACGTTCTGATATCATAAATATCGTAACGCATTATTTATACTCTTGAAGCAGAGTGAACTTTTTACAGTCATAATCTATTCCCTTATGGTTTTCACGCCTTCGTTCCCTTAAAATATTCTTGAAATGTCGACGGTTCCTGTCGACTTAGAAGTGTAGTTTTGGATTCCTACAAATAGCAAAAGGATGATTTTTATCAATGGAATTTTTAACCTGATAAGGTAGTGGGATACCTTAATGCTAAAAGAGATTTTGCCTGATTGGCATACCAAATCATGACTCTACAGCCTACAAACAAGCATATTTTTACCACCTCTTGTATCATGTATCTGCAAACTAATGTACATATTTTATATATAATTGTGACGTCGGTCTATTAAGGAAAATAGTGTCGACGCGCATCCAGTAACTCGATATATAGAAGATACCTACGTAAATTTATAGCCAAAAGCCTTTATTACGACTTCAACAAATTTTCAGGGATTTCAAATCTACGATTAGGGGCAAAAACCCAGTGTTTCTTCTTTTCCCCTTTTTAATCCCTATTCTAAACTGAACAATGGAATTAAAGATCATACTGTAAGGGAAGTCATTTAACCATTTAAAACTTTATAGAGAGCTAGTAGTTACTTTAGGGAATTTCAAACAAAAAGTGCATGGACGCTGTTAGAGACGACTAATCAAGAGACTTTTGGAAATTTTTTCTTATATTTGCCTTGGAGTTTAGATTGTTCGTATTCGACCAGGCCACACCTCACTCCATCCCGAAAATGAAATGGGAACCCACCTAGCACATATTACGAAAATAAACATCTTCGTCAGTAAAGCAATCTCTTTTGTCTTATCAGGCCATGCCTGTAATATTCCCGTGTTACGCTTTGTTATACAATATATATATATATATATATATATATATATATATATATATATATATATATATATATATATATATATATATATATATATATATATATATATATATATATATATATATATATATATATATGTATATATGTATAAGGAAAAGTAAACTGGATCGGAAAACTAGTGTAGGCATTTTGTATAAAATCCTTTTAGACAGCCCGAGAAAATTATCATGGGTTTTCACAACTTAAAGTCAAGGGCAAAAAATTCCGGCGTCCCTTTTACTTTCCCCTTCTTAACCCCTAACCTAAATTGACCAATGGGGCTACAGTTTACACCCTAGGAGAAGGGGGTCTAACCAATTATAATTCTACATTACCAGAGCAGACAATTTAAGTAATTTCCAAACAAAAAAGAGATACACGCTATCGGAGGCAGATTTTCCTAGAGTTTTTCCCACAGATTTTGGCTGGGATGTTGAACCAGTTGTTAAGGGCCTTTTATATATAACTTCATGGTAGCAATACCTCAGTTTGTACTGCTCCTAGGATGAAGTGGGAAACCGTCCTCCAACTTTCTGTTAATAATTGTCTTTGATTGAAAGGGTGTCATTTTTAGTGGCCATGACTGCAACCGCCCATCGTGAAGTCCGTCTTATTACATACATACATACATACATACATATATATATATATATATATATATATTTATATATATATATATATATATATATATATATATATATATATATTTATATATATATATATATATATATATATATATATCACTTTTCTTGTTTTGATATTTTAATTTTTTTCTCAATTTTAATTTTTATGTTATTGGTATTTTTATCTTATTCCAGATGTATAGTTTCTTTTCAATTTATTTTATATTCTTAAGCATTGCTTATAAACATTTTAAACTCAAAACTGACTATGCTTCTTTTTTTAAGAGTTAAATAACCTTTCAAGTTGCTAAAAATGTACAAAGAAACAATCTAAAAATTTGATTTGGATGAATGACATTTTTGTATGCCTATTAATTTACATACTTTTTATTTTGATTGTATTATGCCTCTCCAGAATTATCATTTGTACTTTTCTTTAAAAATTGAAAGTTATTTCCTTTTCACAAGAAAACGGTATTGTCTACAGCACTGTGATCTTTTGGCAACTAGTAACATTAAAATGCTTGTTTTAAGTGTTAAAGTTTCTTTTTAAGTACATATATATGTGCAGACGTTAAGACGGAGCTACCGAAAATGGAATCAGACGTGATCAAATTGGGTTTTTAGAACTAGGCCTAAGTTTTAAGCGTTTCTAATACTTCCTTTGTTTTGTACAAGAAAGTAAAAACTGAGATAATCAATGTTGAGACAGACATATAGTAAAATGCTTGAATGAAGCAATAGGAAACGTTAGGATGATTGTAGCTGAACTCTTTCTGTGCAAGATTGCTCAGCTTTACTAAGGATACATAAAAACTGACACTTTAAATAGACAGTTATCAAGTTATTAATTTATTTGTTGTTAGAATCCCAATAAAATTGCACTCGAAGCTTTAGACTCCACATACACTTTGAGGAGTTACATTATTTCTCATAGATGGCGTCCCAGAATTCAACACTTCCCCTTAATTTCAAAGCAAGAAACACGCCATTATGTTTAAGTGATTCTGAAATTTGTATACAAAAGTGTTTAATGAGCTACAGTACTATAAACATGTGAAATATGCATTTGTAAGGGAAAAAATATGAATTTAGATAGTTTCTATTAATTAGTATGTAGACAGTAAAACCCGTTTCAACTTCCTTATTACAAGAGTTCCTTATTCGGAGGCAAATGGTCTAACATTTGTCCCCTGGTGCACAAATTATGTTCGACTGAAACCTCCGTGCTCAATTAGTCTAAAAACTTGTAATTATGAGCTAGTCATCTTATGACATTTGTCTCTAACATTGAGGTTTTAGATACAGGACGTATCAAGGAACTTTTTTCCTATTCCGGGTTAAGGTATTTTTAGAGCACACTTTTAGTAATAAATAAAATTGTTGAAATTGTTGTATTTTTTAAATATATCTCAATAAGTGCTGTTATACTAATCTGCTATGTTGATATCCTTCTATTTTATAATAGTTTAAAATAACTTGTTAATGCCATCAAAGCGAAATTTTAAAATAAAAATTTTAGTAATAAATATTTTACTTTTTATTAGCAGAAAATCTATGATGTTAGTACTGTTAACAATTCCACACACACACACACACACACACACACACACACACATATATATATATATATAAATATATATATATATATATATTATATATATATATATATATATATATATATATATATATATATATATATATAGTATATATATATTTGTGTGATTGAAAAATAATTGCAATAAAGAGTAATATTTTGATGTAATATTTTCTCCTTTATTGAACCATAGAAAAACGTGAATTTTGTTAGAGCGTGTAACTTCTTTAAAGAACAGAACTCATACCTCGGATAATTAACTCGTGGTGATTGCAATGATATTGCTCTAAAGATGATTGTAGTTGATACCTTTTGAAAATAAAGTGATTTAGCTTATTGATCAGTCTGTCCCAAAAATATAAAAACAAGATAAAAATCGTTGAACTAAGTGTCATTAAAAATATGTGTTTGAGTCAAATATTTTGTCAGATTCCGGGGTAAGGTATTTGTAGAGTACGCTTATAGTAATAAACGCAGCATTTTTTCTCAATAAGGGCTAGTTATGATCTCTTCATATTTCATAGTAATTTTAAAAATATTTTTAATTCTGTTAGTGATACATTTAAATACAAATTTTAACGATAAATATTGTGTTTAATTAGTTCTATGATGTTAGTACTGTTAACAATTCCACATAAGTATATAGATATTTGTGTGATTAAAAAATAATCGCAATGATGAGTACTATTTTGGCTAATATTTTCCTCTTTACTGAACAATAGAAAAACGTGAATTTTGTTAGAGCGTGTAACTTCTTCTCAGATAACTGACTCGAGGTAATTGCAATCATATTGCTCTAAAGATGATTGTAGCTGACAGTATTTGAATATAAAACGAAGTATTTGAAGTAAAATTATTTAGCTTAATAAACATTCTTTCCCCAAAATATAAAAACAAGACAGAATCGTTGAATTAAGTGCCATTAAAATATTTGTTTGAGTCAAATATTTTTTCATATTCCGGGGTAAGGTATTTTTAGAGCACTCTTTTAGTAACAAACATAGTATTTTTAAAATTTATCTCAATAAGATCTGTTACACTATTCTGATATCCTCACGTTTCATAGCAATTTAAAAGACATTTTTAATTCTATTAGAGTGATACATTTAAATAAAAATTTTAGCGATAAATATTTTGTGTTTAATTTGCTCTACTCTATGATGTTAGTACTGTTAACAATTCCACATAAGTATATAGATATTTGTGTGATTAAAAAAAATAACTGCAATGATGACTTATATTGTAGTGTAATATTTACCCTAATAACCATAGAAAAACGCGAATTTTGTTAGAGAGTAAAACATCTTTAAAGAACAGACCTCGAATAATTAACTAGAGTTAATTGCAATCATATTGTTCTAGCGATAATTGTAGCTGACACTATTTGAAAATAAAACTAGGTATTTGAAGTAAAATGATATAGCTTAATAAACAATCTGTCCCAAAAATATAAAAACAAGATAAAAATCGTTGAACTAAGTGTCATTAAAAATATGTGTTTGAGTCAAATATTTTGTCAGATTCCGGGGTAAGGTATTTGTAGAGTACGCTTATAGTAATAAACGCAGCATTTTTTCTCAATAAGGGCTAGTTATGATCTCTTCATATTTCATAGTAATTTTAAAAATATTTTTAATTCTGTTAGTGATACATTTAAATACAAATTTTAACGATAATTTTTTGTGTTTAATTAGCTATATGATGTTAGTACTATTAACAATTTCATATCTGTATATAAATATTTGTGTGATTAAAAAATAATCGCAATGATGAGTACTATTTTGGCTAATATTTTCCTCTTTACTGAACAATAGAAAAACGTGAATTTTGTTAGAGCGTGTAACTTCTTCTCAGATAACTGACTCGAGGTAATTGCAATCATATTGCTCTAAAGATGATTGTAGCTGACAGTATTTGAATATAAAACGAAGTATTTGAAGTAAAATTATTTAGCTTAATAAACATTCTTTCCCCAAAATATAAAAACAAGACAGAATCGTTGAATTAAGTGCCATTAAAATATTTGTTTGAGTCAAATATTTTTTCATATTCTTTGGTAAGCTATTTTTAGAACACTCTTTTAGTAACAAACATAGTATTTTTAAAATTTATCTCAATAAGATCTGTTACACTATTCTGATATCCTCACGTTTCATAGCAATTTAAAAGACATTTTTAATTCTATTAGAGTGATACATTTAAATAAAAATTTTAGCGATAAATATTTTGTGTTTTATTAGCTCTATGATTACTGTGAACAATTCCATTTATGTATATTGATATTTGTGGGATTAAAAAATAATTCTAAAGAGAAGAGTTAATATTTTGCCCTTAATTGAGCCATAAAAAACATGACGTGTGTAACACTTTAAAGAACATACCGAATAATTAACTCGAAGCAATAGCAATCACATTGCTATAAAGATGGTTGTAGATGACACTATTTGAAGATAAAAGGAGATATTTGAAGAAAAATGACTTAGCTTAATAAACAATCTGTACCAAAAATATAAAAAGAAGACAGAGTCGTTGAATTAAATGCCATTAAAAATCTGTGTTTGTGTCAAATTATTCATTAGAATAAATATCGGTTATTTTCAGACTAATGTATATACACCAGATTTGAGGTAAAGGCTTTCGACTAGGTTTTAAACGTTTCTGAGACGATTAACTTTATTTAATACCAATACTTCTGATAGATAATTGCATTTTACTTATCTTTGGCATTTACAACAAAAAGAAAACAGACCCATTTTGTTCACAGTTATTGTTCACATTTAAGACTACATTGTGTCTAATGCAATGAAACCCTATTTTATGTCTCTCTTTTTTTTTTCTTCTCCATTTCTGAACATTATTCCACAGGAAGAAAAATATTTCATAAGCTTCGCATTATTTAATCTCCTGCAGCATCAACTGGCTCTCTTGAGCTGATTAACCAGGTAAGGTTTTTATGATTTTACGAGCAGTGTTTTAACTCAAAGTTATTAAAATCATTTCCAAAAATCTGGAAATTTTTTCCCCACTTTCCGCATAATGCCGAAAATAGCTGCACATAATCTTCTAAAACATAATCCAATATTTTATCATAACGCTTGTCTGTAATGCAGGCATAAAATTGCATTTCTAATAATTTATTCAACACGGAATTAAGCACCGCACCATATTTTCGCTTCTTAAAAATTCCGAGCCCGGATTTAACTCGAAAAACGAATCTTAAATTTCCAATGAAATCGAATTAAAAAGCCCCAGGAAAAAGCACGGCCATTTTATGAGTTTGCTACGGAAACGACACTTAAATATGTACCCGAAATTTTGTTTAGTGAAACGGTTTTTTTTAATACGGATTCCATCTTTCAAGGTTTGGTTTTTAATCCTTTTATGGAATCTTTAGAAAATAATTTTAGTGTTTTGCTGCACGATTTAAGAATAAAGGCGTTTAGTTTTGCGGGACAAAATTATTCCACTGTTTTCAAATTGGATGAAGTGAATGGAAATGCAAGTATGCATTCACAAAATTGTGGTACATTAAATTCTAGTTTAAGAGCGGGAAAATGCACAAATTACAGTTATATGTTGATAGTCTGCTTATTTATTTATTTATTTACCTATTTATTTGCAGTTGTTTATTGAAGCTAAGGTTACATTACTTATGTCTTCATGACTTTGATTTCACTGTTTATTTTTAAAATATTTTTTGAATTTGATAAAAACAATTCATAAAAAATGGTAAGATGGTGTTTAGCTATAGAAATGAGCTTTAAACCATAAGTTCATTTTCATTTACATTTGAAGAAGAAGAATAAATTTTTAAATACAGCCCATTAAATTGTTTGTAAAATTATACATCACCATAATTACACAAAAGCCAACTTGTTGGCATAAGTGTTTATAAACTCTGTTTAACAACTATAAATTTATGCTTATTTTGTGTCTTGAATTATTGTAACTTTCGAGGATTTTAAAGCTCTAGTTATAAAAACGAAATAAACTCCGCTTATTCTTTTCAAATACAGGATGTTTTATGAGCTCTTTCCAATTCAGTAAAGAACAACTGATAGATTGAAAATCATAGTCTACAAACAATAGAATGTTAATCATTTTAAAGTCTTAACCAGACGTCAAACATGAAGTTGTTGAAAAAGTAGTAGATTCATTTAACAATTCCTTTTCCCGTTAAAAAATGCTCTGATTCTCATCTAAGAGTAAAAATTTTCAACTTTACCACAAATGAACTAGAAATTATATAAATTAGCTGAAAATTTTTCACCGTTACACAGCAAAATAAATCATAATCCAACAAGTATATGCTGAAATGTGATAAAGCCTTTAGAATACAATTTTCTTTTAAATTTTCAGCTTAGAACAGTAGTTACAAGACAGCAAGAAATACACTAGTAATTGTTGAATTTTTTTATTATGTGTATATCTCTAATAGTGACCCTCTTAAGTCTGAATAAACCTCTTTGGCCAGCTATTCTCTCGACTGATAACTGACTTATTATAAGTCACGTACGTTAGTCAGAAGATTTTCTGTTTCAGTAAATTTTATGTAAAGGAAATGACCATTTTGACTTTAGTCCGAAAGTATTTCGTGTACAGTACAACCGGGGCAAGTGGAAATTAATTCTCTTTAGCATTTTACATCCAACTGGCTGTTGTTGAGACTTTTAAACAGTAAATGTATTCACGCCAAGAATCGCAACTCATGTAAACTGAATATCTGCGGTTAATTAGGAAACTATAAATGAAATATAAATATTAAAAATTTAAATTAACTAAATATTTTTCAACCTCTGCCAAAATGCGGGCTATTAAAAAAATTGAAAAACATAAGATTTCTGAATGCCAATAAATTAAACAAAGATCACAGTCAATAATCTGCTGTAGTTGTTGTTTTATTCCATTTGGTCAAACCAAGTACGATCTACTGAAAAAATTGAAAAACATAAGATTTCTGAATGCTAATAAATTAAACAAAGATCACAGTCAATACTCTGCTGTGGTTGTTGTTTTATTCCATTTGGTCAAACCAAGTACGATCTACTGAAAAAATTGAAAAACATAAGATTTCTGAATGCTAATAAATTAAACAAAGATCACAGTCAATACTCTGCTGTGGTTGTTGTTTTATTCCATTTGGTCAACCAAGTACGATCTACTGAAAAAATTGAAAAACATAAGATTTCTGAATGCTAATAAATTAAACAAACATTACAGTCAATAATCTGCTATCGTTGTTGTTTTATTCCATTTGGTCAAATCAAGTACGATCTACTGGTATTAAGGCAAAGGGGTTACACCTTTCGTTGTAACGAGTATCTCAAGGGTGAAAGTGCGACTTCTTGCTCAAGTGGGTTCTCGTAAATTAGAAACAGGGACAAAGTAGAAGACCCATAGGCTTGGCCTGCCACCCCCAGAGGTATTGATTGAGAACTTAGAGGACATTGTGAACAGTTACACATTTTACTTGCCCCACTCACCTTTAACGAACTCGACGGATCTTAGGTCGGCTTAGGATCCGAACCCACAACCCTCCAGTTACGAGAGCTTTTATCTTGCCGACTGAGCTACCGCGGGTCGTTAATAGTATTATTTTAATTTAATACGCTTGCATATTTAGTCGAAGTTTTCTGGCATATTGTTAATAGTTTCTCTTTGAAGTTTTTATTTAATTTCATAATTATTCAGCTAAAGATAAGTATTAGGATTTATTTTATGATTTTTATTACTTGGTGCCAATCGGAAAGGTTCTTTTAAATCCATTGTTCTCATAAAAGAAACCTGTATAATTTGGTATAAAAATTCTCATGATAATTGAAAATTTTCGTTTTTTAGTTTGGATTTTTGATTATTTTCAAATTAAAAATAATTTTAATATTCAGAATATTACAATCACTACGAACTTTATCGTTATTATCTGTAGTGTTTATTTTAATTATCTAGAACTTAATCATTGTGTAACAGAAATAGTATAAATATTTTTGAAAATTTCAACCTTTACAGTTCTAGTTCAAAATGTAACAGTTTATAATACTTTTTTAGAAAATTAAAATAATTTACTAAAACAATTTATGAAATTTTGTGTTCCAATGCATTGAATTAAGAGTACTTTTTAAAATCTCTTATGATTTTAAACCATAGTATTTCATTAAAAGTTGTTCATAATTGTGATAAATTTTGTTCTTGTTAACCATTGTATAGCAAAAAGTACATTCCAAACAACTAATCTTTTATCGATTATTTATATATTTTCTCTGCAACAAAAAAACTCACAGGTGGTTCTTTTTGAATAGGTTCTATTTAAATTACAAAATTAATTATGTTAAAAAATCAGCATAAATTATCTTATTTTCCATAAATTTTTATACATCAAAGTTTAACCTATTTCTAATTTCGAACTATTTTGGCAACAAATTATGTTTCTTCTCGTATACAATTTTGTTAGTTACTTTGCATTCATTGCATGATTGAATTTGAATAAGCCGCGTAATTAATGCGATTAGAAACGTTTTAATAAATCAAGAATCAATAAATTATATCATTGTTTAATTCCATCAATTTCTTTTTTACTCCATTATATAAACAACGTTAATGCATTCATGCGAGTAGAATATTAATCAAGTCATTTTAATGGTTATATATTATTGTTCTTTAATCAACAGATTTTTTCCATAAGTAAAAAGCGATTTCAAGTGATTTCCTTCTTAACTAAGTAATTAATTCACTTACAGAGTAAAAAGATGTAAAATATATTGAAATGCGGCAAATGCAAGTTTAAAAGTTTTTTTTATTCAAGCATTACCTTTTATCTTGACGTTTTCGGAATTTGATCTTTACATATTATACGATATATATTTTACTTGTTGAGTTTCTGTACAGCTAATTCTCTTCGGGAATTTCCTAAATAAAAAATTTAAACGCGTCATTTAAAATTTAACTTCTATTCAGCGAGCTATTTCTACCAAGTATCAGGAATTCACTGTCCCCAAATTTTAAGAAACCTTCAGAGCTTTTAAAGCCCAAACATTCAAAATTTTACTCATAGTGAATAAATGCATGTCGTAAAATATTCTAATTCATAGTATTTTTAAATTTTTACGAAAATTATAATTTTAGAGTTGAAACATTACAAACAATAAATCAAAGCATTTTCAGTAATGAGCAAGTGTCTATTAAGCAAATTTTGTAATCGAGAATTTTTAGGAAGGATCTTCTATCTTCCGAACGTGGCAACTCGAAGGTCTACATGTATGCATGTATGCATGCATAAAAAAGGATAAAAAATTTCCGTACCTGGACATAGCTGCAACGTATAAACAAATTACAGCGAAATTGAGTATGGAAAGTGCTGAAATGTTGAAAATGGCGACGACACTTCCAAATGCGTTCAAACAGGATCTCACGTAAAAGTGATTATGTTTTTTTTTAATTGCTTATAGACACTGGATAGATAAAAGCATGCAATTAAGGCGAAATGCCCAAAAAGATTCGAAAGTGGTGTGATTCTGCTTCATGATAACTCACAACTCCATATCCTATATGTCATAACTTACACGTATTAAAATTGAGGACTTTTTAGCACCCGTCTTATGGTTCTGTTGTCTTTCGGTGCAATTTTTACGCGTTTGGTTTCTTAATAAAATCCTTGAAAGGTTATCGGCTCCATGTAGAAGTGTAGAAGGCAGTTTTGGATTTCTTCAAGTAGCAGAAAGACAAGTTTCACCAATGATGTATGTAGAAACTAGTGAAGCTGTGAGATGATTGTCTCAATGCTCAGTACCACTTTTACATGATTGGTATACTCAAGACTGCTAATTTTCGAATGGGAAAATTTTTATCTACCTTTTTATTCAATATGTATTTTGTTTGATTTTTTATATTATTCTTTGCCATATGTTTTCCAATAGATGAAAAACTAATATATTATATTTAAAACACATGGAGAAAATACTTATATATATGTGTGTGTTTGTGTTTAAGGGCAAGTAAGCTAGATCAGGAACCTAATGCAGGATTTTGTATAAATCCTAAAAGATGGCCTTCATTATGAAAAGAGAAAATACTCAGAAGTTTTCAAATCTTAATGGTAGGGCAAAAAATCCCGCGCCTTTTGATTTACCCTTTTTAACCCCTAAACTAAATTGACCACTGGGGCTACAGTTCATGCTCTCAGGGAAGGGGTCTAACCAATTAAATCTTTACACTGCGCTAGAGGCCAAATTAGGAAATTCCAGAACAAAAAGGAGATGCATGCTATCGGAGACACATTTTCCCAGAGTTTTCACACAGGAGTTGTCTCCGGTGTTACTCATCCTTTTTCTTAGAACTTAATGTTACCTGCTGTCTTAGTTTGTTCGGAAGATTATGAAGTGGGAACCCGTCCACCAGCTTTCTGCTAATAAAGGTCTTTGACTAAAACGGTGTCCTGTGTATGGCCATGACTGCAGCTAACTATCTTGAAGTCCGTCTTACTACATATGTGTATATATATATATATATATATATATATATAATATTATATATATATATATAAATATATATCTAATATATATATGAAAGCATGACCATTTTATGTAATCTTTCTGAATGGTTTTATCAGAACCGAATATGTTGCCGTCGGCATTTGTCTTCCGGGTTGAAATACATTCATTTTTAAACTTCGACCGCAGTTCATCTTTTTTTTTATATCATATTAAACTATATAAGTTAGTGAACTTCATATTATCTTTCTGAAAATTAATCTTATTGAAACTTACTTTATTTATTTTTATTCATATTAGAAGAGTTTATATCAGTGTTAATGCAATGTAACCATAAAACTAGCAGTTTATTGGTTTTTAGACAACTAAGTGAAACCACAGCAATTCACATTTCTATTTTCCTGATAAATTATCTATTTTCCATGCATTGCACGGGTGAATAAGAACATCAAATTTAGGTGTTTTACCATGTATTCATTTGTGACGCTCATAATATCGATGGTTTTTCGATGATTCTTCTTTACCATCATGAGGGTACTTATGTGTTATCTTGGGGATAAAATGGTATATTATACCCTTATAAATGTGTGAGGAATTTCAGAGATTTTTCTTCAAATATGTATTCAGTTCCAATGGAATTTTCAAAAAAATTATTTGCTAATATAAAAATTAAGAATTAAGTAACAATACAAGACTTGTAATACAATATATTACAAGTACAATATAATACATATTTCACTTGCAATACAATATATTACAAGTGGAATATAAATATAAAGAAATGTATTGAAGTACGCTGAGTCTTTTTTTTTTGTATGAAAATACAGTAATTAAGCCATGTTTAAGTTATTAAAACACTATCAGGTGTATTTTTCTGTGTTTGAATGGAGGTCAGTCACATACGAATAAAATATACTGATAAGTGAATATGAAACACTAAATCATTTTAATGGATTTAAAAGTTTTAAAGGTAAAAAACACATTATAACATTTCATTTAAAAAGTTTGTCGTAATCCAGGTATTCAAATTGAATTATTCATCCCAAATAGGATAGTAGCATCAGAATATTTTATTAATGGCATATGTCATATTTGAGTTCAAAATTGCTGAATTAATATGCATTTATTATGTTTTCTCATTTCATTTTGAACAAATTTTTATATGATTGTATGGTCTATTTAATGATGTATTCAACGTATGTCATAATTAATATTAGTATTATAATTTAGAAGTCTATTGTTATCTAAATACCATATTGACTTCAAATTCTCTTGCTTTTAAAATAAGACTAAAATAACTCCTAATTTCAGAATTTAAGATTTATAATTAATTTCTATATATTTTTTACAAGAACAAAACTTTACTGACTAATATTGTAGTCGACTTAATCAATTCGTAAGTATCTATCTCTCCATTAAATATTAATTGAGATTAGAAACAATGCAGACTTACTATATTAATAAAGAAGTTTTAACTATACCTTTCTGAGACTTATACATAAAAATCAACTATCTCGGAGACAGAGAGTAGTAAAATTCTAAGAATTGTTTTATGAACTGTGCTACACATTTCTTTTTTCACAGAATGTTAAACATATATTTTTGGTGTGAAAAAGAAAAAAATCATCTTTACTTTCATTTCTGATCGATTTACAAAATTTCTAAACTTAAGATACCGTGCAGTAGTGAATAAACGCTTGTATCTATTTCCACACTGTAAAAAGTCTGGTCAATACAATGATTGTGTTAGTTGTTTACCATTTCTATCAATATTTGCAATATTTAACAGTAACTATATACCAAGTGACAGAAATGACAAAAGAATTCCAACCATTTGCACTATTCTATTATATCCTAACATTGATATTTCTTTTTACTTAAAAGGTAGATAAAACAATTCTTGCTTTGATATACAAAAATAAACGCATACTATATGGTTATAACATTCCTCCCATTTGAAAAATTATTATGAATAATTTATACTCTAAAACCATAGTAATACTTCATTCAAATTCTTTTTCAAAGAAAATTTTCAGCTGCTTTTGAAAAATATTTTTAGAATTTTTTCTATTAGACACACACACACACACACACACATACATACACACACACACACACATATATATATATATATATATATATATATATATATATATATATATATATACATATATACATATATATATATATATATATATATATATACATATATATATATATACATATATACATAAATATATATGTATATATGTATATATGTATATATATATGTATATATATATATATATATGTATATATATATGTATATATATATACATATATATATACATATACATATATATATATACATATATATATGCATATATATATACATATAAATATACATATATATATGTATATATACATATATATATATATATGTATATATATATATATATACATATAATATATACATATATATACACAAATATATATATATATATATATACATATATATATATATATGTATATATATATATATATATATATATATATATGTATATATATATATGTATATATATGTATATATATATATATATATATATATATATATATATATATATATATATATACATATATATATATATATATATATATATATATATATATATATATGTATATATATATATATATATATATATATATATATATATATATATATATATATATATATATATATATATATATATATATATATATATATATATATATATATATATATATATATATATAGAGAGAGAGAGAGAGAGAGAGAGAGAGAGAGAGAGAGAGAGTGTCGGAACTACATTTAACGGTAGTCCTAGAAAAAGGTCGGTATAGGGAGGATATATTAAATAAAGATTCAACTTTTAAAGTGATTTTAAAATATTTAAATTTAAAAACACTAAATATTATTTAAAAAAGCAATTAACCACATATTTTGTATAAATTAATGTGTTTGTTTAATTCATTCTAAAATTTCTTTATCAAAGAGAAATATGGTTGGTTTGTTTTGGTTTGGAGCGCTAAGGTATACTGTTTTGCACACGAGGGCTAACAAAGAGAAATATGAGAGGAAAACAATTATAAAGAAATTATTCTGTGAAAATACAACGTATCTCTATTTAAAAAACTACTGTCGAACGATGGCCGATTGGTTAATGTTGGCCTTCGGTACCGGAGCTCGTGGGTTCGATCCACAGTGACATGGATGTTCGTAGAAAGGAATCGGCTTTAAGCTGTAGGTCCCGGTCTCATTAGCCCTTGTGTTGCAAAATGTAGACCGTGGCACTCCAAACCAAACCAAATCAAAAAACTACTTTAAAATTAAGTCATTTTAATGACAAACCAGTTCGAAATCATTTTTTATTTGACAAAGAAATTTTCAAAATGTTCTTGGTTCCAAGAAAATGTTTACAAAAAATAGATTCGTTAAATATATGTTCGAATGTACGTATATAATTTCTTTGGAAAACATTAGGGAATATTGTGGTTGAATTTGGGAACGTTGATGGGTAAGCGGTTAAACAACAAATATTCATAATTTATAATTCACGGGGCAGGAGTTCTAGTTTAAAAGCATTAGATTCAGACTGTTTGCTTTCTTTATTTCAATATGGGATTGCAGACATGTACGTTAGTTTCAGTCGAGATCCTTTATTGTCTTTGAGAGGCATAATTGTTTGCAAGTCATATATAATAGATCGCAAGTCATAGATCCGAGTATGGCCTTTAAAGTTCATCGTTTTAATTTCTAAACAATCCCTATTGGAAACAGAATGAGCCCAAAAGAAGCCATAACGCCCCGAAAACGCGGAAACAAAGTCCTTTTCAATCTGCTTTTTGTCGTCTGATTGAACAAGCCTGTTATCGACTTCAAAAACACAGGAAAGAAGAAGCAAGAAGAAAAGGAAACGGCTTAACATTTTCTTATCACCCAAACGACTTCTCCCTTGGAAAACCTCCCCCTTTGTCTCTAGTGCTGTACCACCTTTTCTTTTAAAACTTTTATCAGTCGGTGTGTGTAGCACTTTTAAAAGAGTTTATTCACGGAAACGAAATGTTAAAAGCTTCACCTCTCCTTCGCCCCTTTTCCCCTCTCCCCAATCTCCTTTTTCAAAAAATGCTAAAAAGCCTGATCAAAAGACCAGGAGCTCATTTGCAGCTGCTGTTTTAATCTCCTGGAAGAAAATGTCCAAAGTTTTTGGATGGGATTTTAAAACTTCTCTCGCCCCAGCAAGAAAGAGCTCGGCTGGCGCTAAGCCCCCCTACACTTGAAAGGTTCCTGGAAATGATATCGGACAAGCTAGGTCCACGCTCGCCGGAGTACGCGCTTTGCCGGCTGGTGTTTAATAATTCAAAATTTCGCGGCTTTTTGTTGAAGTTCTTTGCTGGCAGGCATTAGTATCTTTTAAAGGTAGCAGCGCTTCCGTCAGATAACATTGCGAAGTTGGCGAGCAACTTGCAAATGAGTTATGTCAATGCTGGGTTTTTGTTTGGGGGATAATTTAGGATTGTGGTGGTGAAATCTGGAATGCTTTATGAGAAATTTCGTGGGTTTTTTTTCGCCCTATCCTTTCACTGCTGTTGTTCGGCTTTTGTCGGGAAGACTGACTGCGTCAGAACTCATCCTACTTATCCTTAATTTCTGCGAGAACTTTAATGAAGGCTTAAGAAACAATTTTTTTTAATCTTCTCGACCTTAAAATATGTATCTGGACAATGCATGTAAAATATTTTTGTTCCGCTCCTTTATCTGTTCCTTTTGTTGGCTGTGAGAGAGTGGCAGTGTTTCTGTAATCCTGGAAGGAACATATATTAAATTTGAAAATTAGCGTGTTTTATCTTTATGCTGAATGCAACACATTATATAATAGTTTTATGTCAGAGAGAAAAAGGGGCTAAGCGTGAAATTCATTTTCTAAAATATATTACATTTATGAACATTATTTTTTGTTGTTGAAATAATTAGAAAGTAGTTTATACTGCAATGTTCCCTATCTGTTCATTAAAGTAATTCGATCTGTTATCTAAAAACAATGTATTTTAGAGAGATGGAGTACAAACTTTCTTTTTAAGAATTATTAGTTTTTAGATTTATAACTGAAACTGTTAATGTTTTTGTAAAAACATAGATAAATAGTATAATTTTTAATTGGAAGTTAATGCATGGTTCATTAAAAATTAGCAAAATTCAATATATTAACCCTTTTGCTCTCTTCCGAGGCGTGTATTTTAAGTACACTTTTGAAATTAAAAGTACAGAACTGTACTTTTTATTACTTTTATTTTTACTTGAGACTTTATTTTTATTTTTTACTCTGTATTTTAATTACTTCATAACATGGTTTCTCCTCAAAATCAAAACAGTTGTACGCAAAACCAGATTTTGAATTCCATTCTCACAGAAATTTGCCTCCTGGCTTCCCACTGCCAGAACACGAATAATCCGGGAAAAATATTATTTTTTCTACCCATGCCATCACTACCATCTACATAAAAGTCCATCCGTTTGTTAAAGAAAGATATACCTGATAAATCAGAAATATTTTTGCATTATATGTGACTTTAGAACATTCTCATTAGAAAGTGGGAGAGAGACATATTTCCCTTGTTTTTCTGAAATGAAATTATATATTTGAGTAGTAAAAAAATCAACGGAACAGATATTTTTTCTTTCTAGATACAGGAAAACTAATAGTAAGGAAATGCTAAATTCAGGTCAGAATAATATTAGTTCTACCCAAGTCATCACCAACATTTAAAAAAAGAAACTCCCTCTAATAGTCTTGGAAAGTTCCCTGGTGAGCCAGAAATACTTTTACAATGCTCATGACTTTGAAATATTCTTATTAAAGAGATATATACATATATACCTATTTCCATGGTTTTGCTAAAACAAAATGATACTCTTAGAAGGAAAATCAACAAGGCAGAATTTTTTCTCTATAGGTACAGGAAAATGAATAATAAGGAAAGGCTGAATTCAGGAAAGAATAATATTAGTTCTACCCAAGTCATCAATAACATTTAAAAGAAACTCCCTCTAATAGTCTTGGAAAGTTCCTTTGAGCCAGAATACTTTTACAGTGCTCATGTTTGAAATATTCTTATTAACGATATATACATATATACCTATTTCCATGTTTTGCTAAACAAAAATACTTCTTAGAAGAAATCAACAAGGCAGAATTTTTTCTCTATAGGTACAGGAAAATGAATAATAAGGAAAGGCTGAATTCAGGAAAGAATAATATTAGTTCTACCCAAGTCATCAATAACATTTAAAAGAAACTCCTTCTAATAGTCTTGGAAATTTCCCTCTTGAGCCAGAAATACTTTTACAGTGCTCATGATTTTGAAATATTCTTATTAACGAGATATATACATATATACCTATTTCCATCGTTTTGCTAAAACAAAATACTTCTTAGAAGGAAAATCAACAAGGCAGAATTTTTTCTCTATAGGTACAGGAAAATGAATAATAAAGAAAGGCTGAATTCAGGAAAGAATAATACTAATTCTACCCAAGTCATCACCAACATTTAAAAGAAACTCCCTCTAATAGTCTTGGAAAGTTCCCTGGTGAGCCAGAAATACTTTTGCAGTTCTCATGACATTGAAATATTCTTATTAAAGAGATATATACATATATATCTATTTCCATGGTTTTGCTAAAACAAAATGATACTTCTTAGAAGGAAAATCAACAAGGCAGAATTTTTTCTCTATAGGTACAGGAAAATGAATAATAAGGAAAGGCTGAATTCAGGAAAGAATAATATTAGTTCTACCCAAATCATCATCAACATTTAAAAGAAACTCCCTCTAATTGTCTAGGAAAGTTCCCTGGTGAGCCAGAAATACTTTTACAGTGCTCATGGCTTTGAAATATTTTTATTAAACAGATATATACATATATACCTATTTCCGTGGTTTTGCTAAAACAAAATGATACTTCTTAGAAGGAAAATCAACAAGGCAGAATTTTTTCTCTATAGGTACAGGAAAATGAATAATAAGGAAAGGCTGAATTCGGGAAAAAATAATATTAGTTCTACGCAAGTCATCACCAACATTTAAAAGAAACTCCCTCTAATAGTCTTGAAAAATTACCTGGTGAAAAAGAAATACTTTTACAGTGCTCATGACTTTGAAATATTCTTATTAAAGAGATATATACATATATACCTATTTCCATGGTGTTGCTAAAACAAAATGATACTTCTTTGAAGGAAAATCAACAAGGCAGAATTTTTTTTTAGGAAAGAATAATATAAGTTCTACCCAAGTCATCACCAACATTTAAAAGAAACTCCCTCTAATAGTCCTGGAAAGTTCCAGAATTGGTGAAAGTTCCAGAATCTGGTGAGCCAGAATTACTTTTATATTCTATGTGACTTTGAAATTTCTTATTAGAAAGACATATAGACATATATACCTATTCTGGTTTTGCTAAAACAAAATGATATCTTAGAAAAAATCAACAAGGCAGAATTTTTTCTCTAGTACAGGAAAACTAATAGTAAGGAAATGCTAAATTCAGGTCAGAATAATATTAGTTCTACCCAAGTCATCACCAACATTTAAAAGAAACTCCCTCTAATAGTCTTGGAAAGTTCCCTGGTGAGCCAGAAATACTTTTACAGTGCTCATGACTTTGAAATATTCTTATTAAAGATATATATATATATATATATATATATATATATATATATATATATATATATATATATATATACATATATACCTATTTCCATGGTTTTGCTAAAACAAAATGATACTCTTAGAAGGAAAATCAACAAGGCAGAATTTTTTCTCTATAGGTACAGGAAAATGAATAATAAGGAAAGGCTGAATTCAGGAAAGAATAATATTAGTTCTACCCAAGTCATCACCAACATTTAAAAGAAACTCCCTCTAATAGTCTTGGAAAGTTCCCTGGTGAGCCAGAAATACTTTTACAGTGCTCATGACTTTGAAATATTCTTATTAAAGAGATATATACATATATACCTATTTCCATGGTTTTGCTAAAACAAAATGATACTTCTTAGAAGGAAAATCAACAAGGCAGAATTTTTTCTCTATAGGTACAGGAAAATGAATAATAAGGAAAGGCTGAATTCAGGAAAGAATAATATTAGTTCTAATTCTACCCAAGTCATCACCAACATTTAAAAGAAACTCCCTCTAATAGTCTTGGAAAGTTCCCTGTGAGCCAGAAATACTTTTACAGTGCTCATGACTTTGAAATATTCTTATTAAAGAGATATATACATATATACCTATTTCCATGGTTTTGCTAAAACAAAATGATACTTCTTAGAAGGAAAATCAACAAGGCAGAATTTTTTCTCTATAGGTACAGGAAAATGAATAATAAGGAAAGGCTGAATTCAGGAAAGAATAATATTAGTTCTACCCAAGTCATCACCAACATTTAAAAGAAACTCCCTCTAATAGTCTTGGAAAGTTCCCTGGTGAGCCAGAAATACTTTTACAGTGCTCATGACTTTGAAATATTCTTATTAAAGAGATATATACATATATACCTATTTCCATGGTTTTGCTAAAACAAAATACTTCTTAGAAGGAAAATCAACAAGGCAGAATTTTTTCTCTATAGGTACAGGAAAATGAATAATAAGGAAAGGCTGAATTCAGGAAAGAATAATATTAGTTCTACCCAAGTCATCACCAACATTTAAAAGAAACTCCCTCTAATAGTCTTGGAAAGTTCCCTGGTGAGCCAGAAATACTTTTGCAGTTCTCATGACATTGAAATATTCTTATTAAAGAGATATATACATATATACCTATTTCCATGGTTTTGCTAAAACAAAATGATACTTCTTAGAAGGAAAATCAACAAGGCAGAATTTTTTCTCTATAGGTACAGGAAAATGAATAATAAGGAAAGGCTGAATTCAGGAAAGAATAATATTAGTTCTACCCAAGTCATCACCAACATTTAAAAGAAACTCCCTCTAATAGTCTTGGAAAGTTCCCTGGTGAGCCAGAAATACTTTTATAGTGCTCATGACTTTGAAATATTCTTATTAAAGAGATATATACATATATACCTATTTCCATGGTTTTGCTAAAACAAAATGATACTTCTTAGAAGGAAAATCAACAAGGCAGAATTTTTTCTCTATAGGTACAGGAAAATGAATAATAAGGAAAGGCTGAATTCAGGAAAGAATAATATTAGTTCTACCCAAGTCATCATCAACATTTAAAAGAAACTCCCTCTAATAGTCTTGGAAAGTTCCCTGGTGAGCCAGAAATACTTTTACAGTGCTCATGGCTTTGAAATATTCTTATTAAAGAGATATATACATATATACCTATTTCCATGGTTTTGCTAAAACAAAATGATACTTCTTAGAAGGAAAATCAACAAGGCAGAATTTTTTCTCTATAGGTACAGGAAAATGAATAATAAGGAAAGGCTGAATTCAGGAAAGAATAATATTAGTTCTACCCAAGTCATCACCAACATTTAAAAGAAACTCCCTCTAATAGTCTTGGAAAGTTCCCTGGTGAGCCAGAAATACTTTTGCAGTTCTCATGACATTGAAATATTCTTATTAAAGAGATATATACATATATATCTATTTCCATGGTTTTGCTAAAACAAAATGATATTCTTAGAAGGAAAATCAACAAGGCAGAATTTTTTCTCTATGGGTACAGGAAAATGAATAATAAGGAAAGGCTGAATTCAGGAAAGAATAATATTAGTTCTACCCAAGTCATCACCAACATTTAAAAGAAACTCCCTCTAATAGTCTTGGAAAGTTCCCTGGTGAGCCAGAAATACTTTTGCAGTTCTCATGACATTGAAATATTCTTATTAAAGAGATATATACATATATATCTATTTCCATGGTTTTGCTAAAACAAAATGATACTTCTTAGAAGGAAAATCAACAAGGCAGAATTTTTTCTCTATAGGTACAGGAAAATGAATAATAAGTAAAGGCTGAATTCAGAAAAGAATAATATTAGTTCTACCCAAGTCATCACCAACATTTAAAAGAAGCTCTCTCTGATTGTGATCTGGTAGAGAAAGTCCTCTGGTAAACCAACAATATTTTACATTCTGCATGACATTGAAACGTTTTTATTAAAGAGAAAGAGAGGGAGAGACTTATATTTCTACTTTTTCTAAAATAAAACGATATTTCCGGGAAATTGTGTGTCCGAAAAAATGTTTCGACTATAGAATCAAAAGAACTAGTCATTCCTGGAAATGCTGAATCCGGAGGAAATTAATGTTGGTTCTATGAAAGCCATCACTAATATGCAAAAGAAAATAACCTCTAATGATCTAAGAAAGTCCCCAAGAGCCAAAAATCTTTTTACAGTCCATAGGACTGAAAAATTCATGTCTGTGTCGTCTTCTTATTAATATATCATTATATATCATATTCTTATTAAAGATTATGATATATTATGAATATTAATAACAATTATTTAAAAATTAATATTCTTATTAATATATCATGTTCCTATTAAAGATTATGATATATTATTATATATTAATTAGAATTATTTAAAAATTCATATTCTTATTAATATATCATAATCTATCATATTCTTATTAAAAATTGTGATATATTAGGATATATTAATAAGAATTATTTAAAAATTCACATTCTTATTAATATATCATAATATATCCTATTCTTAGTAAAGATTATGATATATTATGACAATTAATAAGAATTATTTAAAAATTCATATTCTTATTAATATATCATAATATGATATTCTTAATAAAGATTATGAAATATTATGAATATTAATAAGAATTATTTAAAAATTCATTCTCTTATTAATATATCATATCATATCATATTCTTATTAAAGATTATGATATATTATGATATATTAATGAGAATTATTTAAAAATTTATATTCTTATTAATATATCATAATATATCCTATTCTTATTAAAGATTGTGATATATTATTATATATTAATTAGAATTATTTTAAAATTACTATTCTTATTAATATATGATAATATATCATATTATTATTAAAGATTATGATATATTATGAATATTAATAAGAATTATTTAAAAATTCATATTTTTATTTATATATCATAATATATCATATTCTTATTAAAGATTGTGATATATTATTATATACTAATTAGAATTATTTAAAAATTTATATTCTTATAATATATCATAAAATGTCATATTCTTATTAAAGATTATGATATATTATGAATATTAATAAGAATTATTTAAAAAATCATATTCTTATTAATATAGCATATCATATTCTTATTAAAGATTATGATATATTAATTAGAATTATTTAAAAATTCATATTCTTATTGATATATCATAATATATCATATATTAAAGACGGGGGGGTAGAGTGAGATAGAATCATTTTCTACTTTTTCTAAAATGAAACAACACTTAAAGGTAGAAAAATCAACAGGACCGTAATTTTCAACGATAGATGCGGGAGACCGTAGAATTCGTGAACGATGTATGTTAGAAAAAACAACGTTGTTCCTATGGGAGTAAATTCGATACAAAAGGAATGGAGTCAATGCATGAAAACAATTTATACAGGAACAATGGATAGAGGTTAAACTGTATAAAGATATGTGTATATGCATATAAGTGTGTGTGTGAATTCAAACTATATGTTACTTTCTGTGAACTGTATTTTTGTAATTTAAAAGTCCATTAATCCATAAAACTTACTCTCGTATCATTTTTCATTCCAGTGAATTGAACATTGTTTCCACTAAGTAAAACAGATTAGGTTTATATCTAAAGACGCATAGCTTTATCACGGTGATAAATTTTTGAACAAACCTTCTTTCAAAGAGATGCCTTTACACTATGCTCTAAAAATATTTTTTCCTTAAGTCTGTAGCCATAGGATAAAACATGTGAAGTGAATTTTACTCTGTTTTCAGCAATTCATCAAAACGTTTCACATATATCGGTTTTCGTATTAAAAATATTACTTTTTACTCGAACTTTTTCGATTAATCATAATTAAATACGATTACTTTTCTCTAATCGGTTATTCTTCGATATTTTTGATTGTTGAGAGTGCCTATCGCCTTACTGTGAAATGTAAACTTCTTAGTTCTTTAGTTTCAGAAAAATGAATTCTCCATTAAATGCGAATCTCATTTTTTTCTATCAAATAATGTTTATTTCTTCCATGCTTTCTTACCATAATATTAGGCATAATTAATAATGCTGTGTTGGAGGGTAAAGGTAATTTATTAGGAGATATTTCAGGATTTTAATACTCATTTAATGAGAATTTTAGGGTATGGAAAATCCTAAAGTCATTCTTATAATAAAAAAGGATTACGTTTTACCAACATAACAGTTTTTTAGTCAAATCCTTTTACACTTTGCTTAACAATTATTTATAGATTGTGATGAAGTAAATTTGATTTCATTTAATGCTGGAATGAGTTTTTTTGTGTTATAATTTTATTAAAAATCACAATTTGTTTAAAAGCATAACAAATTATCATTCTGTTAATGAAATTTTAAAAACACGCACACAATTTCAAAATATAGGCAAAAACAAATAAATTAATGTAATTCGTTATTATAATAAAAAATATTTTTTACTAGAATTAAAAATCTTTAGGTAAATCTGTTTACATTTTTCTTTCTTTGCCGCTTTTATTTTGAAGAAACTAACTTGGTTTTATTTAGTTCCCGAATAAATTATTGTATATAATTTTACAAATTTATAATTTACTTAAAAGCACACCAAAAATAGACACACGAAATATTACTGAAGTATTCAGAAGTGTGCATTTAACTTTCAGAATATAAAAATGAACAAATTTAAAATTATGAAATTCGGTCATAGAATAAAACTAAGAGTTACATTCTTTTTAAAAAGATCATGATCTTCAGAAAACTATTTTTGAGTTTATTTAACCATTATATATACATTTAATTATAATATATAGACATAAACAAATAATCACAAATAATATTACTCATTATTATTATTGCAAAACATTACATTTTCTTAAAATCACGGTTTTTACACGAATCCTTTTTTCACTTTGCTTTACAATGTTATGTATGGATTGTGAAGAAACAAATTTTACTTAACATAATAATTCACTTAAAGGCATATCAAAACGGAGAAATGTTAACGAATTATTGAAAATTATTGAGTTTAATTTTAGAATGTATTTATGAAGAATCAATTAAAAAAATTCATTTTTATAATAAAACAAAGAACAATTTTTCAAAATTTTTAGAAACCATTTTGAGTTTAATCATTATTAATAAATAATTTAGAATATTTTTTTGATTAATTTTAAATAATTTAAAAGTTTAAAAAATATTTAATTTGTATTTTAATATTTTATAAAATATAAACAAATAATTTTAAATGATATATTCGTTAATGAGTAAAGAAGTATGCATTTAATTTTCAGAATATAAATATGAACAAATTTAAAATTATGATTTCATAGAATAAAACAAAGAGTTACATTTTTTTAAAAATCATTTTAGAAAACTATTTTTGAGTTTAATTTAACCATTATTTATACATTTAATTAATATATAGACATAAACAAATAATCACAATAATATATATTAATTGTTATTATTAGTATAAAATTACATTTTCTTAAATTAAAATTTTTACGAATCATTTTTACTTTGCTTAGTCTTATTTTGTGGATAGAAGAAACAAATATAAAAAACATAATTTACTTAAAGCACACCAAACGGAGAAATATTAACGAATTATTAATAATTTTGAGTTTAATTTCAGAATATAATATAGAACAATAAAAAATATTTCATTTTGTAATAAAACAAGAAGAACATTTTTTTAAAATCAATTTTAAGCAAATATTTTAGTTAATTACCATTATTTAATTAATTTCAGAATATAAAAAAACATTTAAAATAATATAATTCGTTAATTATAAAAATTATTACATTTCTTAAAATCATTTTTAGACGAATTTTTTTAAACTTGCTTTACATTTATTATAATTGTGAAGAAACAAATAGTTACAAATTTTTATTGAAAATTGCAAATAATGTCATGCCATGTTAAATTACTGTTAATTAAATGTTTCAGATGCATTTAATTTTGAATATAGGTCCTAAATAATTTAAAAAGAATATAATTCGTGTTATAATATAAAAAATTAAGCTTCTTAAAATCAATGTTATAGACAAATTTTCACAAAATTATCAGAATGAGGAGAGAAATATGTTTTTTTAGTGCTATATTGAATTTTGTTATAATTTTTACTGAAAATAAAAGTTGTGCCCAAGAAGAAATGTTTTAAATATTTTAGCGTGCAATTTCTTTAATGTCATGCTTGTTGGAGGAGTACTGTTCAAAATGTTTCAAAAAATGAATTTAATTTCAGATAAATCATAAATAATTAAAAAATATAATTCATTGTTATAATACAAAATATTTGGCCTTCTTAAAATTAGAAGTTATAGACAAATTCCTTCACAATCATTATCAGACAGGGAAGAGATAAATATGATTTTTTTTAGTGAAATATTGAATTTTGAGTATAATTTTACTGAAAATAAAAGTCACGCCCAAATGAAGAAATGTTGATGAAATATTTAATAGCGTGCATATAATTTTAGAATATAGGTATAAACAAGTAATTCAAATTAAGTTTTATAACAGGTAAAAACTCCATTTTCTGAAAATTAAAATTTTTAGACAAATTATTTTACAGTTTTATTATCCATTATTTATATATAATGGGGAAATAAACATACTTTCATTTAGTGTTGGAATAATTTTTTTTCTGAAGGAATGTTACTGAAAATTTCAGTTCATACAAAGGCATCCCAAAACTGAGTAATGTTAATGAAATATTTACGAGCATGCATTTCATTTTCTTATAATGAATATAGCTAAATCAATTTCATATAAGCAAATACATATACTGTATTTTATACCTAAATACGAGAATTAAATCAACCATTGAATTTATTGTAACATATTTCTAATGTAACTTGATACTTTTGACTACTTCCAAAATCTGATAAAACCTTCACCCAATCCTGTGTATTAGGTACATACATTTTTCTAACAATTTATTGAATTTAAAGTTTTAAAATTTAGCATTGCTGCTAAAATTGTGTCATTTAAAGCCTTTAAAATCTTATTCGAAAGAAACTGTATTAAAAATTTTAGTGGTAAAATTCAAAATGGATGAAAGTTTTAACAATATTTATTTTTAATTTCGAAATCAACAAACTTAGAGATTTCATATTAGATTTTAGAAAAAATAAGCTATTTTTTAAAATATAAATATAGGAAATTTTCTTCCTGTTATTTTTAATACTTGTTTTTAAAAGGTGTGATTAAAGTATGGAACACTCGTTTTCAAATAAATTACTTTTAAAGCAGATTTATAATTGTATTTCATTTTTAAACTATTGAAAAATTTTGAATCATAAAGTTATTGTTGTTTGAAATCGTAACTAAAATAAACTTTGATTTCTATTGATTATATGATTTATAAAATAAATTTTAAAAAAAATCAAAATCAAGAATTGTTTTTTTTTAATTACTCACAATAATATGTTTAAAATTTTTTAAAACATTAAATATTAAAGATAATATCTTTTGTTTTAAATCATGAAATAATTAAAAAAATATTAAATATTTTGATAATTAAAAAAGTTAGAATTTTTTTATTTAAAAAATTTTTAGATACATATACAGGCCTTTTTACAGCTGAAATAGTGTGATTGTTCACCATTTTGAAGACACGCTATATTGCTTTATCTTAATCATTACGTATATTCATGAGTATAAATGTGCAAGGTTGGATACAATAAGAAATATTTTTTTTAAAGTCATTGTAATTTTATGCCTTAAAACTTTTTTTTTCGATCTGGAAAACATTTGATACCTCATAATTAAAGACGATAATTGTTTATTAATTGGAAAAAATGGTATTTTAGATTGTTGTAATAAATCAGTCAAAAAACAAATTTTAAATATCAAGAAAACGAGATTTTTTAAGCTGTTTTGACTATATAAAGCAGTCAATGACTGCTAATTATCTAAAAGCATCGTAATGTGTTATGCTAATAATCTGCGCTCTTTACGGACATTTGTCACTTGTGTTCAGATTCAGTGCTCTACATTGTGAAGTAAACTGAAAACTCCCACACTCAAAGCTACCTCCCTCCCACCCCATATGGCTATGGGGAGTGAATCCTCATTAACAGACTACGATACAAGACTTAAAAAATACTAGACTTAATATATGTTAAACAAATATACAAATAAAATATATAAAAATACAAATAAAACATATAAAATATACAAATAAAATATATAAAAATACAAATAAAACATATAAAATATACAAATAAAATATATGAATAAAGTATATGTATAAAACATATAATCCAAATATATAACATCTTTCAAAGATTTAGTTATTCAAACTATGCCTGTAGGCTTATTTAAGATATTTAAAAGTTTCAATTCTTTTCATAATCAAATTTCAACTACGCAAATACAAACTACACGCTACAACTAGTGCAAATAGAATCTAGCATTGGAAAAAATGCGAATATAACAGCTCAAAATGAAATACAGCTGAGGTTGCCATAAAAGTGATGTTAATCAAGTATACATACATCAAGTATACATACAAAACAAGACCATACATAAATAATAAAAAGTAGTAAATATATAATATACGTTTAAGCCAGTAAAAACAAACAAAAAGGAATGCAATTAATTTGAGCAAGTCAGTTGAGAACTAAACACATAATGTAGAATACCAGCAGAGTTTAAAATGAGAACAAATAAAAGAAAAAGGACTAAGTGTTCACACATTTTGTTTAATTTTATCATATTTGACCCACTATTGTCGATTATCTTGAAATATTAATAAAATCATTCATTAGTTAAGCTGAAAATCCGTTTTAATTTTTATAAATTCATGTGGGTCACAAATTCAACCTTGTAAAGTAGACTACAAAGTATCGCTGATCAGCTTAAGGCACTCTTATTTAATAAGGGAAGGGAGACAGTTTCAGTTTGTCCTTAGTAGGTTATTAAGGTTTAATTTTTTTAAGTGAAAAAATTCATAATGTATTATTTTTCTGCAATTAATTCTGAACACATTAAAAAAGCCACATTGAAAAATTCCTTCTAAAACACGGTTATAGATTTCTTTATAGAGTATATTTTGTCTTATTTACGATTTTTTTAAGGATTTTTTTCTCAAAACTATAATTTAATTCCTAATCTTTGTAGGTGATGCTAGAAACAGGTAATTTACTTTATTTTATTTATAATGTCTTCATTGAATTTACATAATAGCTTTTAAATGTTCGAGTTTAACAGAACAATTTTAATCATAAAAATAAAAACACTAGAAAAGCAAGAATAACTCATGCATGTTACCTTCCTCATAACCTCAAAGCAGCCTTTTAAATCATGTTAGGTATCAAATATTAGGTATGGGTAAAAAATTATTACTAATGTTACAGTCAAAATGTTACAGTCTATTAAATGTTCAGACTTTCAGAGTAAAATTCGAATATGTTTGAGAAGAAAGAATTTATTTACGTAAATGAATGAGACTTGAAAAATTGAGAGTACATAACAAATTGGTTAATGGAAAAGTGATTAAACAGCAGGAATGAAAACTGTTATCTTATTAAGTAGGAAATAACAGCTTTTTAACAAGACAGAATAAAATAACTCTCCAGAGAGATTTTTATCTGTTAATATTTATTTAGTCTTATATGGCAAATAAAAGAGATAAACAGGCACTTCTATTGCACAGCTCATTGGCTGTTGGGGTTACTTCTGTTCTCGGTTGTAAGATCCATGTACGTATTTGAGATTTCCCATATTCTTTGACTTAACAGTCTCGTGGCATCGAGTTTGAGAACCGCGAAGGTAGAGGGTTGGTTGCTTCTCAAGATAAATGGATGAACAGCACGCAATGGCGAAAATTTACAACTTAAATTATACCTTTAAGTATGATCATGCATTTTTTTCACAATTTCTATTCGACTTTACTTTATTATTGCAACTGTGACACTCGATGGTTGCATCCGGTTTGAGAACCATGTATAGTGACACAAAAGCTAAAACCCCTTCCCAATATATTTTGCGTAATATATTTCTAATTCAGGGCTAAATATGGAGCAACTCGAAGAGAGAGAAACGGCCGCACAATCCAGTTTTATTCGATATAATCGAATTATGTCATAAACTCTGTGTTTGGAATAATATTTTTTTTAATGCTTTATAACGTTTAACATAAAATAAAGTGAAGTAAATGCAATTCTTTTTTTCCTGATATTATCGAAACAATATCATTGATCAACTGTTCAATAATCATTAAACTCGTAATTTTATAAACATTTTTAAATGAAATATATGTTGAATATCAGTATATCCGATATCCTTATCAATACATACTGCATGCCATAATTTTTATCGTATTTAATATTCAGTACATTTCCTTAACTTTTCCCGCAATTATATACATTTTTTTAATCCATTGGAATCTTTATCCATGCAAACGCTGGCATTGGAGGGTGCTGACATTACCAGAGTTTTTCGAATCCCACTATGGCTTGTTCGTAGCCGCAATCGGCTTTAAACTGTTATTTCTCATTATCGAGTGCAACAGTAGACGTAGCGCTCCAAACCAAACCATATCCATGGCACATATCTATTCTCAGTATGTATTTGATTGAGACTTTTAATTCAAGCCTTGTTTAAGTTTGAATTAAATGATACAGACCAAAACTCGCTTAAGGAATAATTTTCACAGAAGATGAAATCACAAAAGAATTCTATTTTACTATGGAATATATTTCTATCTTTTATATAACCAATGGACGTCTTATCGATAATAGTATGTTAGAGATGTTAGGCAACATTAATAAATTTTTATTATTAACGAAAATAGATAAAATCAATTATAGTTTACCCTAATTCTAGTATTATGTAGTATTTTTTATCGTGAAATTTAGTTATGGGCTGAAATTTTCAAAAATTTTATTTTGAGTGAGAATTTTGGACCTGTAAGCTTTTACATACTAAATGAATTTTTGGGGAGTAAGATGATATTTTTATAAATTTTTGTTAGATAACAAATAATAATCATTCAGTATTCTTGAAATATTAAGTCTTTTAATACTAAATAAAAGAGAAAAATATATAAAATGTCGTAAAACATTTAATTTCTGCATTTCAAAGTTGCCTCAATATTTTTACTATTTTTCCAAAAAGGTTTCTGACCAAATTTTTCGTGTCACGTGATTGAATGTCTACGATGTCACAAGTCACCATATTTGAGATATGATTGCTTCCAGTCTATAAAAGAAATGTATTGTAAAGGAAAAGAGAAAAAAATACATATTTGCATATAGATGAATTATCAGTTTTTTTTAAGTTCACATTCTTTAAAATAGCATAGTCGATTTCTAAATATAATTATACTCATTAGCTACTAAGTGCATTCAATATTGATGTATTAAAAATGGATAAAAATGTGTGACAAATCATCTGTAGTGAATTAAATTGGTTAAAACAACTTAAATTTACCAATAATGGAATTAAATTGAATAAAAATAACGACAAATGAAAAATTTTATCTTAATTTTTACCGTAATATATTCATACAGGAATAATCGGAAATCTTCTGATAACGTCATACCGATTAAAAGAAAATTTTATAAATTATTTATCCTGTACAAGAAAGGACCTCAGTACTATATTTTCTACTGTTTGTTTGAACAAAAACTTAGGCTTTTTATTCGCTATATAATAATAGCCTAAGATACTTCTTTCTCAATAATGAGGCTGTTGGACCAAAAATAGGTATCTATATTGGATTATTGATAAGTTAAGCTTAGAAAAATTCAAAGCAAAGTTTATCTTCTCCTAAGTATCGATCGATTCTAAAATAAATTGTATAATTATGCTTCATATCACAGCAAAAAATACTGTCGTCTTTAAAACCTTCGAAATCCACCATTTTCGAGAGATTAATGTTTTTCAAGCTCTATTTTGGTTAAGAGCAGGCGATTAAATTTATCAATTTATCACATAATAAATGGGTAAAATTAACATTTTTTCTAGCATTATGACGTCATTCCCTTAACCATCTCACTTAATCATTTCTTATAAATTATTTTTAAATATGGTCTGCATTATGTCATACGTTTATCACTAAACTTATATTACGTAGATAATTTTCTTTTTTATTTGGCTTAAATAAAGATTAGGTACATATGAAATTTTAAATTTAATCATAGATTATATTTTGTTGAAAGTAAAGTAATTTTAAATTTAATCATCGATATTTTTTGTTGCAAGGGTACTTTACAATTTAGGAAAAATTAAAATTTTATCGTTGTATATGACGGGCTATATGCTATGAAATTATAAAAGAAGTACTGCTTTCATAACTATGGAAAAGTCAAACAGTATTTTTTTCGAATAGCAGTGGACGACTAAAAAAATAATAATTTAATCCGATTTCTAAAAAATTCAATGATTTTCTAAGAAATAGCAAATTAGTTTTTAAATATAGGAAACGGCATAGCTAAAATTTTTGTCTGTATATCAGGGAGATCGTTATGTGCAGGTTTGTTATATATGAAATTCAATTGTTAATGCATTTTAAATTCATTAACCGATAAAAGTTTTACTACTTTGTAGATTCTGTTATGCGGACTTCTGAGTAACATTATTTTGGGTGTTCAAACATTGCAATGATTTTAATTTAGGCTAAGAAGTTGGACATACCCAAATAAACAAAGGACCATAAGGTGATGGGTCATTTTAAAAGTCATCAAACTGTCGACAGCCTTATTACTCCACTCCAATAGGGGTTATATTTTTTTATATAATTTCACCCAATTTGTTATGAAAGTAGAGAAGAAGAGTTTACACTACTAACAGAAATGTTAAAAATTTGAAAAAAAATCAGTAAAAAAAGTTAATTATTTTCGATTCTAAGATTAGTATTAAAAACAATAGGAAAACAGTACGACCAAAATTTTCGTATGCAGGGTTCACTATAACGGAATTTGATTATATATAGTCTCTTTTATAATTATCTCTAGAAAAGGATAAATTAGTAATAAAACAGTAAGAAAGCGACGGGGCAAAGAGTTTCGTTCGTTATATGCCGGGTTCGTTTTAACAGGATTGAGTTGAAATATACTTCCTATTAAAGGATTCACTATCTCTCTATAGAAAGATAAATTAGTATTAAACCTTTGCCTTAAAACAACGTATGCGAGACGTGATCGTACAGCTGTGCGTAAAATGAGAACATCGTATCACACACGTGATGATTGTGTCTGGCCAAAAGTGAACAGCTCGTATTAGACATGTTATTATTTTTTTTTAGGCGATAAAGTTTTTGTTTTTGTGTTATTGTTTGTTACAGTTGCAATGTAAGAGTTGGTCGTTTATTCTTAGGCGTAATTGCAATAGAGTATTATATTATATGCAATAAATAATTAACTGTTGATGCTTAAAAAAACTAAAAATTTAACCTAATGGCAAAAAGGAAAATTGATACTAATAATGGTGTTGGAAATTGTCCTGATTACACCATAGAAACTGAAACAGATACCAATTTAGATACATCTGAAGATAGCATTGTAGTTTGTCCTGTAAAAAAACGTGTGCAAAATTTAGTTAATGACGAAACTGCTTCTGGTCAAGACACATGAGAAAAGCGTTCATCGAAAGTGGCACACACAATCGTCGCTCGATTCATAAGGCAAGAGGTTAAAACCGAAACGAAACGGCAAGACTAAAATTCTATTTTGTTCTATCCAGGAGTTTGTTATATTCCTGGTTAGCTATAACAGAATTCGATTGTAATAAATACACTTTAAATGCGTTATCCCTAACACTTACGCTATTACGGAGATTTTCATTTTGGCGGATTTCCGGATAAAATTACACGGGGAAAGGAAAGGAAAATAAATTAAAAGGAGAAGCACAAAGAAAACCCCCTTCTTTTCACGCGATGCATATCATATTCGCGGCGAATCAGGTGCTTGAAAACGCTAATAGCGTGAAGCGGCCGTTTTCGGGGCCAAACCTCAATTGAGAAAAGAGCGGGGAGAGGTTTCCAGCCGAATAACAATAATATATAAAAAAAAAGAGGAGCCGAAAAGAAACCTCCAGATACAAATGGGAATCAGAAGATGGATGAAGGATATATTCATTCTTTTTCGGAGAGAATCGCACCCGTGTTCCAAATCAGTCACCGTCAGCGGCAGGCGGCGATAATGCGTTATACACGGCTCCCCGCTATAGCGACTGGCAAGTCCGTCTCTCCCGGCTTAGTTACACTCTGCCTCTACACACAAAAAGAAAAGGAAAATCGAAAAATAAAAAAGTAAATATATATATCCATATATATATATAACTCACCAAACGATCTCGCAGGAAAACAAATGAAAACGTGCCTGCGTTTGATTGGTCGTTTTAAACTTGAAGAATGTATTTTCTTCCGGAAATGGGCGGTTACTGTGGCAGCTCGAGTGTTCTTGAAATTTTTCAATTTTGTTTTTAGTTGGGGTTGAGATCGAGATATATTATGACCGGGCCTTATGTTTTGGGGTGGAATTTTTTCCCGTTTGTTTGTTTATTTGGTTTGGGTTTCCTAACTTCGGGCAGACCCGATGACGGGCGCCATTGTTTATGTGCTCTGCTTCCAAATCAGCTATTTATCATTTCCAGTAGTAAACCGCCCATTTACTTTATGTTCCGACCGAAGGAATAGAAATAAAGCTACGCCTCAATCATTTTTAGGCCACAAGGAGCTAATGTTTCTTCGAGAAAAATATTCTGACCGTTAGTTTGAAATGAATACGGTATTTATTTAGCCTTCCCGGTCTTATTCTTCATCCAGGGTAAAATATTAAACGTCAGAGCAGCGTACGAATATTTTAGCCAACATTTCGTAGGGTTCTTCCCCCATCGAGATTTGCAATTGCAAAAGAAAAGTGTCTTGAGATCAATCATGTGCTTCTCGTTAATCTTTTCTTTACCGTTCTCTATTCGATCTTTTATTTACTTAGTTTTCCAATTTATCTTCTTCCGTATTTTATTTTTCTCCTGTAAAGTGATTTTAAAGTCTAAAAACATTTTTAAAATCATTATTATAACACAAGAGAAAGCGACACAGTCAGAAAGGAATTATTTTAATTCGGGTTTTATTTGTGAAACGCCCAAAATTTTAATTTATTAGTTCATGTTGTGATAACAAAAAAAAACCTTCGTCTGTAAAGAAAAGACTCGTTTAAATTATTTCCTTTGTAACATATTACTCCTCTAAAGATTTCATTTATCGGGACATATACTCAATATGTCTATGATCCTTTTTATTTATTTATTTATTACCCTTATTTTATTTATTTTGCATTTATTTAATAGCTTTTATTTTTATTCCTTATTAAATTAATTTTTTTATTAACCTTATATTATTAATTTTTTATTTATTTATTTGCCTTATTTTATTTATTTTTTATTTACTTATTAGCTATATTTTATTTATTCATTAGCCTTATTTTATTTATTTTAATTATACGTTTATATGAATTATGCGTTTAGTGAGAATAGTAGGATAATTATTTTTAGAATAGTCATTTCTAGTTAGCTGATTAACATGTTTTTGAAAATATGCTTGCAATAACAGAACTGAAGCTCTGAATTTTAACAATGTTAAAACAATAATCAGAACTTTTATCAAACGAATCAAAAATAAATTTCTACAGACTCTTTCTTTTTTAACATTTAATTGTGAGAAGTTTACACATAAAAAAATCAGTGCTATTAGAGAGTAATTCTAAAGTTTTAAGATAGAAATTTTAATCTATACTTTCATTGCATTTCTATATATTAACTTCTTAATAGAATTATATAAATATAATTATAAATGAAAAGGAAATTGCTGTGTATTATTTATTTTAATATGTAATTCTGCTAGACAATTATTCTAAAGTATTAGGATCGAAGTTTAAATCTATGCTGTCATTGCAATTATATGCATTTGATTTCAATTCTTCAATGAAAATATGAAAAGTAAGAAAAAAATATGAATCAAAGAAAAAGATTTCTCACACTTCTCTGTTTGGGTTACAAAAGAAGTCTAATTCCCCCCAGCATTCGAAATCCGAATATGAGTTCTACTGTGTGCTCAAAACGGAAGCCTCCCGAAGCTATCTGTACCGAGCATCGCCTCTCTCTTCAGCGAGGGTTGTCAAAATCTTGCTGAACCCTGAATGACCATTTCGTGGCAGGGTCTTCCATCATACGCCCGGCACTGAGCGATGAGCTTGTCTGCTGAAATTCGGAGTTTATGCCCTGCTGATGATCGAGATCGGGACCACACAGGGGAGTGTGTTACCTACCTGGGCTATCGATTTTCGCCGATTTTTAAAAGGGCGGGTCAATATTTTGTTGTGCTGAATGCCTGTTGATTCCTTTAGCGATAAATGAGAACACATTGCATGTTCTTCTCTATTATATGAGGATATGCGATTATGCTATATTTTTAGTGCATAGAATTCTGAAAAATAAAACATCTGATGCGGAAACAAGATTTCCTTGCTCTCCTATTAAATCATAATTTTTATGATTTATTTGATACTATTTCAGATTTTTTATTAATTCGTTTTACGGTTTTACAATTGTGCATTTATTCTTTTATATGGATTTTTTCTGAAATTAAACCAACGCATTATACCTTTAAAATGAAATGAAATAGATATTTTACTCTTTATACACAAAGTAATGTATTTTAAATCTAGAAATCATGAAAATAACTACTGAATTTACAGTTTTATGTAATTTTGTGAGGGTACATTTACAGACATATAAACGGTGTTGCACTATATCGGGATAGTGATGTTTTATTTTAACAGTTATCTAACTGCTGTCAAAATTATATTTACTCTTGTAGATGTATGCAATTTAAATTGAAATTAAACCAATGTATTGTACCTTTAAAATGCGAACAATGAAATAGATATTATATTCTATTTATACACAAAGTCATGTATTTTAAATGTAGAAATCATGAAAATATAGCAAATAAATTTGGTTTTATGTCATTTTGTGATGGTACATTTACAAACATATACGGTGCTGTGTTATATCAGGATAGTGATGATTTTATTTTAACAGTTATCTAACTGCGATCACGATGGTATTTATTCTTATATATGCTATTTTTTCAATTGAAATTAAACCAATGCATTATACCTTTAAAATAACAAGCAATTAAGTAGATATTATATATTCTTTATACACAAAATTATTTATTTTTAATCTAGAAATCATGAAAATATAAAAAATGAATTTATGGTTTTATGTCGTTTTGTGAGGGTACCTTGACAAACATATATACGATGTTGTGCTGTATCGGGATAACGATGATTTATTTTAACAGTTATCTAACTGTGGTCACGATTGTGCATTTATTCTTATAAATATATGCATTTTTCAATTGAAATTAAACCAATGCATTATACCTTTAAAATGACGAACAATGAAATACATATTATATACTCTTTATACACAATTGTATTTTAAATCTAGAAATCATGAAAACATAACAAATGAATTTACGGATTTATGTCATTTTGTGAGGGTTTCTTGACAGACATATATATGGTGTTGTACTGTATCGGGATAACGATGATTTATTTTAACAGTTATCTAACTGTGGTCACGATTGTGCATTTATTCTTATAAATATATACAATTTTTTCAATTGAAATTAAACCAATGCATTATACCTTTAAAATAACAAGCAATTAAGTAGATATTATATATTCTTTATACACAAAATTATTTATTTTTAATCTAGAAATCATGAAAATATAACAAATGGATGCACTCCTTGCTCTCCTATTAAATCATAATTTTTTTATGCTTTTCATTTGATACTTATTTCATGCTTTTTATTCATGCGTTTTACGGTTTTACATTATTTTGTGACGGTACCTTGACAGACATATATATGTATGTTGTACTGTATCGGGATAACGATGATTTATTTTAACAGTTATCTAACTGTGGTCACGATTGTGCATTTATTCTTATAAATATTTGCAATTTTTTCAATTGAAATTAATCCAATGTATTATACCTTTAAAATGACGAGCAATTAAGTAGATATTATATACTCTTTATACACAAAATTATTTATTTTAAATCTAGAAATCATGAAAATATAACAAATGAATTTATGGTTTTATGTCGTTTTGTGAGGGTACCTTGACAAACATATATACGATGCTGTGCTGTATCAGGATAGGGATGCTTTTATTTTAACAGTTATCTAACTTCGGTGACGATTGTGCATTTATTCTTATAAATATTTGCAATTTTTTCAATTGAAATTAATCCAATGTATTATACCTTTAAAATGACGAGCAATTAAGTAGATATTATATACTCTTTATAAACAGAGTCCTGTATTTTATATCTGGAAATCATGAAAATATAACAAATGAATTTACAGTGTTAAGTCGTTTTGTGAGAGTACCTTGACAGACATATATACGGTGTTGTACTGTATCAGGATAAGGGTGATTTTATTTTAACAGTTATCTAACTGCGGTCACGATTGTGCATTTTTTCTTATAAATATATGCAATTTTTCAATTGAAATTAAACTAATGTATTTTAAACTAATGTACTTTTAAAATGACTAACAATTCAGTAGATATTACATACTCTTTATACACAGTCATTTATTTTAAATTTAGAAATCATAAAAATATAACAAGAGAATTTTCGGTTTTATTTCATTTTGTGAGGGTACCTTGACAGACATATATACGCTGTTGTACTATATCGGGATAGTGAAGATCTTATTTTACAGTTATCTAACTTCGGTCACGATTGTGCATTTTTTCTTATAAATATATGCAGTTTTTTCAATTGAAATTAAACCAATGTAGTATACCTTTAAAATGACAAGCAATTAAGTAGATATTATATACTCTTTATACACATTTATTTTAAATCTACAAATCATGAATATATAACTAATGAATTTACTGTATAATAAATTTTTTTATTTTATTTTATACTTATAATGCTTTTTTATTATCGTTTTCATAGCATTTGTTCTTTATTTTTTGTTAAATTAGACACATTTTTTTGTACTTCAGTTAAACTTATTTTATATAAGATTATGCTAATTCTTAAATAAAGTAAATTACGTAATTGAAAAAATATTCCTTTAAAAGTATAAAAATAACACAATATTAATTTACCAATTAGTAAAATTTATACAATAAATTATTCAGAAATCAGTAGAGCAATCTGGATAATCGAGAATTTAAAAGTTAATTATATTGAATTTTTGTTATAAAGAATTCTAATGCTGATATGCATAACTAGATGATAAAAGACCTAAATACAAAAAACCTCAACATTCTTAAATATTTTTAATTATGTTAAGGAAGGATAAATATCCGTCATATTAATTTTTTCATTGTATAGATTATATTGCTTTAAAAATGAGATATAAAATTACAAAAATTCGGATTTATCATTATAATAATTTGTTTAGTAATATTTTGTTTCATGAAATATTGTAAACAACATATAAAACTTATTTCTGTTTCGATTGTCATATTTATAGGACAATTATTCACTCTTTATACAAAAAATTATTTATTTTAAATCTAAAATCATGAAAAAATATAAATGTATACTCTTACTAAAATCATGTAATTTTTTATGCTTTTTATTTTATACAAATCATGCTTTTATTCATGAATTTACCGTATTATGTCATTTTGTGAGGGTACCTTGACAGACATATATACGCTGTTGTACTATATCGGGATAGTGAAGATTTTATTTTACAGTTATCTAACTTCGGTCACGATTGTGCATTTTTTCTTATAAATATATGCAATTTTTCAATTGAAATTAAACTAATGTATTATACTTTTAAAATGACGAGCAAAAATATATGTTATACACTCTTTATACAAAGTCTGTATTTTTTAAATTAGAAATCATGAAAATATAACAAATGAATTTACGGTTTATTCATTTTGTGAGTGTACCTTGACACACTATATATATAGATATATATTATATATATATATATATATAGTGATATATATTTACTATAAATATTATATATCTGAGCTGTATCAGGATAGTGAAGATTTTATTTTAACAGTTATCTAACTGTGATCACGATTGTGCATTTATTCTTAAAAATATATGCAATTTTTTCAATTGAAATTAAACCAATGTAGTATACCTTTAAAATGACAAGCAATTAAGTAGATATTATATACTCTTTATACACATTTATTTTAAATCTACAAATCATGAATATATAACTAATGAATTTACGGTTTTATTGTTTGTGAAGGTACCTTGACAGACACATATACGTGTTGTACTATCGGATAGTGATGATTTTAATTTAACATTATCTAACTGCGGTCACGATTGCCATGTATTCTTATAAATATATGCAATTTTTTCAATTGAAATTACACAATGTAGTATACCTTTAAAATGACGAGAAATGAAATAGTTATATATATCTTTATACACATAGCATATATAACTACTGATTTATTAAACTTCTTTCATTTTTAAGAAATTGTTAATTTGAAATATATGGCTGTTTGATGCTAATGAATTCTTTATTTTCTTGTAATTGCTACACTTGAGTTGAACTTATTTTTTAATGCAAGATACGATGCTCCAATTCTTAAATAAAGTAGACAATTACGTAATGGATAAAATATCTCCTTCTAAAAGTATAAAAATAACACAATATTAATTTATTCGCCTAACACAAAATATAGCTTTATTTGCCTATTAAATTAGACACATTTTTTGATACAATTCAGTTAAACTTATTTTATTTGAATGCTTGATACGATTCTCCAATTCTTAAATAAAGTAGGCAATTACGTAATTGAAAAAATATTTCCTTTTAAAAGTATAAAAATAACACAAGATTAATTTACCAATGAGTAAAATTTATTCAATAAATATATACTAATTCAGAAATCAGTAGAGCAATCTGGTGGTAATCGATACCTAACGAAATATTCAATATAATTAACTTTAAAAGTTAATTATATTGAATATTTTGTTAGGTAGAGATAATTATATTAATGGATATGCATAACTAGATGATATAAAACTCCTAAATACAAAAACCTTAACATTCTACGGGTAAATGTTTTTAAAATTATGTTAAGGAAGGATAAATATCCGTCATATTATTTTTTTTCATTGTATAGATTGCATATTTCAATAAAAATGGCAGAAAACACATCGGATTTAAGGAATAGTATTTGTAATAATTTGCATTAGTGTAATGTCTCTTTCAATTCCATCAAATATTGCTAAATAAGAACATTTAAAACTTAAATACTGTTACTAAAATGTCATATTTAAGAAATATGAAGATTTAGAGACTTTAGATTTCAAGAATTTTTGTAAAACGAAAAGGGTACTGTGTCGAGATTTTGAATTCTTAATGAAGCTTAATATCTCTCTGAATAAAATCTTCAGTATGTATACATATCTTGATTGCTATGCATTTCAAAATGGCTGAATTAATCTGGAAGAAATTGTGCCCAGTAATTTAAGTTGAGCCTGTGATAGTGGTTTATGCCTAAATCAAGATATAATTTAGTGGTTTAATTTTATATCTCCTTATTTAACATATTGTCTTTTTGATTTTATTTTCACCTTTCTGCTAATCTTACCAAACTGTTGCATTAAAATTAATAACAGTATTATGTTTTGAAAAATAAAAATATTTAAAATTTTATTTATGTATTGTACATGCTTAATATTTTTTGTTTTTATAGGTACCTTATTTTTCTAAATAAATCATAAAAAAGCTGGGTATTTTTTCGTTAGAAGAGTATAAATTGACAACTATAGCACCTTTTGCTTTTTATTAATTGTAACTTGTCATTTTAACTCTGTAAACTTGAATTTTAAATTTATTAACAATTAATTAAATTTATTGACATTTTTGAAATAAAGATATTTAATCATGCATCAAAATAAAGTTTTGTTATTTTTCTACAATATTTACTATAAATAATGCACTAAAATTTATTTTACCCCAAATAAGAAATTTAAATAGTTTTTCTAATAGAAGCATCTTAGCTATCTGATTGTCTGTATTGCAAGCTTGAATATAAAGTTTATAGAATTAAATATAATATTCGATACTTAAAGTTTTTAAGTGAAAAATATATATTTACAATATGACTTTAAGCATTCAAAAATTTAAGTAACCTGTATAAAAATTTATAATCTCAATTTCAGTACTGAAAGTCATGATTTTTATGATTTATGTGAAACAGAAAAGTTTTGCTTTTTCAATCTTAAATTAAATTTATGATATTTTATCAAAATAAAAAACATAATTATTATTGTAGATAAAAATATTTAGGCCTTTTTAGGTATGAAGCTACCGCGGTAGCTCAGTTGGCAAGACACCGATTTCATATCGGGACGTTACGATTTCGAGGCTCAAGCCAGCCAACGATCTGCTTTGTTCATCAATGGCTGCTGAAGCCCGTTAAGTAGGTTCGTGGTCGCAATGTCCGCCAGGTTCTCAAATGACATTTCTGGATGTATTATTCCAAGCCTGAGGGTGTTCTACTTGGCCCCTGCTTCGAAGTTGCGAGGACCCACGTTGTTTGGGTTGTCTGAGAGAGTAATGTTGGCCGCCTATAAGGTGCTTCCAAAATGAAAGTGTCTAGAATTACATGTGGTGTTAAACATGAATATCCTAAAAAATAAGGGCCCGAATTTTAAAATAATAGTGCCAATTAATGTATATAATTTTGTACATTTGCATAATTTTGTATGCATTTGTATACTTTAATTATAATATAAAAGTTTTACATTCATACTAAATATAATTATATTTAGGTAAAGTTCTCTCTCTGCATAACTTTCGAAATATTGATAAAATGGTAGTCTGATCTCTCCTCGATTTCGTGTGACCATCTATCCTGAAATTCAAGAAGAAATGACTACCCATTTTTAAAGCCTTACTCTGTCACTTTATATCTTTGTTTTAGGTTTAGATTCAAATATTGAATTATATACATATCTTGAAAGATATATATTTTATAACATGTCGATATAGCAAAAGAAAATGTAACACACGAATTGCAAAACAATTAGATACCTAACTTAATAAAAATATTTAACCACTCAAGTAATTTGAATATTTATTGCATCTCTTTTTCACTCAATAAATATAATTATAAATATAAAAGTTATATATTTATATTAAATATAATAATATTTAGCTAAAGTTATCTCTCTGCATAATTTCGAAATATTGATAAGCGGTAGTCTCATCTCTCCTCGATTTCGTGCGGTCATCTATCCTGAAATGCAAGAGCAAATAGCCACCCATTTTTAAAGCCTTACTCAGTCATTGTCTTTGTTTAAGGTTTAGATTCAAAGATTGAATTATATACGTGTCTTAAAAGTCCATTTAGCAAAAGAAAATCTAACACACGAAATTGCAAAACAATCAGATACCTAACTCAACAAAATAATTTAACCACTCAATTAATTTGAATACATAATGCATCTCTTTTTCATTCAATAAATAGAATTATAAATATAAAAGTTATATATTTCTATTTAATATAATTATATTTAGCTAAAGTTAATTCTCTGCATAATTTCGAAATATTGATAAACGATAGTCTCATCTCTCCTCGATTTCGTATGACCATTTATCCTGAAATTCAAGAGCAAATGACCATCCATTTTTAAAGCCTTACTCTGTTATTGTATATTTTTGTTTTAGGTTTAGATTCAAAGATTGAATTATATACGTGTCTTAAAAGTCCATTTAGCAAAAGAAAATCTAACACACGAATTGCAAAATAATCAGATACCTAACTCAACATAAATATTTAACCACTCAAATAAATTTTGACTTAAATTTTTAAAATCGAAAAACAAAACTGTATGTCACAATAAAAGGACGCTTTGAACTATTTACTGCGAGAAAAGTTTATGCTGCTATTTATGATCAACTTTCGAAATATTTATAATTGCCATCTGTCCATCATGGGCCATCTATCCTAGAATAATCCTATATATGATATAAACAAATGCATTTTTCTATAGATGAATATATGCTTGTGTATAAATATTAAACATATTAAAGATGGCAATTTTAAATATTTACAAATCAGGTGTATATATATATATATATATATATATATATATATATATATGTGTGTGTGTGTGTGTGTGTGTGTGTGTGTGTGTGTGTGTGTGTGTGTGTAAAAGTGAAAGATATTAAACATTGAAATTTTGTCATAATAAAAGGACACGTTGAGCTATTTACTGCGAGTAAAGTTTATGCTGCCATTTATGATCAAGCTTTTGAAATATTTAGAATTGCCATCTGTCCTTCATGGCCATCTATCCTAGAATTATCCTATGTATGATATAAATAAATGCATATCTATATAGATGAATATATGCTTGTTTATAAATATTAAACATATTAAAGATGGCAATTTTAAATATTTACAAATCAGGTGTATATAAATGTGTGTGTGTGTATATATATAAATGAAAGATATTAAACATTGAACTTTTGTCATAATAAAAGGACACGTTGAGCTATTTACTGCGAGTAAAGTTTATGCTGCCATTTATGATCAAGCTTTTGAAATATTTAGAATTGCCATCTGTCCATCATGGGCCATCTATCCTAGAATAATCCTATATATGATATAAACAAATGCATTTTTATATAGATGAATATATGCTTGGATATAAATATTAAAAATATTAAAGATGGCAATTTTAAATATTTACAAATCAGGAGTACATATATATATATATATATATATATATATATATATATATATATATATATATATGTGTGTGTGTGTGTGTGTGCGTGTAAATGAAAGATATTAAACATTGAAATTGTAAATAGTTAGTGTAAGTTTATAGCTGAAATCGTTTTGTTAATTTGAAAGTTTCCTTTCTAAAACTACACCAATTTCTTTGAGGCATAATTATATTCTGAAGTCCTAGGAACTAATTTCTCTCCTGTGCTTAACTGTATTTTCCCGTTTTTATCTTTTAATACGGGTTACAGAGTTTCCGCAACCCCTGAAATGCATGAGCAGCAGTGCATTTAACTAAGTGGGTGTTCTGCACATAAGCTCATGAGGAGTCATTTAACGTCTTCTGGGAGATCTGCAGTGAAAAGCATTTCATTCACCTGTCGACGAGACCATGAATCTTCCAGACCTTATTCCACGTCCTCCCTCAGATCTGTGTGGTCCTTCCCTCTCTCTCTCTCTGTCCCTTTCTCCCATTTTTATCAACAGATATTGAAAAGCGTTGGAAGATTTGTTGTCCGTCTTGAGGATCTCGTCGAAAGCGTAGGTCCCCAACAATTTGTCAAGAGCTCTTTCTCAATCTTCGCTGAGGGTCCATTTGTCAAACGGGCGATAACCAGTCGTTGTAATACGTACATTCGCAAAGATGGATATTGGCCAAGAGGAGGAATTCTTGCGTGGGCAAAGAAAAAGCCAAAAGTTTAAAAGGAGGTGGGAAGACTGGTCTGTGTGTGTAAGAGGATTATAGAAATTTGATAAATGTTCTGAGAGTAAATTATAGGACCTTTTGACAAACCGGATAGGTATTTTTGTGGGAGAAAAGTATGAAGTAAGCTAAATTTGTGTGCAAAAGAAAAACATGTAAATCATTTAAGTTATGCTTTTGTCATGTAATGAAATAAAATAAAATGTCAGTCGTATGATTACGGATAAACAAGATATTAAACTGTTACTCCTTATAAACACTTTATCAACATTTCTTAAGGCGGTATAATTTAAAATTGTCTAGGAAATTATAAACTCTTTCGACGATCAAATCAGTACTTTTGCGAGATTAAAGGTGAGAAGTATGCTACAATTTATTTTTTTATGTTTACAATATAAACATGTAAATCATGCAAGTTGTCACCCAATCAAATCAAATAAAATGCCAGTCGTATGATTACGAATAAACAAGATATTATACTGTTACTATTTATAAACACTTTTAACATTTCTTAACGTGGTATAATTTAAAATTGTCTAGGAAATTATAAACTCTTTCGACGATCAAATCAGTACTTTTGCGAGATTAAAGGTGAGAAGTATGCTACAGTTTATTTTTATGTTTGTACAAGAAAAACATGTAAATTGTGTAAGTTATGCTTGGTACCCCAATCAAATAAAATGCCAGTTGTATTTCGGATAAACAAGATATTAAAAATGTTACTGTTTGTACACTTAAACTGTGTAAACAGAACATTTTTAACGCGTTTTAATTTAAAAATTGTCTAGGAAATTATAAACTCTTTAAATCAACTTTTGCGAGATTAAATATGAGAAGTAACTAAATTTATTTTTTTACAAGAAAAACATGTAAATCGTGTAAGTTATGCGCTTGACCCAATCAAATAAATAAAATGCCAGTCAAATTACTAAACAAGATATTAAACTGTTTACTTTTTTAATACTGCTCAACATTTTAACGTGGTATAATTTAAAATTTTCTAGGAAATATATGTTTCTGCAATCAAATCAGTATTTTAAGAGATAAGGTGAGAAGTAAGCTAAATTAATTTTTTTTGTATACAATCAAAACATATAAATTTGTTAGCTATGCTTGACATGTAATGAAATGAAATAAATAACGTACGTAAATTGCTTAAAAAAAAGATGATAAAATGTGGAACAATGCTTACAAAACTTTAAACGCTAAATTTAAAATACTTTAAAAACTTTAAAATACTGATCACCCATTTTGTTTTCCAACTACGTTCTAAAAACTTAAGATATTTCTCTAATTTAATCAATTTTATACTGCTTATTGTTATTTTTTTCCTGTTTTAAATTTCCGTTTGGCTTAGGAACCATTTTAATATTTAAAATTTTCTATTTATTAACATATATGAGTTTATGTGTGTATCTGTGAAGTGTTTTTATTGCTGCTGACACCAGATATCGATATTCGAAATTATTGCTACTTGAAACGTTATCGATACTTCAAATCGTGTTTATTATCGAAACTTATCTACTTTGTGATACGGTTTGTAATAAATTTTGGCTTTTATTTTGTACTATTTAATGTTTTCTCTTTATGAAATTTCATCTCCGTTCCTAATGCTTTCCAATTGTTTTCTGCATTATAATTTTAATTTAGTACTGATTAATATTTTCTCATTTACTATATTTCTTTAAATTCCATTTTAGAATCCATATAAATTTATCATTAAACTATCCTATTTGTGATATTAATTCCTCTTTTTTCCCCACTTTATTAGTACGGGAAGTGACATCGTGCACTGCTAGAGATAAACTGTGTTGAGTAATGGACCAAATGGTTCGCGGATAGATAAGAGATATTGCCACCTATCATCTACATACAGCGTACGCTTCCGTTTTATCTGTGGTGCTGAATGTCCTCTTGGTCGACAGGGTGGGGATAGAGGACTGCTTTATTTGGGGAAACTATTCTTTCCCCCCCAAAAATGATCTAAATTTTAAGTTCTTCAACCACTTCGATGATGGTTTTCCTAATTGGGTCGTGTAACAGAATAGTGGCCGTAATAAAATTCCTAGATGTGATTTCAGTGACCTATGGGATGACATTGGTAACTTTATAGCAAACATAATGGTCACTTATTAGGTCTGATCAACCATCTCATGGTTTAAAATTTTATGTACAGGTGTATTTTATAAGTTACTTCAGAAACTGTGATAATTAATTCTTTTATAATATTAAAGTAATCATTTTTATTTATGTACTTAAAACTATAGATATAGGCCGTATTAAACTTTGATAATTAGTCATCAAAAATATGGTTTATCATTTTATTATTTTATCTGTAGATCTTTTTATCAGTTTAATTAAGAATTAGGATTTGGAAGAAATCATGAAAATGACTATTTCTTTTCCTATAATTTCATATCTGAGTTTATTTATTAGTTTATTAACTTTCAAACAAAGTAGTGAAATTTGGTTCAAACAGCAACACATTGTTTGAAATTGGTCATGCAAGTTTTTTAGCTGACAAACATATTAACAGTGTAATCATGGGAAACATTAATCATTGCCATACAAGCTAATAATTAACTCTATTCCTTTTAAAGTTGTATTGAAACAATAAAAATAAAATTAATGCATTTTATGAATTCTTTCACCATAACAATGAAGGCGAACTTACAGTGTAAATTTCACATTATAAATTTAATATATAAAATTATTCTTATTAATAATAACGTTTAAAGTTATTTTAAAGTGATAAAAATAGGAGGAATAAATTTGATTGAAGTTTTTCTCATAGCAATGAAGATAAATACACGGTGAAAACTTCATATCGGCTCAAATTTAACATATAAAACATATATAATTAAAATTAGGTTCTCCTAAATTTTATTTGTTAAATTAACCAAAGAATTAAGCAAAGTTATTAAGAAAATCTGTGTTAGAAAATTTATAGCTATGCTAATTTACTAACTTTATTCAAAAATACATTAAAAATAATATTATGGAAAATATACTTAGCAGAATCTGAACATTCTTTCAAATTTAGATAAAGTTTTATTTTTAAGTTATTAGAAATATCTTAAAAAGGGCGAACAAATAATTTCGAGAATTCATTCACAAAACAGTAGATTTTTTTCCAATGCAGGGACATCTACTTGCTTTATTATTAGTCTCCACTTTCTTTATAAAGACGAAAGTATTTGCTGACTATTGTTGTCAGGAAACCACACATAGGTAAATTGGAGTACCACATAAGTAAATCGCATTTGCTCCCCATGAACGGACATCCCAAGAAAAACTCTGTTAGAAAATTTATAGCTATGCTAGTTTACTAACTTTATTCAAAAATACATTAAAAGTAATATTATGGAAAATATATTTCGCAGAATCTGAACATTCTTTCAAATTAAGATAAAGTTTAATTTTTAAGTTATTAGAAATATCTTAAAAAGGGAGAACAAATAATTCCGAGAATTTATTCACAAAACAGCAGATTTTTTTTTTAATGCAGAGGTATCTACTTGCTTTATTATTAGTCTCCACTTTCTTTACAAAGACAAGTATTTGCTGACTATTGTTGTCAGGAAACCACACATAGGTAAATCGGAGCACCACATGGGTAAATTGAATTTGCTCCCTATGAACGGACATTCCAATGACAACTAAGGCTTACGCAGTATTTGCACCTAAACTCTCCAGTAAGATTCCCGAACGTTCGAACCACTATGCCCAGTAAGCAGTATGTAAATCATAAAACCTCTTGGTTATTGAAATTAATTTCGTTAAATAATTTCAACAGATAAACAAAGAAACTAAGAACGCTTTACAAAATTTTATGATATTCTTTTAATAATTTTATTCAAAATTACATTCTAAAAGATTAAATTATGGAAAAAAATTACAACTATTTGAATAGGATTTAAGTTACAAATACATTTTTTATAGCTTGTTAGAAAGCTAAAAGAAAAATTTTAAATATTAGTATTTGACAATATCCTCACACATTGATGGAAGCAAAAATTTATTAAAATTTCTTGGGTTTGTATTTATTTATAAAGGGTCAAGCACTCTACACTTTATAAATCATGCATTTCACGTAATAGATATAATTGCTGCCTTATTACGCAAGCATCATATGGTATTATTTCATACTAAGAACCCCGACATTTTTTTATCCTGGGAACACCCCTGTATCACAGCTGTCCATCTTTTCTTATATTCTACAAAAGTTTTCAGGATGAAACAAGGTATTAATTTAAAAGTCAGTTAACTTTGGTAATCAGTCCATTTACACAAAGAAAGTATGAAACTATTTTTAACCCAATAAATTTGGATGCAAAATCTCAGTGAGAATTTTATGTGTTTAACTTATGAACGACGATTTCTTTTATGTATTTGTCTTTAAGTATTTGTTGTTATGAATCAAATTACTATTATATATTATATGTGTGCATTTTCAAGTTAACGGAGATTCTATAGTTTAGTTTGATAAATGTATTTAGAAAAATGTAGACTCGCAGATATACGTACTTCCAAACATAAAAGTATTTTAAAGTTTAAAATACCGTGATAACAAGGATTTTTAAATATAGATTAATTATGAAGTTGATGTCAATTTTGACACCGAAAACTCATTAGTCCTATCTAAAAAATAAGTACATTTTCTATATTCCATTACTCGTGTTTTCAAAGATAAATACTATACATTTCAATGAGATTAAGGATTGAAAGATGTTCATATTTGTCAAAGATATCACGATTCAACTTTTCATTTAAGAAAATTGATTTTCTGAACCCGCGAGCTGCCTATTAAATAGCATTGCTCCATACTATAACAACATTCTAGAGAGATCTTTCGAACTCAGAAGTTTAACCTGCACTCGTGTTCCATTTGTGCATTGAGATGTTTCATGTTCTAGAGAGGTTTGTGTCTACCTTACCAAACTGTTTACTCTGCATCTTAACCATTAAGCCATTTACATTTTTCTTGGTGTGTATTTATAAAGATTTAAGTGGACACAATGTAATTTCAGAAAATGATTTGTGTGTCTTAATATCACTTGAATAAATATTTCTCTTTCCTATATATATATATATATATATATATATATATATATATATATATATATATATATATATATATATATATATATATATATATCTGAAGTGGAAGAGTGATTAAGACATGGAATACACTTTTCATTCCATATATAAAAACTTCTTTATTGTAATCCTTCTGTCCATCGCTATGCTATTTAGATATCCTTTGTTCTCATAATTTGCCATGACAAGCGTGGAGGATGCTATCAGCTCGAGTTCCCGCTCTGACTTTTTTGGCGTTGCTACCTAAGCAAGATTCCTATGTCTACTTCCGGGTCGCCTTTTTTACTCTGTTTAGTTCAGCTCGAGGACTGTCTATCTCCTATTACGTTATCATTAATGAGTTATAACTATTTTTATCTATAACTCACTTAATTCTTAACCCCCATTTTTAAACCTGACACACATATATTTTTATACATAAAATTCTTCTGTCTGTGTGTTTCTAATAGAAGTCCTTCTAACGGGTGGGCTGATTTTGATGTAATTTTGTGAATGTAATTAAGTTGATTCGAATGGTTTAGATTCACAATTTGATCCGATAGAAAACGGTTTTTATTAAAAACCCAGAATTGCACGCTAATTAAGATTATTATAACGCCGCTTGAAACCCTTCACTGACAACGTATCTGCGGCACAGTGGTAAGTGCAACGGGCTTCACAGCGACAAGTGCCAGGATCAAATCACGCGATGTGGAAATTTTAATTTAATTTAATTACGTTTATGATGACTATACATGTGGTAGCGTCAAGTTTTTTTTTTAAATAATTATTTTTTCTTACTTTTTTATCAAAACGGTCCAATTTATAATTTATTTGAAAACATTTTACAATTTTTGGATCTTGAATTTTAAAACATGACAATGTGTGTCTGGTCACAAAGTATATATATATATATATATATATATATATATATATATATATATATATATATATATATATATATATATATATATATATATATATATATATATGTATATATATGTATATATATGCATGTATATATATATATATACTCATATATATGTTTATGTATATATAGTATTCTGGTTCAAAAGATTTATATGTATATTTCTCTCAGGATTTAAATTCATATTTCCAATGCAGAGTACGAAAAATATAATATTGGGTCACATTTTACATGTAACTATCCTGTTGGGCCTACATACAAAAATATCACTAGGTGAAGCTTAGCAATAAATAAGATCTACGACCGATATTTCGCAATTGAATTTCACGCATAGCACGCCCCCAGTGGCGATTGCTTATCACAACGTGCAACCACTTTACACAAAAACATCCCCTACCCACATATGACTTTCCCGCTGGGACCAAAGAAACGGCGAACGTGCAACCAGCTTTGCATGATCCACTCTCTTTCTCTCTCCTACCGAATTTTCCACCTGCGCCGTGCACACAACACCTACTATGCAAGCATTCGCGTGGAGTTTATATTTTTTTCTATCTGCGTAACCCCCTCGCACCTCCGTAACTCAATAACGCCATTATGAAAATAAACAATGTGATCGCACGCACCCAAATACCGCATAAATACCGCCCAATCCCATGAAAATAAATACATACACCGAGAAGTTAAAAATACCGAATCCGACACTCTCTCTCACCTCGTGGCAAACACAAAGCAAAAACTAAAGTCCAAATCTCCCGAATAAAAGCCTTTCAAATGGCGAAACGCATCTGCAAAAATAAACATCCCTTTTGCTTTCAAAGCCTGTTTGATAGAGGGCTAATGCCTTTTGATTTTCGGATGAAATATGCCACGAGTGCGTTTCGAACAAAGGGCTGGGGGTGTATCGGCTGTGTGATATACGAGCGGCAGACGACAAAAAGGAGGAGGGGGTGGATGTTCCAGAATCTTCAGGGAATATATTGGCGCGTAGTCATAAAGGAATGGGCTGACATATCGGTCCTAGAGTTCGGACTCTTGATCCTATAATGGCGTTCTTGAAACACAATCCTGTACATTTTCACACGTAATGCGTTTCTTGCAGATTTTCCCGATACCAGGGGTTGCCGGATTTGGCTGCAGGAGAGGTGTGTGAAAGGACGCCAACGGAAAAGAGAGATAACTTCAGCTTGGGGAGTATATCTTTATCTCTTCAAAGTGTCTACATATATTTTGTCTTTATATCTATTCTTTTCTTTAGTAATTTTTATAGCAAAATAAAAAATTCTTCTACAGATTTGTAGTTCATATACAAATTGACAGAAAATAGGTGTAAAGCTTATCCCCTTCTTTATAGATCCTTACTTAAAGAAAATTATTTTCTATTTTTTCCTCCTGTTCTTTTATTTACATCGCATCTTAACAAAGACAAACAGGTGGTCGTATATATACACATGGTGCCTCGTCAAAATGGACCCAACTAAATAACCTTCGTAAAATAAGCTATTTATAATTCTAAATATTAATAAGAAAAATGCGAACTAGTAAAGAGATCTACCCAGACAAATTTTTTAAACAAATTTCTCATTGTTTGAACAGTTTTTTTTTCTTTTTGAGCACATTTTTACTAAAGCTAAAAATGCATTTAAAAATTGAAATTATGCTTTAGTAAACGTATGTTAAAAATTGAATACATACCCATAAATCTTCTAATTATAGTTTAATAATTGTAATTCTTTACAAAATATACATTTAAGGATTATAGAAAATGCCAGGAAAAAAGTCCATGTGTTCCATATTTGTGTAATTTTCCACTAATGCTTCTAAGAGCCGATTAAATTGCGCATATTTAGATTTGCAAACATCTGGCTTGAGAGTACATACAGAAATATAGCAACTCGAGTCTATTTTAGTCATGGATTATGTATGCCTACGTAGCAAACTAGAAGTTGATAAATATATTAATAAATGCATACTATGTTATAATATAAAAAGCTTAATATACTTTTATTCTATAACTTCTGTGTAGTAAAGTATTTTTTTAACATAAGAAATTACATTTTATTACATATCTGAATAGAAAGAAACGAAAATATGGGCAAGGCTATTGTACGATTATTTATTTTACACTCTATTTCTGTTAGTCATATCCATGACCGTCTGTGAATTATAAAAGAAAAACCTAAGAGTAAAAATATGGATTAATTCTTCAAATTTGATAGAATTCAAAAAAGAAAATAGTTTCACGTAAGTTTGACTTTTATACTTTTGTTTTTTATTTTAAATCTAAATAAACTCTTAACATTTATCAGCAATTGTAAGATGTTGGCTTTTTTTTACTAAACAATATATAAGGTTAACTGTATGTCATTCTTCAGTAAACGTGTATGCTAAGAATATTTTTTTAATAATCCAATTCAATATAGTAGAAAGATTAAAGATTTTGATTTTATTTATCTATCAAGAGAGATTAATATTTTTATTACATGTTTATACCTATTTAAATATAGTAGGAAAAATTTAACATTACTATCTTTTATAGTTACCTAAAAAAGATTAATGCAGTTTTGAAGAGAGTTTTTCATGTAGATCCGAGTAGTGACTTTTGAATGATATTAATATTATTAATAATTACTATGCTAAAATATAACTCCATAACTAATTTAAAATTACAAATAAACTTCTTATGTAGTTCTATACTATTTTTGTTGAATTATTAGTAAGATTAAATTAACTCTAAAACCGAATAAAACTATTATGTTAGGTAGATCACTTTCGTTTTTATTATCATATTTAAAACATATTAATGAAAGCAATATTGACACAAGTTGGAATTCTTAATTCACGTGTACAAAATGTAAAACATAGACTCAATAAAATTATCTATATATTCTACATTTACACAAAACAGATTTTAAAAATAAATTTTAATAGAATATAATATAACATAATCAAGCAACACATTATATTGATGTGCAATTTTACTAGTATTAAACTTAAATAGTCATACACGCTCAATTCAAAGCATTTAAGAAAATTTTACATTCTGCGTATGTATTTCATGTGTTAGCAAATAAAAGAAATTTTAAACAACACTTCTAGAAACAAGTGAGTTATATCATAGAAATATAACTTCAGATTAATAAACATGACGATATTACGCATTAAAAAGGACACATTACCGTTATTATCCTTACATATTTATTTTTAGGCTGAAAACTTCTCATTTACTCTCACATCGCTTAGGAGACGTTATGTCAAAGTTTATTGCTACTAAAAAGTTAGCTAAGATCATCAGCTACTGCTTATATCTGATAGTCTGAAACATTCACTGCAACAGCAAAATATACTCTCATTTTAAACTATATTTTCATTGAATCTCTTTTATTTATTATTATTTGGCTAACGATATTCCAACCATAAGGTATTTAGCTGCAATATAATTCAAAATTAAAAAAATATATATATGATTAAATCTAATCAATTATAAAAATTTAAATCTAACAATGATTAGAAGACTTGTGGACTAAATTTTTTTGCTGTTAGAGTGTTAGCTAGACAAAGGTTTACTGCTTTAAGATAAAGATGTTAGATATTTATCACAACAGTAGAACTCTTACTTACAGATATAATTTAAGCACACTAACGTTTTACCTATTTTGCTATTATCAGGCTAATGACAGACCAACCATATGGATAAGAGCTATGCAACAGTTATCGAAAGATTAAACTAAATGCTATAAAAATAATTATCTAATTAATTATATATAAGTTAAGTATAAAATCATCCTTTATTTATTCAAATACACATAAGACAAATGCCTAATCTAGAATCATATTTATGGATAAAAATATTTAATTTTTTTAATGAATTTAAGTTATACAAAATAAAATAGTCTTGCGTAAAAATAAAGAATTGATGTCAAAAAAAATTTTTTAAACAATCAAATAACTTTTAACAATAATAAAATTATTTCACGAAAACATGAGAAATAAATAATCTCATTGAGTAATTTTAGGTTAAAGTTACAAATTAAGTATAGAATCATCCTTTATTTATCCAAATACACATGGGATATGTGCCTAGTTTAGAATTACATTTATGGATAAAAATATTTAATTTTTAATGAATTTAAGTTATACAAAATAAAATAGTCTTGCGTAAAAATAAAAAATTGGTATTAAGAAAACCTTTTACAAAACAATCAAATGACTTTTAATGCAATAATAATAAAATTATTTCTCGAAAACATAAGAAATAAGTAATCTCACTGAGTAATTTTAGGTTAAAGTTACAAATTAAGTATAGAGTCATCCTTTATTTATCCAAATACACATGAGATATGTGCCTAGTCTAGAATCACATTTATGGATAAAAATATTTAATGAATTTAAGTTATACAAAATAAAATAGCCTTGCTTAAAAATAAAGAATTGGTATCAAGAAAACCTTTTACAAAACAATCAAATGACTTTTAATGCAAT
>CM063498.1:152858716-152966216 GCA_032207245.1 Pardosa pseudoannulata | reverse complement strand
CAAAGACAATCGGTGGACCGATGAGTTTTTAATATTAAATAAATGTGAAATTCCATGACTCTATGGACTTTTTTATGTGTGTATTGGTATGGTGACACAGCTGGTATTCTATTAAAATTTATCTTCCTTCTCTTTGCCAAGCAAGTCCGGGCAAACTAAATTGTTAATTATAAGGGAATATAGTTCTCACGACATGTTACCTTTTTAAGCAGACTAATTAAAAAAAATAAAATTTAAGTTAGAAAGGTTTAAGATGATTAAAAAGCCCTACAACTTAAATTAGCTATTCCCTAGCTGTAAACCGCTCGCTCCTAGGAGTAGTGATAACCCTACGTGGCAAAAAATAAACTTTTATTTAAGAAAATTATTAATTTACTGAAAGGAAGAAAAAAATTACATTATTAGATAGTAAAAAATAAAATACACTTTTACACTAATATAATAAACTTACAAATGTATAAGTACCGCACAATAATTTTGATAATTAATTAATCAATTCTTAATTAAAGAGTTTTATGATTACTAGTGACTCTCGTTTGCAATCTTGCGGACCAAAGGTTTTCACAAGAAAGTTTGGTATTTGAAATCGTTACTGTTTTTTTTCTGTACTTAGCTGAGATCTATATTTTGTCTTTAAAGCAGTCACAACAGAAAATCCGATTCGATAAAAGTAGGATTGTATAGGGTGTTGGGCACAATAAAAAATTAAGATAGCAAAATGTGTCTCAAATATAGAAAGTTTGAGAATCACTGGTTTAAATTCTTCTTAACCCCTTCCGGTACGATTTAATAATGAAAAACTGTGCGTGAAGAAACCATTTATTTTTTATTTAAAAAAAACTTGTTTTATTTTACAATTCTTACATATTCTTAATTAAAATCCACTTTTTACATTAATATTAGAAATATCAGTGCTAAGTATCAGAAACGGTAAAATTAAGATAATAGCCTTCAAGCTAGTGGTACTTTTCAAAACAAAGTGCAAAGGAATTCTGAATTGTTTACATCGCCAGGGAGTCTCACTTCTAATTTGATTCTTGTAACACACACGGCATTTCTTAGTAGGTTTTCTTTTATTCTGACTCATCAATTTGGCAGTGACTTGTACCAAGAAACTTTAAATAAACAATATGTAATAGTGAATTGGGATTTCCACAAGTAACAAAAGTGTTGCTAAATTCAGTACACTAGAAATTTTAAACTAAATTAATTATCATATTTATCAGTAACTTTAGTCGCATGACGAGTGTAGCTCGTCATTGTGCGTTATGGAATGAAAAACCAATGACGAGCTAGATTCGTCATTTTACCGGAAGGGGTTAATCAAGAAAAAGTAATACTGGTTTGACATCTTCGCTCCCATTTAACTAAATAATATAAGTACTATCTATATACACATGCATACACCCGTGTATGTATTCATACACTCATATATTTTTATGTGTGAAAGAGAGGAGTCTTGCAGATATATCTATCTCTAAACCTACAGTTTTTACTCAGTATTTAAATGTATAAAAGTATATACAGACTTATAAACATGCATTAAGTTTCCACTTTTTTTATTTTTATTCAAAGTCTTCATCTCTAAGATACAGTTAGTAACAACAGGAAATGTTAAATAATATTCTCCTAGGGCGTTTGACAATTGACAAAGCAAAATAAAACTGTACTAAAAGTCAACAAAATAAAACAGATTTTTTAGTTATGAAATATTATATATTTAGCTATATTTTTGTTGTTGTTGTTGTTGTTGTTGGGTCGCCAGTTCAAAAGTGTTAAGATTTTAACAGATTGGTATTTGATGACTGAAAAGAATGAAAAACTTTTTGGTGCAACATCTTTTCATTTAAGAAACTTTCTGAAGAAAAATCCTATTTTTAAATAAAAAAGATCTATGACTATAATTGTTGATTCGCAGGCGTGGGAAGATACCCTGTTCAGTTTACAAAATTTCTATAAATAGTAGAGTAAATAACATGTAAAAGTATATATTTAATCCTTCGGATTTTTTTGCTGTCCAATAGGTGCTAGTTAGAAAGTTTTTCATTTTAGAGAAATTTCTGAAACTCTAAATCGCGTAGCTTGGTAAATGTCTTGTAAAATAAGTAGATTTTCAATGAAGTAAATGGAAGGATTTTTGTCTACTTAGAATCAAAATCAGCTTTGAAGCCAACTGTAACTGTGAAACTAACGATAACCCAAGGTATTATTTTTCAAATTCCAAAATTACTGTTATTTTTAGTGGATTACAATCTGAATGGATACTGAAGGAAAAGAGGGCTCAGATCTCCTTGCTGTATAAGGTAGAGGCTTGGAGCAATCTGCCATCATCACTTTGAGATTACAAATGTATGTGTTTGGGGAAAGCTATTAAACCCATTTTTAACTACTCACTTTATACCATTTATGAAGTGTATTTGAAACTTAAGACAGGCAATAACAAGATTCCGCACTGAACATTTCAAGAGCATAAAATACTTCCAGTGAAAAGAAGATCCTGACAAATCTATAGAGACTGTCCACAAATCCAATTAACCCCCAAATCATGGCTATGGCTGCTCAGCCATAGCTCCTTCCTACTTTCAACTTGACTTGCCACACTAGATGATCTTTCACAGCCTTCAATAACCTAAAATTTCCGATATTGTCATCCGAGTATTTGGAAAGATCTAGTTCTCGCGCATATCTATGGAGAAGACCGTGCGATGGACAAATGATAGGGCGCCTGCAATCTCGCCGAACGGTTTGCGAACGTTTCTATTTCCGACTGTAAGTCATCTGGGTATGTCTTCGCATGGGTCTCGTATAGGGAGCAGGTATGGAGACGAAATAATCAGCCGTAGATGATTTCAAACTTAACAACGTTGATTAATTACAACAAAAAAAATATTTAAAGAAAAATATATGTAAAGACGTCCACAGAGGAGATCACTCTAGGCAACCTACTCATCTGCAAATTCCGCCGGTAGTCCCCTCCAGTTTTTCCTTTTTCAAACAGGAAACCTCAGTTTTAGGGGAGATCGACACCCCCCCCAGTTGACCTTCGTCCTTCGAGTAGTCGACGCGGTCACACAAAGAACAATTTCTTCTTTCTGTCGGTGCGTTGACAAAACGGCACATTTGACACTTCTAATCGTCCGTGCTTCAAAAAGAGCATTACTGCCGTTTTCCAATTGTTCGGCGTTTTAAAAGGTTCGGCGCCTTACAATGAACCAAAAGTTCGCTTTGACAGAAACATTTCTTGATCCCCGACAGAGACGGACGCGATACTTACAGCGCCATTCTTCAGTATCACAATCTTTGGGCTCGAATACCCAGGACCGTAGCCAGAAATTATTTTCGTAGGGAGATCAAGGGAGAAAGACATCTTTATTTGTTAATGATACTTCAATTAATGAAAGGAAAAGCACTGTATTTCAAGAATACAGTTCCAAAAATAAAGTACTGTATTTCCAGCCAGCGGCCCAGGAAAACGTTTATGATCTGAGCTTTTTTTTTTTTTTTTTAAGAAAATAACTGTTTATTTTCATGAACAGCTAGGCAGATAGCACACACACACACACACACACACACAAATGTGGGACATTTCTATCTACAAAATGGTCTTTCAAAATTTCGGGGGGGGGACCAGTCCCCCAAATACCTCCCCCTGCCTACGGCCTTGCGAATACCTAGTACTGTCATGGACGGAATCGTCTTTAAGCAGAAGATCTCGGCCTCCTTAGCCCTTGCGTAGTAAAATATTAGATCGCAATGCTCCTAATCAAATCATCCATTTAAAAGGCAACAGCAGCAACATTTCCCAAATGTATTCAGAAATTTTTAATTTAATTGTCGGAGGAAATTTAATTTAAAATTTTTGACATAAATACTAGTTCTGAAACTAAATAACATAGGATTATAAAATAATTAAATCATTCATTTCTTATTCAGTTTTTGTGGAAACTTCGAACTTATTTTAAAGAGAGTGGTGCAAAAAAAACAAAAAAAAAAAAAAAAAAAAAAAAAAAAAAAAAATATATATATATATATATATATATATATATATATATAGATACATATATATATATATATATATATATATATATATATATATATTTAGGCCCCCTTTTTTTAAAGTAAAATTTTGACTCTTTCTTTTTCAAAAAGGGGATTACTCTCCTTTATTCATGCATCTGCAAATACAAAGCTTGTTGATCATTTTATAAATAGAACAAAATTTAGACATTTAATATGAATCCCTATAAAGGGACAAGACAAATGAGAACGCGGGATTATAACCACATCTTCCAGAGTGGTAGAGAACGTCCTAATCACTATGAAAACAAGATGGCATTTTGAGAACATTGTCAATGCCATTTCATTCCACGCGTGATAAGATGTGTGAAATAAGGAATGAAGCTGCCCTATTAAAACCCATTATATCATCTAATTCCAAATTTTGGAGAAAATTTTGGTAACAATCGTATTTTATTCGAACCACCAATCTGCCAGTTCCTTTGCAGGAATGGTGGTGTTACATAATATTTTTCTAAATTATTACCTTAAGAATTATGAAATTTTGTACACATATACAATGAAGTTTTACTAAATAAATCACATTATTTTTTTAAATTAGGGTTACTTAAAAAATTTAATTCTTTGAAATATTTTGTGAATTTTTTAAATGTTACTTTCTCTTTACTTTAACTATTTTCCCATACTTTTGTCTTCTCATCATATAAAAAATATGTTTTTAAGCATTTTTGTGTATTATTTTGAAAACTGATGAATAGAAAAATAGAAAAAATTATGTAAAACCTAATAGTATAAAGTGACAAATAACATTATATTATAAAACATAATAATATACAAAATATTTCCAACCTATAATAGGAATTAATTTTATATCGGTACATTCGAGATAAAATCAGCATTTTCTGAATTTAAATTGAGTTTTAATAGTTTAAATAAAGTTAAAATTGGAAAGGAATATAAAGATATAATATGGATATCAAGATATGTTTGTAAAATATGTTTTAGGAATCTTCGAAAAAATAAATCACAAGTAGTATTTTTAAATTAACTAAGCAATTGAAAATGAATATTTTAAAAAATATAGTATATGATTTTCAAAAAAAATTAAAGATATTTATCAACTTATACTTTAATTTATATGCGTACACATATGAATCCCTATAAAGGGACAAGACAAATGAGAACGCTGGATTATAACCACATCTTCCTGAGTGGTAGAAAACGTCCTAATCACTATGAAAACAAGATGGCATTTTGAGAACATTGTTAATCCCATTTCATTCCCCACGTGATAAGATGTGTGAAATAAGGAATGAAGCTGCCCTATTAAAACCCATTATATCATATACTTCTATTAAAAAGATTACTAAAACACAGGAAGTGCAAATTTTGTTATTTTTATTGTAGTGTGTTATTTAAAAAAGACACTGGGATACAATAATAATAAAAAACATAATAAATGATATAATTTTTTCCTAGGGAGTAACGTCGACTATCTATTGGTGATCCCAGAATTATATGGACAACAAATTCCTCTCAGTTGAATGGGTGAATGCTTAACAGATAAGTTTCAGTGCAGAATTAAAATAATAATAATAATAATATAAATTAGTTATATATAATCTATATAGGTTTAGTATACACCAGACAAAATAACTATTTTCTGATTTGAGCGAAATAAATTGGGACTAAAATGGATTGTGAGAGAAAAAAACAGAACACAATATTGCTTAGTTTTCAAAAATATTTTGTAATATTATTTTATTAAAAAAGGAAATTTAATTCAAGCCTTACGGGAATTTAAGGCTCGATTAATACGTGGAGCCAGAGTGAGTCCAAAATTGGAATTATAAAAACACTAGCTTTAAGAAAATCAGTTTTCAAATGTAGAGAGATAACAATCAAATCAAATTCACTTTGAAAAAAATGGAGAAAGTACAATACTTCCTAGCGTAGTTGAATATCGAGATTAGGCAGACAAATAATAAAACAACCAGAATTTTTTACAACCATGTAACCGAGTTGAAAAAAATTCGAAACCAAAATTCTTACTTATTTATACGCTCCAACCCGTAACTAAAACTGTTTAAGTTTATAGTATTCTCTATCTGGCGTGGCAACAGGCGTGATGCTGCGTAGCACCTCGCAAATTAAATCTATATTTGCATCGAATATTAACGTCATATCGTCTCCTAACTGAATCATTGCGAGATCCAAGTCCGAAAAGACTTAAACCTTTTGTCGCTTCCTTTCGCACTTACCGCTCGAGAAAATTATTTTATTAGAGGAGAGCTGATATTGTTCCAGTATTTCCTGGGGGAAGACAGATCGTTGAGCGAAGGAAAAACCAAACCCCCTGAAATGACATCACCGCGGCAATTCAATATGTAAGTTTTCCCTCCCGGTCTTACCCGAGGGATGCAGGGGTCAATCAGGGTGTAATACCATAAATTCTCGGCTACCAAAGAGATGCCCTAATGCAATCAGGGCCAATAGTGGGATTCCAGAGGGCGGGGCCCAGAGATCAAAAGGGGCCGCTGACGTCACCACTCGTGGTCCCCCCAGAGAGCGAAGAGCTTGATGTTGATTGGCCAGGAAGTCGGTAGGTGTCGCACCGATCGAAAACAGCCCCAGGTGCAAACTTCGTTAAGAGGGATATAGAGCCGGAAAACTTCAAAGTTTCGCCGATTGCGTGAGTGAAAGGGTTGCATTCTTTGGCATCTAATTCCAGATTTTGGCGAAAATTTCGGTACCAATCGTTTTTTATTCGAAGCACCAATCTTGTCAGTTCGTTTGCCAGAATGGTGGTGTTACAAAATATTTTTGTAAATTATCATCTTAACAATTATGAAATTTTGTACACATATACATTGAAATATTACTAAAGAAATCACATTTAATTTTTTAAATTAAAGTTACTTAAAAAATTAATTTTTTTGAAATATTTTGAAAATTTTTTAAATGTTCCTTTCTTTTTACTTTAATTTTTTTTCATACTTTTGTCTTCTCATCACATAAAAATATGTTTTTGAGCATCTTTCTGTATTATTTTAGAACTAATGAATAGAAAAATAGAAAAATTATATAAAATATAATAATATAAAATGAAAAATAACATATTATAAAACATAATAATAGACATAAAAAAATTTCCTATCTATAAAAGGAATTAATTTTATATTGGTACGTTCGAGAAAAAAATGAGGATTTTCTTAATTTAAATTGAGTTTTAGTAGTTTAAATAAAGTTAAAATTAGAAATGAATATACAGATTTAATATGGATATCAAGATATGTTTGCTAAATATGTTTTAGGAATCTTCGAAAAAAAAGCACTAGTAAAAAAAAGCTAGTAATTTAAAATTAACTGAGCAATTGAAAATGAATATTTTAAAAAATTAGTATGTGATTTTCAGAAAAAAATTAAAGCTATTTATCAACTTATACTTTAATTTATATGTGTACAAACTTTCATAACTGTAGCTTTAAAATTTGTAAAATCGCTCTATAACTACCATTCTCTTTACTTTCCATTTGAGTTTGTAAAGTAAAGGGAAATGTAAAAAGAACTGTGTAGACTTTGATCTGTATTTTACAAAAGATTTAAGATTGGAAAAGCTAGAAATTGAAATAATAAATGACGAGATTTTGTTTTAATTTTGCAAAAAGTTTTTAAAAATAATTTTAAGATAACAGTATTATAACACTAAAATTTTTAAATTTCATACTTTCAATTAAACCCATGGGCGTCTTAACAAAAAGGAAAAAAATCCGATGTGGATACCACATGACTTCCTTGCACAACTTAAAAATTATACACATATTTTGCCACACGGCACTGAAGCTTATTTTATCTGAATAAAAGATATGATCCTCCAATTCTTTAATAAAGTGAATAGTTGCACAAATGCTAAAATATGAGTTAACATCAAATATTTATATAATATTAAATCAACGAGTTGTATGTATTTATTAGTTTACTTAGATTAGAACGCAAGTACTGCCATTTAGCGGAGACTGGTAGAATTAATATCCGTTACATTGAGATCTTTCATTATATAGAGCAGCGGTTCTTAAACTTTCTTTGCCACGGCACCTTTGGCATACTTTTAAGTAACCCAAGAGTTCCGCGGTACCCTCTTTAAGTTCCACAACCATGCGGCACGCCACATTCGGTTGATACTGTATGGTCACGGTTCTCAAACATTTTCCACCAAGACACCATTAGCATATACTCGTGCACCTCAGGGTACAGCGATACATAGTTTGAGAACCGCTGGGGCAGAGGAAAGGTCACACCTTGAAATAAATACAAAGACTAATTTTAGCATTTTTTTAAAATGGCTCAGGACAACTCAAATTTTAATTATTACGTAAATTTATGTCTTATTTAATTTCACAAAATTTTAGTCAAATTTTCTTGACTACTGCTGCAGCTGTACCCAGCTTGAGAACCGTAGATATATAATGCAGATTGCAATCAGAAATAGAGGTGTCCAAATAAATGTTATAACACTCCTAAAAACAAAGGGAAATAAGGGAATTCCCCATTTAATCGTTTACTATTTATGCTGGGCAGCGTTAATATAAGTTTTGTTGAAAACTATAATTATGTAAAATGCAAATTACTTTCAAAACGGGAGGTGCCAAACTTGATGTTACAACATCAATAATCATACTGTATATTTTTGTATCCAGCGCATGTCACGATGCAATAACACGTGTGATAATCTGTCCCACACGTTGTCTTTATATTTTATATTGTATTCTGTCTACCACAAAGCTTTTACCTTCTCGAATAAACGGTACTTGATTTTAATTCTGGTCTCTCGCTGGTCTCATTTTATACTACTTATTACAATCCTTGAGAGAACATTATTAAAGCATAAAAACTTCATAGTTACTAATTCCGTGGAAAGGGGACAAACTCCTAGTTAAATCTAAAATCCCATTTTAAAAAGTAATAATACAAAAAAAGGAACTTCATTTATACACTGCTTCCTTTATTAGGAAAACCAACATTTTCACAGACACAGAAATATCGTTAAAGGTAGGCTTTTTACAAGCAATAAATTATTCATATGTCTAAAGATCCTCTCAATAATGCAAGATTTACTTTTTAGTGCTTCCGGAATAAATTTTTAAACGTATTACTATTTCAACAGCTGGCTAAGAATAGAAGTTACGGTTAGTTAAAAAGTTTCAGCTCATTTAACAGACTGCCAAACATTCGTGGTCAGAATACAAATCCATGACTTGTTATGGTGAAATGCTCTATTATTCAGGCGAAGGTTCCGGGTTGAATATTAACTTTATAATAGCTTATTCTTTGAAAACTTCTGCTCAGATAGGAAATAAAGAAAATGGTTTGAAACATTTTTATATTCCTATTATTCATTATTTAAGTATTATTTAAATAATGTTATTGGAAAAATTTGATAAAATATAAATAGTGACTTATTTTGGTTTATTGATGTGCGAGATAACTATCTACATGTGTGTGTGTGTAATGATGTTCTCACAGGATCTCACAGAATAATTAGCAACAGAACTCTCTGGACCAAGCCCTCTAGTTCTGGTATTGATAGTAATGGTAATGCTTAAGTCTAAGAGATTGAGGTGGCTTGATATTTTAAAATAATTTAATAAAGTGGTGAACAGGGGAAGAGAAGAGTAATTGCTCAAGTTTGAGCGGATGAAAACATACAAAGTTACAATTACGAAAAGTAGACCTATTAAATAAAAATGGAGTGCATATATATATGTACAGGTTGAAGTTTGTCGTACGATAAATAGTTAGATTCTTACTTAAAATCAGAGCAAATTTTTATTTTTATTTTATTTTTATTTTATTTATTTAACTTTAATTTTTTTATTTAAAACTTGGTACTTGGGAGGGTGTAATGATGTTGAAACGAACTAACCAATTTAATTATAAGTATGAAAATAAATTTCTGGTGGTTCTATACTTAATAAAATAACAGACAATCTTTGGCGTAAATCCTTTATTTTTAAAATTCTGGCAACCTTTAGCGAACTCGAGAATTTCGATTTAATTTTTCTTCAGCTCAGCTTATGTTATATAACACCATTAGGTAATGTAGTTTCACTTCTAAACATACCCATGTGATATATTTTAGCATCCTAATTGGCTAGTTTCGCTTCTTTTACGTCATCTGGTGATTAATATTAACTCTCATTGTCTGGCTCACTAGCATTGCTATACCATTTTATAACCAAATGTAACTCGTTTTGGAAACAGAGGCGTTAAAGACGAGTTGTCTCAATAAATTCAATATTTTTAATATCAATTGTTTCTTTTATAGGCTATGACTGCATGGTATCAAGCGTGAATGGTATTTCTCATTTGTGGTCAGTCTAGACACTCGTTACACACACACACATACACACACACATACATTCATACACCCACAGTGGAAACTCACCTATACGGAGACCAGGGGTATAGAATAATTTTTTTGTATACATAAACATTTCATATGAGGGTTATTCTGAAACTTTTTAGATACGCTCAGAGGAGAATTTACAAAATAAAAATAACGGTTTAGTTTTAAACTACAAAGTATTTTAACTCAGCAGATAATTTTTAACCGACTTACTTCAACTTGTTTAGCGCAGAACAAATTTTAAACACAAGAGAAAATGAAGTTAACGCGAAATCATTTTCACGCAATGATTTTCTACGATTTTAAAGCAGGATTAAAACAAAAAAGAAATGCTTTCAAGGGTTGCAATTGGCATTTGGTTATGAATCTCATGCTACTGTATTCAGATGGTTTAAAGAATTTAACAGAGGTCGCGATTGCAAAATGATGGTAGCCATCGCATCATTTCTAAAATTGTATCGGGTGAGGAAACGCACATGCCGTTTTTTGACGTTCCAACACGTCAAGAAAGCAAAGTATGGGTCTTTGAAGATGATCCCACGCCGACAATGGTGAAAAGACAATGCGCACTAAAAAAAGTGATGTGTGCCGTTTTCTTCAGAAGTACGGGATTGGTCAAAGCCATCAAGTTGGAAGGGCAGAAGACAGTAACAAATTTCTACAAGTATTTCACTGGTATACCACTAAATGTCTTCCACAAATTTCTACAAGAAGTGAATATTAGGGGACTAATGCTTCACCATGACAATGCATCTTCACATACAGCCGGATCAACAGTTAAGTTTCTTAAACAAAAACAAATTATAGTGATAGAGCATTCGCCGTACTCACCTGATCTAGCTATGTGTGACTTTTGGTTATTCTTTAATCTAAAAAAGAACTTACGTGGTCGTCGTTTTCATTCAGAAGAAAAAATTCGTCTAAGAAAGTGCATTGATGCTGGAGGAGACTACTTTGAAAACACCTAAAATTTTATAACTTTAAAAACCTAGTTGTATCTGAAAAATTTCAAAGTGACCCTCATATGTGTGAATATTAGTTAGGTCTATGGAAACATGAAAACACTACTGTGCTGTTTTTCTTTAATAATAAACGTGGTTTAAATCAAACACAGTAGCAAAAAAATATTTTAGTTTAAATGTAAATAAAATATTTATATCTGTAAACTATAGCATCAATTTTTTTGAGTCTGCATTATGTACAACAGCTTCCTGTATTCATCAAACATGCATAAATAAACACAACGAATACTTTTTATTAAACACTTTTAAACTAAAATAATATTAAATGTCAAGAGAAAAGGTAGCACAAATTAAAAATTCTCTACAGTTTTTCAGGAATATTTCTAAAAAATTTTTTAAAGAAGAAAAAAAAACATTGAAAAATGATAATATGCACGGTGCCAATCTCCGCGAAAAATATTTGCTGACTTCGTATTACCGAATAAGATTTACGTTCGAAAATTTTTGTAAAAAATCGGAAATTTCTTCATATAAGTGAATATTTCGTATAACTGAATATTCGTATAAGTGAATAACTTTATACATTGGCCTTGTAGAAGGTTTGCTGGGAAACGAAAAATACTTCGAGTATAACCGAATATTTCGTATAACTGAATATTCGTATAACTGAATAACTTTATACATTGGTCTTGTAGAAGTTTCGTTTCTTTGAAAATCAAGCAAAAAAAAAATCAAAAAATCAAACAAAAAAGTACATGTAACATATGGTAAAATTGAGGATATGTTACACAATTTTAAAAGATCATGTAAGGTGGGGAAAAAACTATAAATATTTTCCAAATAAACCGTGCAATAAAAGTAATAATGGAATAAATATTATATATTTATAAATTATAAAAAAAATTATTAAAAAATTTAAATTAGTATACGGGGAAAATTCAGTCTATAAGTACATATAACATATAAAAACTCAAAGTGAAATTAGAAATAAAATTAATATCTAACAATTATTCATTGTTATTTTATAACAAGCGTGAACACTCATTGCGAACTGTAGTTCCAGATATTTAAGTTTACCTAACACTTTTTATTACATAGTAGATACGTTTCTTTGAAAACCAGGCAAAAATAAAAATAAAATATAAAAAAAATCTCGTATTGTATGCGACATATGGTAAATTTGGGTCTATGTTACACAGTTTTAAAAGATCATGTAAGATGAAAAAACTCTCACTATTTTCCAAATAAACAGTGAAAAAAAAGGACTAATGGAATCTGTATTACATAACATATCGTATTACATATCATATAGCTGATTTAAATTAATTCTAATTAATTTTATATTTAATAATTTTTCAACAAAATATTCGAAAAGACTCTCTAATAAAATGGTACTTATTGATAAATGTACACACACACACACACAGACATATATATATATATATATATATATATATATATATATATATATATATATATATATATATATATATATATATATATATATATATATATATATATATATATATATATATATATATATATATATATATATATATATATATAGAGAGAGAGAGAGAGAGAGAGAGAGTGAGTGAGAGGGAATGGATTGATAGATAGATAGTAGACAGATAGACACATAGATAGATTTGGTAAAATAACCAACAAATCATCAGAGTTAAAGGGCCTAATATCGGTAAGGAAAGTTTCTACCGTAATCCAAATACAAAATGTTAATAAACAAAGTTCGCCAAATTATACAGAAAGAGTTTAAAAGTTTTGATTATTCCTGAACAAATATTTGTAATATTCCTCTGAATTCAGAAAGTTTACATGTAGCTTTTACTAAGATATGTGTAATTTTACGTTTTTACTTCTGCATTGGAAAAGAAAAAAAAATAATTAGAAACGACGCGATTGAACTGATGCGATTGAACGCCAAATCACAAATCATTCGAAATCCAAACTTGAAAATTCTCGCCATAGTATTGATATCTGGCAACCACCATGTTCTTAGTCGTGTGTTATTGGCTTGATGAACAGGAGAGGTCTAATGCCATTTAGAGCCCACTGGAAAGGTGAGAAGCGGAAAAAGGGGGTCCCCAGTCCCCAGAGGTCCCCGTTAAATCCCGTTCCACCAGGCTTTTTGGTCTAATGTCACGTCTCGTTACACCGAACAGCCCTAAAAGGAAAAATAGCAGAATCGGTGCTTGTAATGCTATTGTCAGCAATAGAGACACAGGATAAGATTTTTGGTTTGTTTTTTAAAAGCAAAATGGGGAGGGGGATATGTATCAACCTTCGGTGGCACACTCCAGTGATTCTGAAAAGGGGGTGATACATATTGAGGGTAACACGGTTCTTCCGCAAATATTCATATGTAGAGAGAGGAGTTGAGATGCAGAGAAAGGTAATGGATAAGGGTGGCAATTGCGGAGACGTGAGCAGTGGTTTAATTTCGGTTTTAAGATGAGATTTCGGAGAAAGCGTAGATATTAGCTTTAAAACCGAGAAGATCTGCTTTTAAGGTAATGGTAGTCTAATATGTCATTTTACGGCAGAAATTGGCATTAGTGAGAGTCTTTGCTCATAACGAAGCAAAGATCACTCTGGAAAATGTAACTTTGCGAGCAGGAAATGCATAGAGAGTACATTTTACTGATCATTATTGGACATGACATTACCTTCTGAGCATCTCGCACTATAGGTGCTTCGTCTGTAACGGAATCTTGAAAGTTTTCGGAAAACTTCACGGTCTTTGGAGATTTGAGAAAGTAGCTTAATGCGAAGTAAAACAGAAGATGGAGTGAAACGCAAGTTTCATATGAACTATATGCAAAGGAAATAAATCCTAAAAATACCCGCTCAGGATAAAGTAATTCAGCTCCTTCCTGTTTGACTATTTTCTGTATTTTAATCCTCGCCAATTTAGATTCTCCGAATATCAGTCTCTACTTCCATCAATAGTGAAGTACTGAATGGTAATACAAAGGTACTAAAGGTGCACATAAAACTTTACAGGTACATTTCTTAAGTTTTACAAGGGTGTTGTTATCTTTTTGAAGAATTTAGAAATCACAGATATAGGTATCTACAGGCATTTACTTACTTTTCGAAATGCTTTTCAAGGTGTCCTACCATGTTTTGCTCATACTTAACTGAAATAAAGATTCATACATATACAAATTCATTTAATTATATAAATAATTTATATATACATTAGTCAAAAACACATGTATGGTGTATTTACTGCAGAAAAAATCTATGTAGAATATTTTAATATATTTAGAAAGTTGTATTTTAACAGCCTGGATATAATAAAATGAAAGTTTATTAAAAAGAAGTAGGGTTTTAGGTATAGAATTCATACAGATAAATGAACTTAATTATAAAATTCAATAATTTAAATCATTTACAACAATCTCTTGTTAAAAGTTTCCATAATTTTGTGAATTAATTGAATTATATCTCAACGATCTATTTCTGAACATTTCTATAAATTATTAGATACAATTTATGAGGTCATGAGATCACCCATCTAGAATATTCATGGATTCAATAAATACATTCATATTCTTTACACGCTTAAACTTTTATTTTACTACAATTTTTGTTTTTCGGATATAAAAGACACTAATCATACTGGTATGCACTGAGGAGTTGAAGGTTTAAAAAACAGGTAGTAGTGAATGAAAAAAATAAATGCACTCACAAATAATAGAGAAATGAAACTCTATATTGCACGCTTCTTTTATGCTCGTAATTTACTGTAATTAAGCTTCAGCTGTTTTCGGAATTTTTTTTAATAGTTTACTGTTTTAAACGAGCTCTACATAATGATTTCTATTTTATTATTTATGAAAACTTTTTATATGTAATGATGGTAGTTGAACTTAAAATTTCGTCTTCTTATTTGTAATTTTTTATAGTTTTGTAAAGAATAGTTTTTAACACTTATCAAACCATTAAGCTCATTATTGACTGTAGTCAAATATAAAAAGTTTAAAACTATCATATTTGCATTTTTATGCGTACGGATCTAACTAATACGGAATCCAAAACAAATTCTCGTTAACGTAACAATATATATGGTGTTTTTTGTTCGCGGAAAAAGGAGAGACATGTTTATTAATCACTAAGCGGTTTTTTTCTTGTACAGCATACGGGTAACGCTTTTTGTGTGCAGCATAAAATGCTTGTATATGGTGCTGGTATTGTGTTTTCCAAGCTTACGCTTGTTGATTAACATGTCCAATTAATTCTATTTTACTTTTTGATTCATAGCTGTTGATTCATATACCGTAATACATTGTACATATTAATCTTAAGTGAACATAAGGTATAAAATAGTCAGGGAAAATGCAATTAAAAAATTAATGAAGCTTTATATACATCTAAGACCATAAACAATATTTGGTATTGAAAACCAACCATTGTTTAAAGCTAACAGCTGAATTGTTTAAACCCAATTTTAGAAAAATGAAATTGTAAAGAGAAATAATTTAATTTTTTAGCTCCATCAAGCAAATCTTTTAGTATTTTTATTTAGGGTGAAGTTATTTATATATTTATAAGTTATTAATATTATTTAAGGTGAAGTTATTTTAATATTAAATATATTGTGAAAACATTTTAGTACATTTAGTTTTTAGTAGATTCAGTATTACTGATCTGCAGAACATATATATATATATATATATATATATATATATATATATATATATATATATATATATATATATATATATATATATATATATATATATATATATATATATATATATATATTGGACCAATGAAGGATATTTTACAGATATTTTGTCCAGGAATGCAGTTTTCTTACAGTTTCGGCAATAAAAAATAGACATTCTAGAGACTGGTTTCATTAATTTTTTTAATGAGCAACTAAGTAATGATGAGTGAAATCTAAAGCAAAAATGGAAGTAGCAATTTCAGGAAATACACTTCTACCTCACATGTATCGGGTTATCCAAAAGCCACAACAAACTTTTAAATTGAATGATTTGTTAATGAATAAAAGTAAAAGACGTTTTAAAGAAGAATGAAGACAGAATACGCATTTGATGCATTTTGTGTCAAACATTTGAAAATATATTCTGTCTTTTATAAAAAAATAATTAAAGTAAAAAAAAAATTTTTTTTATCATGGATGACATTCCCGGTTTTATGCTACTATCTAATACAGATTTTTTAAAAGAGCATCTGTATCAAATAATGAAGTGCTTCATGCTTCTTATCGGTTGTGTGAGGGTTTCAGTTACTAAGAAATTCCTTACTATTGGAGTGGGGTGAAGATAATTAAGAAATAATTAAGTAATTAAGATCTCGCAAATCTTCCAAAAAAAGGAGGATACTTAAATATAATCCCTCGTAAACCCCCCCCCTGTCCAATAAAAAGCTGGGTTATACGATAAATTATATTTTCTACTTCTTTTCACTCTATAAGAGATGACTTTTGTGATAACGTGTGGGTAATAAGATGAAATCTAGTTATACTGCAACATTTTTGAGCAGCAAATTATATAACTAAGGTGTTACAATAAACACCATACATGACAATATTAGAAAAATTCATGATTTTTCCAGGTCTTAATACAGTTTGAAAAGTCCGTAGATTTCACTACTTAGTTGTATACTACCGTTGCTCACACAAAAAGTTTCAGAATTAATATCCACATTGATAAACCCCTTTCGGAAAAGGCAAAAATAAATTTTTGGCAGTGCAATATGCAACAGAATATAGCAACTGTACTTCAAATTGGAAGTTTGAAGTTTACTTATAATAATGTTACTTGTATTGTTGTATAAAAAAAGTGCAATAGCATTTCAATATAGATATAGCAATACTTCTATTATGCAAGATTTTTTCCTTTTAATTTTCTTCCTTGAATGATTGTATTTTTTATGCATATATCGGGTGATGATAGGAAACATTAAAAATTATAAAGTTATATTTTAGGCAGTGTAATCTGCAACAGAAAACCCGAACTGGTCTATAAGTCAGTAATTTGGCTTTCATAGATAATAATGATATTTGTAATGTTGTACTAAAAAAGTGTAATAGGAATGAAATACAGATACATATTTCGGGTGACGGCAGGAAGTATTAAAAATCATAAAGTTATACTGCAACATTTAAATTGTAGGCAATGCAATATGCAATGGAAAACCGGAACTGGGCTTCAAATCAGTAATTTGACTTTTACAGATAATATTTGTACTAGTAATACAGATGCAAGGAATACTTTTTTTGGGTGTAATTTATCTTTTAATTTTTTTCCTTTGAATAGCTGTATTTTTTCATACATATTTCGGGGATGACAGGAAGCATTAAAAATGATAACCTTATACTTAAACATTAAGTTTTTAGGCAGTGCAGTATGTAACAGAGATCCGAAACCGGGCTTCAAGTAGGTAATTCGGCTTTCACAGTTAATGAAACACATTGTATGCGGGAGAAGTACTAGTAAATTTTCTGACGATTGATACTTGAGCGCGGGACACTTACTAGTACGGGGTAGTGTAACAACATGGTTTGTTTGTGTTTACAAAAATAGCGGTATATACAAGAAAACTGAGCCGAATGTTTTGTCTTCTACATAGAATCTGAAAACACTGAGACAAATAAAAATTAGTTTTTACGTTAGTCGATGCGGAACCGAAGAACGAGAAAAATTAAAACTATATACTACTATTTCCATTTGATTTTTCATATTTACGATACTATTATAAATTTATTCACTAAAAATATCTTTAGTTTACAAAAATCTTATGGTTGTTATTTATATATTTCTATTTATATATTTGTTTATATATTTCAATATAAAATACGAAAAGTTGGTTAGAAAATTAAATAATTTTCGATCTATTGAAATTTAACTGAATAACTAAATTTACGAGCAAAACGCCCGCTCCCGGTACAATTCCGCTGTGAATTGTACCCTCACACAATCTGTTAATACTTGCACTGTTGTATATAAAAAGACACTTTGACTGAAATACAAATGCAACAATACTTTTTTGAGTAAGATTTTTACCCTTTAATTTTACTTGAATACCTGTATTTTTCCATATAAATTATCTGCGGATGACAGGAAAAACCCAAAATTAGTCCATGTATAACGCGCACTTTGTTATCTGTCCTAAATATTTGATAAAAAATGCACGTTTTACACAGATAAATACGGTAATTTTAGAGAATGCGCTTATATCTCACATGCAAATAAAACCTATTGCATTTACTATGCAGCCAGCTTTCCTCATACAACTTCCACATATTCGCTCGCCAAGGAAGTCCATAACAGAAACAGAAAACACGGCACGAGCTACTCCTTACAGCATTCTCAAACCATAAATTTTTAAATCGAATCTTCCTCCCTTACGATCGCCAAACAACTTTTTTTTCTCTCTCTCTTCCCTGCGACAAATTTCCGATTTCAGACGATACACCGCTTGTGTGTTACTCTGACATTTCCATGAATATGAAAAATGTGGCCCTCGATACAATAAATGTATCTCGTTGTAACGCCCTTCAATTTTTTACGAGCTATTCTGGCCATATATTTCTCCATAATAATGCCAGAAAATGACCATCAGAGGGAAGAAATATGTTTCTTCGGTGGGTTGTGTTATTTATTTATATCAACGAGGGGTCATCTTTATGGGTCCGTTATATATTTATAGATAAATAACGTATTTCCCCCTTCGGATGTTTGCGAGAAATTTTCAGCCATTGCTCGGATGATTTAGGTTTTAAAGGTGAAATTTTGTATTACTGGAATGGGTATTGTGGTCACTCGTGTTTAAATTTTCATTGCTCTAATATCTGCTTTAAGCATTCAGCTGCTACCTTTATACGATGGCTGATATTCTATGCAAAATATTGTTTGGGGTCTTGGTGGTATGAAACGCCATTTATTTTTTGCTCAAATATTTTACACCTTATGGTCACTTAAGATTAGAATATAGAATGTGTATAGGTATAGGATATATGTATCAGCGAGAATAAAAATATTACATGGAAAGACTTGTTTATTATTAAATCTGAGGATAGTTACTCAATATTTTAGAAATAAAGGTTTTTAGAATGTATTAACTATTTTAGAAAAGTAATTTAAATATATTTTCTTTATTCTAAATAACAAAAGGACTTGATTAGTAGTTTGAAAATATAATTATTTTTCATTTGAATTTCGTTGTTTAATATTGGGCTGCTACCAGCTGGCATTCAGCTGCTACCTTTATGAATCAGCTGCTGATATTATATTCAAAATATTTTTTTGCTGTCTTTGGTGTATTAAACCGCATATTTCGCTTAAGTATTTCACGCCTTACAGTCACTTAAGTTTAGAATGTAAAATGTATAAGGATATAGGGCATATAATCATTTGGGATAAACAGATTATATAAAAAGAGTTGTTTATAATTAAAAATTAGGATAATTCTTCAATGTTTTAGAAAATATTAACTATTTTAGAAATAAAGGATTTTAGAATGCATTAACTGTTTTAAAAAGGTAATTTAAATACATTTTCTTTATTATAAATAACAAAAGGACTTGATTGGTAGAATTGAAAATATAATTATTTTTCATTTAAATTTCGTTGTATAAAATTGGGTTTCGTTTTACTATTCAACTGTTATCTTTATGCATCAGCTGATATTCTATTCAAAATACTGTTTGCAGTTTTTGGTGTAAAAAATAGTATTTTTTGTTCAATTATCTATGCCTTATACTCACTTAAGTTTAGAATGTAAAATGTATAAGGATATAGGGCATATAATCATTTGGGATGAAAAGATTTTATAACAAGAGTTGTTTATAATTAAAAATGAGGATAATTACTCAATATTTTAAAAATATTAACTGTTTTAGAAATAAAGGTTTTTAGAGTGTATTAACTATTTTAGAAAAGTAATTTAAATACATTTTCTTTATTCTGAACAACAAAAGGACTTGCTTTGTAAAATTGAAAATATAATTATTTTTCATTTTAATTTTGTTGTTCAATATAGGGTTTCAGCATTCAGTTGCTACCTTTATGCATAATCAAATTTCAGTTAATATTCTGTTTGCTTACTTTGGTGTATTAAACCGCATATTTCGTTTAAGTATTTTACGCCTAATAGTGACTTAAGTTTAGAATGTAGAATGATGTATAAGGATATAGGACATATAATCATTGGGGATGAAAAGATTATATGGGAAGACTTGCTTATAGTTAAAAATGAGGACAATTACTCAATATTTTAGAAAATATTAACTATTTTAGGAATAAAGGTTTTTAGTGTGCATTAATTATTTAGATAACTAATTTAAATATATTTTCTCTATTCTAAATAACAAAAGGACTTGATTGGTAGAACTGAAAGTATAATTATTTTTCATTTGAATTTCATAGTTCAATATCGTGTTTCAGCTGCAACTTTTATGCATCAACTAATATTCTATACAAAATATTGTTTGCTCTCTTTCATGTAAAAAACAGTATTTTTTTTAAGTGTTTTACGCCTTAAAGTCATTTAAGTTTAGAATGTAGAATGTATAAGGGTATAGGACATATAATCAGCTGGGATGAAAAGATTATATACGCAGACTTGTTTATGATTAAAAATAATGACAATTGCTCAATATTTTAGAAAATGTTAACTATTTTAGAAAGAGAATAAAAACAACTATTTTAATTCTGAATAATAAAATGACTTGATTGGTAGAATAAAAATTTATCATTTTAATTTTCGTTGCTGTGATGTCAGGTTGCCTTGAGCTACTACTTTTATTTAATAGCTGATATTCTATGCAAAATATTGTTTGTCATTTTGAATGTAATAAAATAAACATTATTATTTTTAATGTATTTTACAGCGTATGGTTACATAAGATTATATTATATGTTGTATAATGGTATATGTTGTTTGTATCATCTAGAATAAAATGATTATATAGAAAAGACTTCTTTATTATTTAAAACTGGGGATAACTACTATTTTAGATTAGGAAGGTTTTTAGACTATGGTAATTAGTTTAGAAAGAATATAAATAACATTTTTTTAAAAATCTAAATAACAGCTTATGTAGACGAATGGTAGAATTGAAAATTCAATTATTTATCATTTTAATTTCCGTTGCTCAAATGTCGGGTATAATCATTCAGCTGCAGTTACGTAATAACTGATATTCTGTGCGAAATATTGTTTGCAGTCTTGAAAGCGAAAAATGTAATTTTTTTTCCTGAAGAATTTTAAACTTTTCTCTTAGATGCACAATTAAGACTAGAATGTACAATCTGTAAAGGTACATAGTTATATATACATATCTATTCTTTGGGTTGAAATAATTAGATCGAAACCTGCTTTATTATTAAAGCTAAGAATGGTTACTCAGGCTTTATTATTAAAGCTAAGAATGGTTAGATTGTAATTTAGACTAGATTAAACTTTTAAAAAATTACCTTTTCTTTGATGTGTAAAATGGAAAGATTTGATTGGTTGAAATAAAAATATAATTATTTTTCTTTCTAATTTACATTTTCTAATATCGTGTTTGTACATTCAGCTATTTGCTTTATGTAATGGTTGATATTTTATGCAAAATATTGTTTTCTGGTATATAAAACATTGTCTTGGGTGTATAAAACGTTTTATTAATTTAACCCAAATTAGATTTTTCCTAATTATTTTGCATCTTATTGTTATTTAGATTAGAATGTAAAAAGTATAAGGGTATTTATTTTATCAGGAATTAAAGGATCAATCGAAAGACTAGTGATGATATTTAATTAGTGTTTCAGAAAATAAAAGTTTTAAGAATCAAATAAATAATTTGGGAAAATCGTATAAACAACTTTTTTTATTATTTTGAATAACAAAAGAACTTAATTGGTAGAGTTAAAAATTGAATTACTTTTCTCTTGAATCTTATAAAATATATCTCATGCTATGGGGTATTCTAATTGTAAATTCTATGATTAGGATTTATAATTTCTATGATTGGGATTTATAAGTTTCGCATCTGTTCTTTAGTACCACTGTACCACATTACATCTCTGTACCACCATTGTCTATAGGTTGACCCGTTTAGTGTGGTATCGTGTTTATGTATATTCACACTAAGCGTTTTATAAAACAAATTCGTGATTTAAAACATAGTAATTTTTACATAATTTTTTTTTTACAAAAAACTTTTTAGAAACACTGATTAGTAGGCAATGATACAATGCACTAAAAACGCTATTTCATGAGTGTGGTCAAAATCTAAAACCCTCTTGAATCTAAAATCTAAAATCCTACAGAATTAATGCTACAGATTGTATAAGACAAATTCTTGTCAGAAGCACAAACTTTAATATCCTATATAATAATAGCCTAAGTTATCTGTCCATCTGTCCTCGAATTTATGAAGCGGTTGGACCTGGAATGGATAGGGACATCCATATTGGATTCCTGATGAGTTAGGGTTAGCAAAATTCAAAGCGAGTCTTTAAAACGTTCGAAATCCATCCCTTCCCCCTTTTCGAGCGTTTAATACCATTATATCAAGCCCTATTTTCCCCAGTTAAGAGCTATTCAATTTATCACTTTATCACATATGCAGTAGATGAAAATAACATTTTTATCTAGCATTAGGACGTCATTCCTTTAACCATCTCATTTAATCATTTCTTATTTTAAATTATTTAAATATCTTCTGCATTATTTTGATACGTTTTATCACTGAACTTAGATATTACGTAAATAATTTTCTTTTATATTTGGATTAAATAATAGATTAGGTACATATGTGATAATTTTAAATTTAATCATCGATTATTTTTTGTTGCAAAGAAAATTTTATCACCGGTATTAACAAAAAACTCTTTTCATAAAAGCTTAGGAGTCTATTTCAAGGAACTTAGATATTACGTAAATAATATTTCTTTATATTTGGCTTAAATAATAGATTAGATACATATGTGATAATTTAGAATTGAATCATCGATTATTTTTTGTTGCAATGAGAATTTTATCACCGGTATTAACAACAAATTCTTTTCATAAAAGCTTAGGAGTCTATTTCATCGAAACTTAGATATTAAGTAAATAATTTTCTTTTATATTTGGATTAAATAATAGATTAGGTACATATGTGATAATTTTAAATTTAATCATCGATTATTTTTTGTTGCAATGAGAATTTTATCACCGGTATTAACAACAAATTCTTTTCATAAAAGCTTAGGAGTCTATTTCATCGAAACTTAGATATTAAGTAAATAATTTTCTTTTATATTTGGATTAAATAATAGATTAGGTACATATGTGATAATTTTAAATTTAATCATCGATTATTTTTTATTACAAGGAAAATTTTATCACCGGTATGAACAACAAATTCTTTTCATAAATGCTTAGGAGTCTATTTCAAGGACTAATAAATATTTAGTGTTTAAGTTATATATCTTTGAAAATTAAGAAGTTTGTTCGCTTGCGTATTTATTTTTTTATTCATAACCACACGGTTTGACTAAATGAATTCAACGTGATTCTAAACAGCATTTGCTGTATTGGGAGACTTATGCTAGTATGAAGATAAACAAATTATTGAGCGTGTATCAGATAATTTTCATGCAAAAAACAAACCATTTTTTTACGTGCCTCATAGAGTACTTTACAATTCCGGAAAAGTAAAAATTTTACTAATCCCGTCATATGACGGGCTATATGTGTTCTATTCTCAAAAAAATAGTCTTTGGGATAGCAAATTAGTATTCAAAAAAAATTAAACATTCGACCACAAACTTCAACATCAGCAACAACTTTTATTTTCTTTTTCCCCAACTCTTTTCACGTTGCCACCGACGAGAAAAAACAAAAACAGCCGAGCTCGCGGCAATATGCTAGTCATTTCAATATTGAATAAATAAGAATTGTGAAATATAATTAATATTCTGAAATAGAATTAGAATTTTAAAATTAGAATTTTAGAAAAAAGGGGCTTTGTTAAGTTTTGCACGATAACATAAACTGCTTCTGCACCTCATTTCATGCCTTTAGATTATTCCGTCTATGTGGTATCGTGTTTATATACATGCCAATAATGTTTTATCATATTTTTCGTGATTTGTAACGATATTTTTATCTATCACAAAAACTCTCTTATGAACATTAGTCAGCAGTCACAGATTCCCTACCTTTCTCTCCAGAAATCTCTTTTAGATACGTGCTGCAAAAATATCTATGACAAACCACTATCTTAATGGAACAATAGAAGAGTGATATTGCGGTTATATATATCGTCCCTATTAGAGGATAAATCAGTTGGATACAGACAAAACAAATTATCACCACTGAATCTAGGTTGCGATCAAACTGTCACCAACATTATATCACGCAGAAATAATGCCGCGTTTTTCTTTTGGTTTCATGGTCATCATCCTTAGCGTATGAGCATTACCTCTTTTTCAATGATGGGGTCGATTCGGGTTAAAAATTGCTTGGAGATTACGGTAGAGGCAATAAAAAATAATGGAGGAACAGATTAAAATTGCTATATTTTACTTTTTTTGCGTTAGAGAGAAAAATGATTCTATAAAACTTTCATTGGGTCAAAATTTTAAAAAGAACGCTTTGTTATATTAAATAAGAGAGTTGTACAGTACATTGTTCAAGTCATATTGATCGGTTATTTAAGATCTTGAAATCAACCATAATGGTTTCATGTATTCCTATCTATCTAAGTTTACTTACATATACATCCCCTATATGATACATCCCATATGATAACATGATACATCCCCTATATACATCCCCTATATATTAATAACCTAAGTTATCTGTCCTTCTGTCCACGAATTTATGAAGCTGTTAGACCTGGAATGGATAGGGGTATCCATATAGGATTCTTAAAGAGTTACTGTTAGCAAATTTCAACGGAGTCTTTAAAACGTTCGAAATCCCCCCTTCTCCCCTTTTTGATCGTTTAATGCCATTATTTCAAACCCTATTTTCCCCAGTTAAGAGCAGGCGATTGAATTTATCAATTTATCACATTATAAGTAGATGAAAATTTTTTTTTTCTAACATTAGGACGTCATTCCTTTAACCATCTCATTTAATCATTTCTTATTTTAAACTATTTAAATATAGTCTGCATTATTTTCATATGTTTTATCACTGAACTTAGATATGACGTAAATAATTTTTTTTTATATTTGGCTTAAATAATAGATAATTTACATATGTGATAATTTTAAATTTAATCATCGATTATTTTTTGTTGAAATGAAAATTTTATCGTCGGTATTAACTACAAATTCTTTTCATAAAAGTCTAGGAGTCTATTTCACGGACTAATAAATATCTCACTTTTAAGTTGTATATCTTTGAAAATTAAGAAGTTTGTTCGTTTGTGTGTTTGTTTTTTATACATAAACACATGGTTTGACTAAATGAATTCAGCGTGATTCTAAACTGCATTCACAGTATCGGGAGACTTTAGAGAATGAAGGTACAAAAATTATTGAGCGTGTACCAGATAATTATCAACCAAGAAATAAACCATTTTTTTTTTTTTTTGCCTACCTCATAGGGTACTTTACAACTCTGGAAAATTAAAAATTTTATTGATCCTGTTATATGACGGGCTATATGCTAGTATATTTATATACATTTAATAGGGGCTCACAACCAGCCATATTTCAGTTACAAAAGGGTTAATAACTTGTTATATCATGTGTATGAAACATACATATACTAGAAAACACCCTAGTCACAAAGCGTTATCTGAATCTAATTTAAATTCCAGGAATTCATTATGAAAGGTTTATATTTAAGGCTTACCTAAGGGAGGGGGTGAAATCTTAATTAATATAAATAAAATGCACTGGCACGTTTAATTGTCTCATTGCTGTTTTGAATAGATTTTCGTGTACCTGAATACAATAGCAAAGCAAATGCACATTAAAAACTGTTTGTCGCATTAGACACGGAGATACGATGAGCATTGGGTAAAAGGTATTAAAATTGGACTACCAAAATAATAAGTAAATAAACAAATAAATAAACAAAAAAAGCATTAATATTTTTTTAGTTTATCCGACTTCTGAAAAATCAAGCCTTTATGAATCTAAATTGTCATTTCCATTAAGCAATTTGCAAAATATTCATTTTATTTTATTTGAATTTAGTTCAACAATTGCTTTTTCATCAGGTGTGAAACTGGAAAGAGAAATTGTATCTTGAACATATTTTTAGATTTTTTATTGCATTTAACTTTGTTTCGCCAAGAGAAAAAATAACATGCATTATTTGGCAATATTGGTTGTTAGTGGGAGCCTATAATTTCATTATAATTTTTTATATTAGCTATTCTTATATTTGGCAATTTTACAATTAAAGCTTAAGTAAACCAAGATGACACTCCATGATATACATTGGATTTTGAATCTATAGATTTAAAAAAAATTAACTACCCAAAATAGTAGGTACTTTTCTCTTATTTAACAGTGAAGAAGGATACTAAAAAAATGAGATTTATTTACAAAATTTTATTTCAATTTTTCCCCAATTATTTGCAAGCAAATTTTTTTACTATATATACAAAAACTTATTATAACGAATTTACTCCCGGAGTGCTTCGAGGTTTGCCGTTTATCAAATAGGAACAACAAAAAAGACTAGTTATAAAAAGGGAAATAGCTTTAAGAATGGCTGATTTATCTCTGAAAAGTAGTTTAACAAGGTAGATGCTATATATTGGTTTGGTTTGAAGTGCTATGGTGTACATTTTTTTAATACATGAGAGTTAGTGAGATCGGGACCTTTTAAAGCCGATTTCGAATGGCTGCGAATATTCACGTGAGAAACATGAACTCCTGCTGTATACAGGACTTCAGCTGTACTAAAATGAAAATGTCGATTCTAGGTACAACGAGTAGATTGTTCGAATATTTTCTACTTAATGGCAAATAAAGTATTTACTTTATGAGATGGCCGAACGATGGCCGAACGGTTAGGGTGCTGGCCTTCGGAACTGGAGTTCATGGGTTCGAATCCCACTATGGCATGGATGTTCGTAGTCATTCGGAATCGGCTACCTAAGTAGTAGGTCCCGGTCTCATTAGCCCTCGTCTTGCAAAAAGTAGACCTAGCGTTCCCAAACCAAACTTTATGTGATGCAGATTATTAAAGAACAATATCAACGTTACTGATGTAAAAACCGTTCTCATTTGTTATGCATTCCCGCACTCTAGAAAAAAAGTCTATCAATAATATCTTGCTCTTCAAGAAGTGCAACAATATCACTAAAAGTATTGTGAGACCAAGGCACTTGTAGGTCCAAAGTACAACATATTTTCTTATAATTACATTTACCGATACTTGTGTCCTACTCAGGGATTAGTTAGTTGAAGTTTGGGTAATGATTGTTTAAAAATATAAAATATAATCAGCTATATTACGTAAATTTCTTGTCTCTAATTTAGTACTTTGATTACATATTCATTTAGGAGTAGGATACCCCAAAATATGTTTTAATGGTGTTTTGCATTTTGTGTTCGATCTAACAATGCTCGTCACTTATTAGATCGGTTGTTTGATTTAAGTTGATTATTAAAATTAAAATTACTAACTTAATTATGTTAGTATTTGTACTTTACGCATTACTATATTTTAATAAATTTACCATAGTAGGACAGACATTTTTAAATACATAAAGCTTCCAAGTTTTATTGGAGAAGTTATAAAAATGTAATTTACCATATTTTAGAAATATAATTTTTAGACAGAAAAAAATATTGGAAATTTTAGCAATTACAATTCATTATAAAAAATGCTGGGCAGACAATTTTCATAGAAATTTTAATACATTGCTGTTTGGAATAATTAAAATTTTGATCAATGCTAGAAAAAAATTAGGCTAGAAACTTTAATCCAATTTTACCATAAAACTGCAATTTTTTTTTTCAAATTTGATTTAAATACTTCGCTTTTATTTAGCTGATGACAGTCTGACATGTCAAAATACGACAGGTTCATCTGATGGACAAATACTGTGTTTGTCCTATTTTCCGGCTACATTTTTTCTCTCTCTCCAGAGGTCGCTAGCAATTTAAATAAACTTGTCGATAACCCTAAACATCCCTCATCTCCATATTTATGGCAACCCTGTCAGAGTCAAAACCCCATTTTTCAAAGTTGTTAGTCCGCGATGTTCCAACAGTGATTTATTTTCATATAAAGGCGATTTCCTTTATATTGCCCGTCGTTTAAGATTTACGACCTAGCTTCAAAATGATCATTGTAGACTACTGTGAGACAAGCCTGTAATTGTAAAGAAAAAAAGGGAGAATAATAATAAAAATTAAAAATAAAATATAAAATGGGGTCACTCGACTTTATTCTCCCTTCCGATATTACGTACACTCTGGAGAGAATGCCGATGAATAGATTTAGTTAGCATCAGCCCCTCCCTCCCTTCTCTTCCTTTCCTCATCCATTTTTCAACCTCTTTTCAGATTTTTCCCTTTATTTGAATTTGGATTGGAATTTTCCCTCCCTCCCCTTCCACTTTTTTCCCTACCGCACGAGGGTGCTGTCAGTTTACTACTTTATTTGAAGAATGAAGTTAACTGAATTATGAATTAATTTCAAATAGTAAAACCGAGAGGAGACTTTGAAATCATGTATACAGTTTGATTAATGACTTTCCGAGTTTAAGTATTTGAAAAACTGATTCGTCGGGTCTCTCGCGTCTTTGCTTTTGTTAACATAGACGTCAGGGAGATAGCATTTTATTTTTATTTCATTTTGCAGGGGTGTCAAACTACGATTATTCTTGTGGCTCCCAAGAATTTATAGTAGCTTTACCTATTTGAGGGAATTATACACTTGTATACTAACCCATTCACTTATGTATTGTGTACAAATTAAAGAGAAATTAATTTTATGAGTTACTGTACTGAAAATGGTATTCTTGGATAGTGGTTTATATTTTATAAAGTCTCCAAGGCCACATTGGAGATATGGGGACCCCTGCTATGGCTCGACGATGATGAATGTAGTATCCGCAGGGATCACCACATACATATAATCATCCTCAGAAGGGATTTGTATGGTGCAGTTAAAATAACACAACTTCAGGCGTACGCATTTATTTAAGATTATATAAACAATAAACAAACAAACATCAGCATCCTTGATGGAACCAAGCCTCTGTGCTACTGGCACGCTGACTCTTATGTAGTCAGTCAGCATACAGATATTTTGCATATTTACAATGGTGTGCTGCCACAAATGAAACTACAATAATAAAACTTCACAAACGTTAATAAATATCAATTCATATTACAATATGTCAGTACAGTACAATAAATTACAAAACACTTTATAAAGACTAAAAATATACAAAACATTGAGATACGACATATGACGTCTATCATCGCAAAATTTGCGTAATCACCAGAGAGACTATGCAAGACACACTTTCATAACTGAGCAATTTTTGTAAAATTCTACAGGTAGAACAGAGTTGAAATAATACATACATAGTTTATTTAAAACAAAGGTTTAGTCATTCCATTGCTTAAAACTGTTAGAAACCTATGTGTTATAAAAAAAAGTTACATTTCTGTTGTGTCCTGAAATTTGTACACTTTTAAATAAAATAAAAATAAACAAGAAAGAATAATAAATAAAAACAGGAAAAGAAAGCTTGTTTAGAGTTTTAAAGCAAAATAATTAAAGCTCGTATAACACCAATAAAAATTATTTTTCATTAGCATCGAAGAGTAAAATTAAAAGTAACCCGGCCCCCTAAAAAATTGAATTTTTAAGACTATCACTCAACATTCTTGGTTTATGTGAATTAATATTGACAAATGCAAGAAAAAAAATGTAACCTAAAAAAACTTAAACTAATAATGTACAAGGAATAACTTTCGAAGGATATTTTAGTGGGACTTTTGTGGATGGTTACTTGCATCTACCAATGAACGGATGCCCAACATCAACTCCGTTAATTTTAATGTCAGAAAATAAGCCAAAATGAATCCGCATGTCGAGTTCTGTACTGATTTTTTTGTGAATTTGTCGAGTTAAAACACTAGCTGTGAAATATTTTACTCTAAAAATGTTTCCAGGACCCAGTGACTGTTACCTGTTTTACGATATGTAGTAAGAATGACTTTTTTCAGTCTGATCCTATTAAGTAAAATTTAAAGATTTTCATATGAGGCTTGAATGGCTGAAGTGGGAATTGAGGGAAGCTGCAAATTAAACAAGACAGGCTGTGCATTTAGACGATAAATTTGATACTTATATTAAATTCTGAAGTTTATTTTACTTTGAAAAGTATTAGTAGCAAAGAGACAAAATTAAACAAAAACGAAATGTTTTGCCTTTTTTTTTCTGGCCAGATTATAAATACTAGGTTTTACTCTTGTGTCATCAAGGGCCATCCATGAGTAAATTAGTTTTGAAATCACATGTTACCTAATGCATTAAAAGGGTCACTGAAAATGTGTTAAAAATTATTTTTAAATATTCTCAATCCTTTAGATTAAGAACTTCGTATAAGGTTCAAGAGAGGGTTAACTTTCTAGGAGTTAACTGATTGCTCTTAAACACGAAATTAGCTTGGTGTGTACATATAAATCTACGATCATCAAAATCATTCCATGTGGATATGCAGCGGATGTCCAGTTCACAAGTGACAAAATTTAAGGGCTTAAAGGCTCTAAAATTTAAAGCGACAATTATCAGCTGGTACTCTATGAATTTGCAGTTAAATGTGACTCCCACGCTATTCAATGATTTTTTGTCCAATTTACAAGCATGGTAGTTATTATCATTTTTACAATAAATTATTTCTATTTAAAATACATGACGATGTTCTTTATTTCCTTGTTTAGAGTTTTCAAGCATAATAATTAAAGCTCTTATAAGGCTAATAAAATTATTTTTCATTTGCATCGAAGAGTCAAATTAAAAGTAACCCAGTCCCTTTCCTAAAAAATCGAAATAAGACGATCACTCAACAGTCTTAGTTTATGTGAATTAATATTGACAAATTCAAGAAGAAAAAGTAGCCTAAAAAAACTTAAACTAATAATGTAAATTGAATAACATTCGAAGAATATTTTAGTGAGACTTTTGTGGATGGTTACCTGCATCTACATATGAACGGATGTCCAACACCAGCTCCGTTAATTTTAATGTCAGAAAATAAGTAAGAATGAAGCCGCGTGTCGAGTTCTGTACTGATTTTTAGTGAATTGGTCGAAGTAAAAACACTAGCTATGCAAAATTTTACTTCAAAAATTTTTCGAGGACCTCAAAATTGACGCCATCTGATTGTAAAACCCTAGTTCCTGTTACCTGTTCTACGTTATGTAGAAAGAATGAAATCTTCAGTACTATCCTATTAAGTAAAATTTAAGGATTTTCATACGAGGCTTGAATACCTTAAGTGGTTTGGTTTTTGGTTTGGAGTACTACGGTCTACTGTTTTGCACACGAGGGCTAATGAGACCGGGACCTACTGCTTAAAGCCGATTCCGAACGGCTACGAACATCCATGCCATAGTGGGATTCGAACCCACGAACTCCGGTACCGACGTTCAGCGCCCTAACCAATCGGCCAGCGTTCGGCGAACACCTTAAGTGGAGAGTGAAGGAAGCTGCAAATTAAACAAGACACACAGTGCATTTAGACGATAAATTTGATACTTATATTAAATTCTGAATTTTATTTTAATGTGAAAAAAAAGTATTAGTAGCAAAGAGATAAAATTAAACAAAAACAAAATGTTTTGCTTTCGTTTTTTTCCCCAAATTATAAATACCAGGTTTGTTTTTAATCTTCTGTTACCAATGGCCATCCATAAGTAAGTTAATTTTGAAGTTACATATGTTACCTAATGCATTAAAAGGGTCACTGAAGATAAAAATGTGTTAAAAAATTATTTTAAACTATTTTTTAATCCTTTAGATTAAGAACTTCTTATGGGGTTCAAAAGAGGATTAACTTTCTATGGTAGTTAACTGATTGCGCTTAAACACGAATTTGGATTGGTGTGTATATATAAATCTACGATCATCAAAATCATTCCTGGTGGATATGCAGCGGATGCCCAGTTCACAAGCGACAACATTTAAAGGCTTCAACTTCAGCCGGTACCCTATGAATTTGCAGTTAAATGTGACTTCCACACTAGTCAATGATTTTTTTGTACAATTTACAAGCACAGTAATTTATTATCACTTTTACAATAAATTATTCCTATTTAAAATACATGACAATGTTCTTTATTTCCTTGTTTCTTTTGATAAGCCTCAATAAAGGAATTTTCGTACACAAAATTTTAAGTATTGTAACTTTACACATGACCATGATTCATCTTTGATCACGATTATATTTGTTTTATACTTACAGTTAAAAAATTATTAACAACAAAATTAATCATTTATATAGCGTTATGTGACTAAAATACCCTATGCCGCAGAAAGTCTTAGATAAGCTTTTGGGGTGTTCATTGTGTTCTACAGGAATACCCAAAATAATTTACACATGACCACGAGTATCTTCAATGGCTCGAAGTAAGGTTAACCTCACGCCTGCATGCATTGAACCAGAGGGTTGAGCTTATATCTTAGAAAAGAACACTTATTCCCAATATATTTTCAAATCGATTTTTTTTTGTGGATGATAAGCTTTTGGGGGTGCTCCTTTTTTTTTTGTATTCTACTGGAACTCCGAAAGTAATTTACACGTGGTCATGATTATCTTCGATGGCTCAAAGTAAAGTTAATCTCACGACTGAATGTAATGAACCAGTGAGTTGATCTTATATCTTAGAAAAGGACACTTATTCTCAATATATTTTCAAATCAAGATGTTCTATGGATGATAAGCTTTTAGGGTGTTCATTGTGTTTTACAGGAATTTCCAAAATCATTTACACATGACCATGATTATCTTCGATGGCTCGAAGTAAGGTTAACCTCACGAGTGAATGCAATGAGCCAGTGAGTTGAGCTTATATCCTAGAAAAGGACACTTATTCCCAATATATTTTCAAATCGAGATGCTTTATGGATGATAAGCTTTTAAGGTGTTCATTGTGTTCTACAGGAATTCCCAAAATAATTTACACATGACCATGATTATCTTCGATAGTTAGAAGTAAAGTTAACCTCACGACTGAATGCAAGGAGCCAGTGAGTTGAGATTGTACCTTTGAAAAAGACACTTAGGGCAGTCACACCAAAGTAGTTTAACGGCTAACCGCGATTCATCTCTGTTTAAACGGAGAATTGCGTCCCACCATTGGTTAGTACCATGGATTAATCGTGGTTAGAGGTTAAACGACTTTCATGAGACTGGTCCTTATTCCCAATATATTTCCAAATCTAGATGTTTTATGGATGATCACGATTATCTTTGATGACTCGAGGTAAAGTTAACCTAGCGATTAAAGACAGTGAATCTCTGAGTTGAGCTTTTGCTTTGAAAAAAGCCACTTACATAGATCGAGATAGCGATGAGATAGATAGCAAGTGAACGATGGCGAATTTAGACTTTATCGCCGCTGCTTCCAAACCTTTACAGTGCACATTTATTACTCTTCAAATTCAATATCTGAAGAATGTCTGTTATTTCCTCGAAATCCGATTCTATTTATCTGCGTCAAATACAGGCTATGTGTTTTGAATATCCTATTTAAATTGCGTTTACTGCGCTTATGGTGATAAGCAAAAAGAAAAAGCAACAGCTAATATAAATGCTCTTTTCCAGATTCCTTATCTGCGGAGCGTTTCGCCGCAATCCAATATTGCGCTTTTTTTTCCCTCTGCACCCTATCAAGAGAGATTTATCTTCGTTGATTCATCTATCAATAAATACACTCTAAAGAAAGGAATCTGTTTCGCAGAACACAACGCAAGTGTTTCATCAATGTCAGAAGTCCTTTAGGACGCGGATTTACTTCTAAAGTTTCTGTTCTGCATCAAGCGGGCGGATTTTCAGCACTATGTTCCAATATTGGAAAAAATTTTTGATACTGAAAGGAGATACAGAAACCTTCTGTTCGAATTTCTGGTTCAATTTTTCAAGTTTGGATGGTAAATTTGGAGATATAGAACGCGATTGCGGATGATGTTGAATTATTTAACGAAAAAATAAAAAAAGAGAGACCAGGATCGGATGTCATGTATTTTTTAACTAGATTCCATCGGAGATGCTTATAACTGCGTAAATTATACGGTGACTTAGAGATGACGTCTGAGAAAAAAAAAGTATTGATTGGGAAATTTTTTTATTTGGGTTTCTCCCGAGGGTGATTGTGGGATTTAGTTCTAAGATTCCACAGTATCATTAAATATTGTAAAACAAAGTATGCCATAACTTATGTGAAATCATTTTTATTGTTATTGTTATTTGGTATACAAATCACCAAATAAATCATAAATCATTTTATAGAAGTTTTGAATAAAATGTCATTTTTGTCCTACTTATCTGTGATACTTATAACCTCGTAAATTATACGGTGACTTAGATATCTAAAAAAAAAAGTATTGATTGAGAAAATTTTATTTGGGTTTATATAGAGTGTGAATTTAGAAAATGTGGAGATTCCACAGTACAAAGTATACCATAACGTATGTGAAATCATTTCTGTTGTTATTCATAACAAAGATTCAAAATAATCCATAAATCGTTTTATAAAAAGATTTGTGATTCCACAGCCTCATAAATATCAGCACAAATTATACCATAACGTTTGTGAAATCATTTTTGTTGTTATTCAACATACAGATTCAAAATAAACCATAAATCGTTTTATAAAAAGATCTGAGGTTCCACAGCCTCATAAATTATCAGCACAAAGTATACCATAATGTATGTGAAATAGTTTTTTGCTGTTATTCAACATATAGATTCAAAATAAACCATAAATCATTTTATAATTCAACACACAAATTCAATATAAACCTTTAATCGTTTTATAAAAAGATCTGAGATTCCACAACCTCATAAAGTAAGAGCACAAAATATACCATAATGTATGTGAAATAATTTTTTGTTGTTATTCAACATACAAATTCAAGATAAACTAAATCGTTTTGAGAAAATTTTAAATAAAACCAGCTATTAATGTATAAAACGCACAAATAGATGCAGTGAGGAAGAAGCTTGTTAAATGTTTTCCTTTTCTTATTTTATTTGAGCATATTATACTTGAATATCCATTTTGTCAGGATTTTGTTATTTATGATGCTTATAACCTCATAAATGATACGGTGAATTAGATTTGACATGTATGAAAAAAGTATTGATTGGCAAATTTTTTATTTGGGTTTCTCCTGGGGTTGATCGGGGAGGGGGGGGGAAATTAGATCAGAAATTTCCCAACATAATTTCCTATTGTAAAACTAAATATACCATAACACATGTGAAATCATTTATATTGTTACTCGGTATACAAATTATAAAATAAATCATAAATATTTATATAAAATTTTAAATAAAACTAGTTACTAGTGTTTGAAACGTTCAAATATATACTTTGAGGTAAAAGGTGGTTATTCTGTAAAATAGGTAAGTTTTTTTCTTTGTTGTGTTTTTTAGTATATTATGCTCGAATATCTAGTTTGTTATATCTACTTGTAATGCTTATAACTCCGTAAATTAAAATTTGACTTAGAAATAACTTCTAAGAAAAAAGTATTGATTGTTTTGTATTGAAATTTTTTATTTGGTTTTCTCTTGAGAGGGATTTGGGGGTTTAGATCTCAGATTCCACAGCCTCATAATGTTTTAGCACAAAGTTACGTATATAAAATCATTTTTATTGTTATTCAACATTCATATTACAAAATAAGACATAAATTTTTTCATTTAAATTTTAAACAAAACTAGGTATTAAATTATTAAATGCTCAACTATATGCAGTGAGGAAAGAGCTTGTTATCTGTAAAATTGCTGAGTGCTTTCCTTTAGAATATTGTGCAGGAATATTCATTTGTATATACCTACCTTTGATGCTTATAATTCTTTGTGGCTACTTAGAGAGAGCCAAGTGATTTTGATTTTACATTGTATAAGAAGTTAGTAAGAAATTTGTACAATTTGAATTATTTAAAATTTCGAATTCATCGAGTTTGAATTAGCCAAATTCGACTGCATTTAAAACAAAATTCAGTAAAATCTAAAAAACAAATGATACTACATAAAAAAATGTAGTTGAATATTCAGTAACCATTTCATTTTTCTAAAAGGACAGTTTTTTAAACTGTAGAAAATTTAAAATGAAATAAGAATTTTGCAGTTGTTAAAAGTTATCAGATACCTTTAAGACACGAGTACATTTGCATACTTAATGAAAGTTTTCTGTATAAGGTTTGAAGTAGTTATAAATAAAATGCTTTTTTAAGCACACAGATCAATTACAAATGTATCAAAGACCTTTTCTAGATTACCGAATTGGCAGTAATGCATCTCAATTGCATTAGTATTACGTTTATCATAGTAATATATTTATAACAGAGCAGCTGTATATATAAGAAGCCACAGATGACTGCATGCATAATTATTGATTGATTATGATTGACTCCAGATTTTTTGCATGTGAAAATGAAATTTATGTTTGATTGAGTTCTTCCATCCTTCTCGAGGTCATTGTAAGTTATGAGCTCTTTTCCAGTTTTAAAATATCATAATCAGTGGAATTATTTGGAAGTATAATATAGTATTATTTTTTTTCTTCTGTAAATCATATTAGGTAATGAAGTCTTATAACAGAGTAGTATTATGAAATGCAATTAACAACAAATTACAGACGACTTTTCTATTCACATAGTTTCCTTTAAAAACTTGATAGATTATAAGCAAGAATTGACAGATAATTTTAATGTTGCTTGAACTAAATAAAGATCAAAATTGAACTCCAGCTGCATTTTTTTTCATTTAATTCCAGTATCGCATTTATACAATCCATAATCATGAAAATAATCTATAACTGATAAAATATTTATCAAAAATAAAAATAATTAGCCAATTAAACCGATACATATATCAAATCTTGAAGAAACTATAACTTTCAAATGCTACAATGATTTTCACTCAAAACTTTTAAGTTTTGATTAATGAAATCTAAAAGTACATTTTACGATGTCTTTAGATTTTTGAAAATGACATTGTTGAGTTTACATTGTTATTTTAGATTATTTAAATAACTTGATAGCTGATATATTTAATGGAACAGGATAACATATATTTCCTTTAATTTTAATAAAAGAAGCATGCAAAACTTAAATAAAGCTAAAAGTTAAAAGTTAAAATAAAGCAGCATTTCATTTTCTACAAGTTTCAATAAAACTTAAATTTTAACAAAATTTATAGTACCCAGATAAATGTATAAGTACTTCAGCATCATACATAGGCGAATGCATGTGTATTTCATGTAAGTATATTTAGAAATATTATTTTTATTCACTATAAAAGAACTTTTCTTTCTTTTATGTTATGTGAAATTATAGATTAAATAATTGTAAAAATCTTCAAAACATTTTGAGAAAATTAATTCATAAAAAACGTTTAAGAATTCAATATTGCCATATTTGCGAGATCATCTGTATAAATATGATTCACCAAAAATTTATATTTACTGTCTTTCATTTTGTCTATATTGATTTTGAATATTTACACTTTGTATGTATAAAATTTAAAGATTAATGTGTGTTTCCTAAAATATTCATATATTTCGTTACTAGTAATAAATCTCTGTGCTATGGTCCAGGACATCAACTCATCAACAAGTGCTTGAGATTTTTGAAAATTTTCATGTTCTTTCATGTTCTTAACACTAAACATACCATATAACGGGTCAAATGACCCATAAGGTTTGTGTAAAAAATGCGATGGGAAATGAGTTAAAAATTCTTATTCTTTGTGTTTGCAATATATAAAAATTGACAATATACAATTTTGTTTAATTATAATGAAGTGTATTTGTCTATTTCCTTCCAATTTTCATATTTCATACATTTATAATCAGAAAAAATCCGGTCATTTGACCGGCTATGGTAGAAATAGGTATGCATTAAGTGTTGGTATGTTTAGTGTTAATACGCCTTGAGATTTAACAATGCATACGAATTCATGCTTTAAGCATATATAGCCATAAGAATTTTTATATGATGTAAATAAATACTTTTAACTCACGTTTTACAACCGAAATCATGAATTTCTCCTTTTAAAATGGAATAAAAGCGATTATTTGCATTGCTTTCCGTAAATGCATTCACGCTATTCACACCGAAAAGAAAAGAAAATCTCATCTTCCACAGTATCTCCCAGCTAGCATACACGCACACGATACCTCCCGAATGCCGGTATATAAGAGTAGTGCCAGTCGCCCTTCCGCTTTATCCCCTCATATTATAAATTGTGTCTCGATAAGATCCCATTCGTCCGTGTTATCTGATCCCATTGAAATCTTGCATACCACATCCACCGGGAGATCCCCACTTCAAGTCTTTTGAAAAGCCGTATCCGAAACGCTGATAATGGTTCAATAACACCTTGAATCCTCGTGTTTTTCGCTGCTGCTGGAAGAAGTTCGGCTTACCTTGACATCGGGCCACACGGCTTACAAAGGATACAATGTCTCAGTTTGATGTAAAATCTGTCATGTCGTGACTCTTCGTAATGGATCAAGCTCTGTGGTGGGTCCTCAGGCATTGTGAGGAGATATCAAAAGGGAATATCACTGGTTATAATAGAGAGTGCGATCTTATTCTTTTGGTTATACAAGAAGCATCGCACTGAGATACGTCCTCATACTCACAGGGTTGCTGCAACTTCGCGGCCTGTCTTATTGATCTTCTTGGAGATTGATCTCCATTTACTATCGTTGCGATCTAGAGCAATAATTATACGAGGCAGGATATAATGACAGTTCCGGGCCATCAGAATCCAGAAACAGTAGATTCTGAGGCTGTCTTGGGAGAGGATATTGTGCTGTTAAATTATATATCCATATCGAATCATAGTCAGTCTAAAAATAATCTTAGTTACAGACATTTTGGAGATGGGAAAGTACAAGTTTTAAATATTTTTTTTGTTATTTGAATATTTGAGGTTTTTTTTTAAAATCATCTATAGGTTAAAATTTTTAAAAATCAGGACTATATTACATGTGATAAATGGCTAAGCATAAATCTCGACAACTTTTTATTCAGTATACATCAAGAGGCCAAAATTATTTAACTTAAAAGCCTATTGGGATTATTTCTAGATTATATTAAATAAACTGATTCTTTATAACAGACTAAATTGTAAGCAAAAGTTCTCTTTAGTCACAAGAAGCCTCCTGGTTATCATATAGTAACAACTCGGATGATACTTCAGAGAACGAAATGTCCTTGAAAGATTTATTCACTAGGGTAAAGAGAACTCTACATTTATAAGGCAGATATATATTTAAATATATGTATGTAATATTGGGCAAGACTCATTCAAAATCACAACATAGTTTATTTCTGGTAAGAAACATTAAATCCATACAACAGGCAAACACTTTTACAACCTCGTGCACATAGACAATGTCATCCCGCACATACGCTTTTCAAGTAGGGATTCCTCAGGTAAAAAGACTACGAATAATCCCTAATCACAATTGATCACGTGATAAAAAATACCCATGTTTAAAGAGAACGCGCTAACTATTGGCTAAAGTAGTACAGACAGAGGCTGAATTAAGTCTATAGCGTGTCTGGAGGGAAAAATCAGAATTACCGTGCAAAACCTGAACTTACTTTATGAACAAAAGTTATTAAATTAATATTAAAATACGTTAATAAGAGATTTTAATATTACATGTATATGTGTGTGTGTGTGGTGAGTGTATCTGTTCGTTAATCCCAGAAAGCATGAGTGTTTTGATCCGTATAAAATAACATGGTAGAAGGTACTCTGGTTAACTTTATTAATTTTCGAGCTCATAATAATAATAAGTTGTGAAATGGTGAAGTTATTTTCGTATTAGAATAATTCATTTGCATAAAAATGAAGTGAAAACTGCTAATATTAGATATGTACCGAGATACAATTATTTCCGCATTTTGCTTCCTTGGATTAAAAGATGTACATAATTACGGAATGGGTTGAATTTTTGCGATCTAATTTTCTGTCATATTACATTATGACTATTATAATAATTCATAAAATAAGTAATTTGAATCAGTTTCTTAATTTCGAAAAATTCTCTGTTCACTTAAAAGCTACGCATTAATATTGATGTTCACTTTCCTGCTAAATTTTAAGTTGAAATAAGTTAAAAATTCATTACTGGAGTAACCTATGGTAAAATATTATTAAATTAATATAAGGTTTCTTTTTTTTTAAAAAAAAAAGAAGGTCAGCCTTTTTTAGAAGCTTTTTAAAAGTCATCATATTCATTATTTAAAATAGTTATTGAAATTGTAAAAGGAATTTTAGGAACAAATATTTAGAAAAAGAAAAGTAATGAAATTACATCACTAGACGTTGAATTTAAAGTATAACTTTCGAAAGAAGACAAAAATGATGAATTTTAGAATCATTTAAAAAAGATGAATAATAAATATGTAAATATTCTTTAAAAGGAATACTTTTGTTGTTCTTATGATTAAACTTTACCCTAAATTAACCTTAAGAAAAACATAAATATTTCTATGCAGAAATGAGCTTGTTTATTTCATTTTTTTTATGCTGTATACAAACAAAATAGCACTAGCATTCCTGTGCTGAGAAAACTTGAAACTGAACGCTGTTAGAAAGAACTGTTTTAAAAGAAAATGCATTTTAGAAATACTCATAAAAATATTGCCCAGTGACACAAAATTAAATCTATATATATAAAAATGAATTTGTGTGTGTCTGTCTGTCTGTCTGTCTGTACTCAATAGACTCAAAAACTATGCATCCAATCGCCGTGAAAATTTGGGAAATGTTTAGGTATATCCCTGGGAAGGTTTTTGTAAATTTTCAACGTTCGAAATTCATTCCTTCCCCCTTTTTCGAGCATTTCATGTCATTATTCCAAGCATTATTTTCCCCGGTTAAACGCAAACGATTAAGTTTTTAATTTATCGCATCATATCTAAGGGAAAGAAGCAATATTTCTAGCAATGTGACGTCATCCCAAGTAATTCTTTTAAACGCAGTTTTCCACGGTTAAAAGCAGGAGATTAAAATGTTCAAATCATCACATAAAAAATAGGCGGAAAATGATATTTTTCTATCATTATGACGTCATTCATTTAAATATTTCATTTATTCATTTCTTATTTTATATTATTTAAAATCGTCTGCTTAGTATCTATTCGATTTGAACTGAAATTTGAGATATAAAGTGATTCACTTTCATTTCTATGTGACGCAAATTATAGCATTTTTATATGAGAACTAATTTTAAATTTAATTCTTGGTTCATTTTTATGTTACAATGAAATGCATATCAACAATATTCTAAGTACAAAAAGTACAAATTTCAGTGACTCTCATGGCCAAATAAAACCTATCATTTTATATAGTTATCTTCATATTCATATGGTTGTCGATATGAATGTGTGTTTCTGTTTCATACAAAACTATGTGGTTTGTCATAAATTTCCTTAATTTTGGAAAACATTTATTACTACCAACAAAATTAGCACTGTTGCTGTCAAAACCTGTGCTTCCTATTCTATCACGTAATATGACAAGATCTGTTAACTTTGCTAATCAACTTACAGTAGTAATACAGTAATGCAATTTAGGGTTAAGCTTATATTTTACAATAAAAAAAGTTTGAGCAAATTTAATATACGACAAATTCGATTATAAAAACTGAATAATGTTATAATACGCTTATGATAGAAATATATAAACATGCCAATTACTCGAACTGAACTGTGACGAATTTAGAGAGTTATGCACGAAAAAAAATCTTTGTTTAAAAGTAATATATTAAGCTCACCGTAGCAAAGCACGGGCACATTTGCTAGTTAAAAATAAAAAATTTCATAAAAATATAACCCAGTGGCGTCTTGGTATCGCTACGATCTTCCGACACACAGGTCTAATGTTCAGTCGTTGGACTGGCAAAGGTTCCTTTCATACTTTCTGGGTGTAGACAAACTGAGGACCAAGTGAGCTTCGGAAACAAACACTGGAGGTTTCGCGAAAGGCTAACCATCTAACCGGGACGTATGCTTCGCACCCCAAGGGATTTGGTCTCCAAAACATAGACTGGCACCGAAGGCCATGCCCCCATATGGGTTGTAACGCCATCGAGTTTAATTTTTTTCATAAAAATATGAATATTAAATATCTGATAAAATTACAGAGGATAGACGATCAATATTAATATTTCTACTAAAAAAAGTTTTCTTCTCTTTTACTCCATCCCTTTCTTACACCCTCTCTCTACTCCCTCCCTTTCTGTCTCTCTCTACCGCTTTTATTTATTTAATTATTTAATCTAAATACGGTAGGATTCATTTGCATATCTGCATTTACCCATTCCCTTGATTATGTGTTTTTACGAAAGCAATACGTATACTTCCAAGCAGTCTTAGTCGGGAATCGAACGTGGGTCGATTTGGTAAAAGCTGTTGTTCCTGGATTACAATGTGAACAGAGTATGTATTATATTATAGAATGTGAACAGATAATTTATTATATTTCAGAATATGTTTGTTCCTGTACTACAATGTGAACAGAGTATTTAATTATTTATTTTAAATACGGTAGGATTCATTTGTATATCAGCATTTACCCATTCCATTGATTATGTGTTTTTATGAAAGCAATACGTATACTTCCAAGCAGCCTTATTCGGGAATCGAACGTGGGTCGATTTGGTAAAAGCTGTTGTTCCTGAATTGCAATGTGAACAGAGTATGTATTATATTATAGAATGTGAACAGAGAATTTACTATATTTCAGAATATGTTTGTTCCTGGACTATAATGTGAACAGAGTATTTATTTAATTATTTATTTTAAATACGGTAGGATTCATTTCTATATCTGCATTTACCCATTCTCTTGATTACGTAGGTTTTTTTACGATAGATAACACTATACATGTTCCTAATGTTATTGAGAAATCAATACTTATTCATCCAATTAGCCTTATTCGGGAATCGAACTTGGGTCGATTTCGTAAAAGCTGTTGATCCTGAATTACAATGTGAACAGAGGGGAATCAATACCAGCTGACTCCCCAGATGCAGAAAATACAGTTGAATCGCTTAAAAATAGAGAAATAATCAAAGGGAGAAAAATACATTTTCATTGCATTTTAAAATAAATTAACATTTTTGAACTATTTATAACTATTTCAGCAAAATTTCAATATAGTATAAATGTAGAAAATTTTATTTGAAAGTAAAATATGAAAATTAAAAAAAAAACATTCTCCTTGCTTAAATTTTGCTTAAAAAAACAACCAACCTTGGAAATGTGTCTGATGTTTTCCTCCATATAAACTTCTAAATTTTTTAATAATGATGTTCTTTTAACAACTGCGATGTCAATAGATTCCAAAAATTTATTTTTGTTGCATTGAGACTTTGTAAAAAAAATTTCTAGGTTTTGTCATTATAGCAATCATACTCCGTCGTTTAAAAAATTACAAAAATAAAAATAAATAAATAAAATAAAAAAGATATAAATAAGAATTTTGTAAATTTTTTTCTGGCTACTGTCATTATAGCAATCATACTCTGTCATTTAAAAAATATAAAAATAAAAATAAATAAATTAATTAAATTAAAAAAAGATATAAATAAGAATTTTTTAAATTTTTTCTAGGCTACTGTCACTAAACCAATCATGCTCTGTCATTTAAAAAAAATTATAAAAATAAAAATAAATAAATAAAATAAAAAAAGATATAAATAAGAATCTTGTAATTTTTTTCTATGCTACTATCATTATAGCAATCATACTCTGTCATTTAAAAAAATTATAAAAATAAAAATAAATAAAATAAAAAAGAGATATAAATAAGAATTTCGTAAATTTTTTCTAGGCTACTGTCATTATAACAATCCTTCTCTATCATTTAAAAAATTAAAAAAAAAAAAAATAAATAAATAAATAAAATAAAAAAAAGATATAAATAAGAATTTTGTAAATTTTTTCTAGGCTACTGTCATTATAGCAATCATACTCTGTCATTTAAAAAAATTATAAAAATAAAAATAAATAAAATAAAAAAAAAGATATATATAAGAATTTCGTAAATTTTTTCTAGGCTACTATCATTATAACAATCCTACTCTGTCATTTAAAAAATTAAAAATAAATAAAAAACAAATAAATAAATAAAATAAAAAAAAAGATATAAATAAGAATTTTGTAAATTGTTTCTAGGCTACTATCATTATAGCAATCATACTCTGTCATTTAAAAAAAATATATAAATAAATACATAAATAAAATAAAATAAAAAGATATAAATAAGAATTTTGTAAATTTTTTCTAGGCTGCTGTCATTATAGCAATCACACTCTGTCATTAAAAAAAAATTATAAAAATAAAAATAAATAAATAAAATAAAATAAAAAGATATAAATAAGAATTTTGTAAATTTTTTCTAGGCTACTGTCATTATAGCAATCATCCTCTGTCATCTGAAAAAAATATAAAAATAAAAATAAATAAATAAATAAAATAAAAAGTTATACATAAGAATTTTGTAAATTTTTTCTAGGCTACTATCATTATAGCAATCATACTCTGTCATTTAAAAAAGTTATAAAAATATAAATAAATAAATAAATAAAATAAAAAAAAAAGATATAAATAAGAATTTTGTAATTTTTTTAGGCTACTGTCATTATAGCAATTATACTCTGTCATTTAAAAATTTTATAAAAATATAAATAAATAAATAAATAAAATAAAATAAAGATATAAATAAGAATTTCGTAAATTTTTTTGTAGGCTACTGTCATTAAAGCAATCATACTCTGTCATTTAAAAATTTTATAAAAATATAAATAAGTATATAAATAAAATAAAATAAAATAAGATATAAATAAGAAATTTGTAAATTCTTTCTAGGCTACTGTCATTAAACTAATCATACTCTGTCATTTAAAAAAAATTATAAAAATAAAAGTAAATAAATAAATAAAATAAAAAACATATAAATAAGTATTTTGTTTATATTTGTAGAATCACGTCTCTCATTTAATGCCTCTTGTATATTTTTGTAGCCGGCATTTTAACGTTAAACATTACCAGTCTTATATCTGACAATTTCCAAATACAAGACTAATCCAGACCTCTCTCATTTTATAGTGCATGATTTTTAATTTATTTAATGATTTTTACAATGCATGTTAAACCAGAGCTAAGTTACCAGTCCCTTCTGATTCCCGTTATAATACATCATAATCTATCGTATTTATTTTCCATTAAATTTCATCACTGCCTTTGTTTACATACATAACTAAAATTTTAACCTTTTAAAAATTTAATTAATTTCATTTTATATAATTTATAATTTATTTAATGATTTTTATAATGCATGTCAAGCCAGAGCTAATTTACTAGTCCCTTCTGATTCCCGTTATAATACATCATAATCTATCTATTTACTTTCCATTAAATTTCCTCACTACCTTTGTTTACATACAGAATTAAAGTTTTAACATTTTAAAATTTAATTAATTTCATTTTGCATAATTTATAATTTATTTAATGATTATTATAATGCATGTCAAGCCAGAGCTAATATACTAGTCAATTCTGATTCCCGTTATAATACATCATAATCTATCTATTTACTTTCCATTAAATTTACTCACTACCTTTGCTTACATACAGAATTAAAATTTAATTAATTTCATTTTGCATAATTTATAATTTATTTAATGATTTTTATAATGCATGTCAAGCCAGAGCTAATTTACTAGTCCCTTCTGATTCCCGTTATAATACATCATAATCTATCTATTTACTTTCCATTAAATTTCCTCACTACCTTTGTTTACATACAGAATTAAAATTTTAACCTTTTAAAAATTTAATTAATTTCATTTTGCATAATTTATAATTTATTTAATGATTTTTATAATGCATGTCAAGCCAGAGCTAATATACTAGTCAATTCTGATTCTTGTTATAATACATCATAATCTATCTATTTACTTTCCATTAAATTTACTCACTATCTTTCTTTACATACAGAATTAAAATTTAATTAATTTCATTTTGCATAATTTATAATTATTTAATGATTTTTAAATATATTTTTAAAACAAACAATAAATTTCAAAAGATTTACAAATTTAAAAAAAAAAAGTAATTAAATGGGAAAATAATGAAATCAAAAATGTTAATGTTATTTATGCTTTACATTCTTCTAATAAAAGAACTTAAATAAAAAATAATAATCCTTTTACACTCTGATTAGTACGAACACATACGAAAAAGATCTTTTTTCATCGCCACATTCAATTAATTTGATTGTAGAACACGAACTTCTCCCTAGACAAATTAAATCCCGCGATCGACAAAGCCGTTTTCTCACACGTTTCACCTTAAACCGAACAATCTTTTCGAACATAATAAGCTCGCCCATCCCTCACTTCGCGATGTCACAACGTTGGCAGCTGGCGGACTCCCGCCGCGAAGTGGTTTTACAAGCGATACCATCCAAGGGAACACTTGTCTGAACATGAATAGACTGGTGCATCCCACAAAAGAAAGTTTTCCCATCTGCCCGCTATTTTTTTTTTCTTGCTTAGGTAATCTGTATTCTCGGTTGCCTTTTGGTCTCTCGTGTCAGGCCGTCAAAATGGACGAGACCTTTGCGTGAAAAGGAAAGGCCTCAAAGATTAGAAAGTAGCGTCTAAGAATGCGAAAATCATTGACAGCGCGAGTTTTTGTCGCCCATTTTGGTGCTTGACAGGGGAGAGAATGGAGAAAGGGCTAATTTACATGAGAATGAGCCCAGAAGAATGAAATGTTTTGTTGCCTCAAAAGGAATTCTTCATTCTTATTTTGTATTAAACGACATTTGATAAATACAGAATTTTCAGTTTTTTTCGTACCCCTTCCCCCATCTTTTTCTGTTTTCAGGCAAGTGTTTCGCCACAGTAGGTGTAAGGTTTGTCAACGAAATTCATGAGAGTTAATGGAATAAAATTTGAATATTTATTATTTTAAAGTGAATGGCACAATTGCTGTCATACGAAAGCTAAATATTTATTTACATGTTTTGAATGACAAGTATTTTTGGCTTCATACATTTCAGGTAAATTTCTAAATAACAACAATTATTGAAATTATATATATATATATATATATATATTTATTTAAATATATATATATATATATATATAATAGGATATATATATAATAAGAATATATATATGTGTGTGGATGTAATTCAATAATTATAAAACTGCTGAACAAGGAGAAAGCTAAACAGCTAGCAGTAAAAAAAAATGCAGTCGGCCGACATTGAAGAGAACGGCACAAGTCGAATTAAAACTTTATTTCAGAGCTGCTAAAACGGACATCTTTACTAGTTAACGACAGACAAGAGAAAGCCACAAAAATCACTCTGCTCGAACAGATTTGCACCCAAGAACGAAGACAGGAAGAATTTTCTCACTTACCCGACGAATTTAAGTGTAAGATCAGGAAAAACGCTGAGCCATTTGCCGGCGACAGCTGGGAAACGTGTTGAATAGACAGAAAATTTACATCTATAGGATAGAAAGCTTTGGGAAATGGATCGAAAGAATTTTAAGTCGAGAACGCTCCTTTGATTAAGACATTTAGAGGCTGGGAAAAAGATTTTAAGGAATTAGAATGGGAGAGAGGAGGTTTTTAAGGAAATATTAAAGTTAAATAATTTTGATATATTACATATATATATATATGTATACACACAAATATAAATATTAATTAGTGTCTAAATTTTTAGGCTCACCTGCATTAAGTAAATGAGTGATGAAAATGTGTGACGAATTTTTACTATTACTTTTGTACTCTTACTTTGCTTACGATGGCTTAATCAATTAAAAACTTTCTCTTCTATACAGAATGTAGTAATAAAGATCTAGTAATATGTAGAGGTGTAAGCAGATCGAATTTAAATCAGCCAATATGAATTTCTTACTAATTTGTTTGTGTTGATATACAGTACACTCCCGAGTACTTGATGCCGAACGGTTAGGTTGATGGCCTTCAAAGCAGGAGTTCGTGGGTTCGAATGCCACTGTGGCATGGATGTTCGTAGCCGTTCGGAATCGGCTTTAAGCAGTAAGTCCGGGTCTCATTAGCTCTCGTGTTGCAAAAAGTAAACCGTAGCTCCCCAAACCAAACCAAACCCGAGTACCTGATTCGCTACTACAAGGGGTGGTTTTGTTTTATGATAATTAAATGAGAAAGGCGAGGCACTGCATTGACAACATTGCCAAGGCATTGGAAAAGGGATGTCAAGCAATGGCCAAATGGTTATTGCACTGATTTTCTGTACCAAGGTTCGTGGGTTCGAATGCCACCATGCCATGGTTCTTTATATCTGTTCCGAACCAGCTTTCAGTAGTAAGTGGCGGTCTCATTAGCCCTCTTGTTATAAAAATGTTGACCGTAGCGCTCAACGGTATTTGTAAATTATATTCATTTTAACCGCTTCCCTTACAAATTATTTTGGAAAAAAAAAATTGCGAAAAATCATCACATTTTTTAAATTTTATTATTAAATGCAAGGAAATGATACAAAACAAAATATGTAGGTTTTCAGTTGAATTTTTAATTTTTTAGGGGTGTAAAAGCATTTAGTTTTAATATTAGTTTACTAGCCCGAGTTATCTCGGGCAAATGGAAAAAAAAGTTAAATTTTAGTCTTTGTATGATAGTTTTTGAAACAAGGGACAACACAAAGTGATACCTGACATTTTCAACACTGGTATCTGGTCTCTTTTTTTATTGGTTTACCTCTGAAATCTGTTTTACGGGATCACAAAGTACTCTGTCTCGTTGGATTTGATTTTTTTTCAGTAGCAAGAACAACACCTGTAAAATGACTAAAGGTTAACCTCAGTGATAAAGAACTAATACTGGGTCTTCCTGATGTGGCAGAAAACTCGTCACGATGATTTTCTGAAATTAGTTTTCTAATCAGTGGAAAACACATGACCAGTTCACCAAAATGACCGCGAAACTACCAAGACTTGACAAACTACCTATCAAAGCTGAATATTTCTTTTCATTTCCTCCAGACCGAGTAAAACCGTGATAAAACGAATCGTACAGACAAATTCTGCTTCACCCGAGTTTTCTCGGGATAAAAATTAACTGCAATATGTACGAATCCGAGATAACTCGGGATAATCAGGCAAGCGATTAATCTTTTTCTTCTTTGTTTTGAGACATCACGTTCAACTTTTGATGTAGATATATGTTCTGTTTTTAATCATTCTAATTGCTATTATTATTATTATTGTTGTTCTTAATATATAGTTTGATATTTAAATAAAACCCAAAATATTACATACACGCTGTCCATCAATATTGTGTGTACAAATGCTGAAATTGTCTTTAACAATACTTTTTCAAAACCCTACAATACTGCTATAGGGAACCATAATTCATGCTTAAATTCAAAACCCCTAAAATAGCAATCCACTAGTAAAAGGCCTAAATAAAATAACAAAACTTAAATTGTTATGCTTTTCAGGTTATTAATGTAAATAATTGTTAACGAAAATAATCCAAATTTAAAGGTTTTGTGCCACTGCTATTGTAAACACTATGGGCATAACAGTATTTTTCAACCTTTAAATAATAACTACACAGGAATTTGTATGGAAGAATGAATTTGCTATTTTGTCTTGAGCATCTACTTAGGTTAAAAAATTCCACAATATTCAGAAAATACAATTAGTTACAGTGAGTTTGCCTATTGTAGAATGATAAGAATACAAGTTTATACAAAAAGCTAAACAATTATTACAAAATATTTTTCTATTCCAATGCGTAATTGGCTATTTCTATACTCAATACGAAATTTAACTACCTCTAATTTAGATTTCAGAGAGCAGAACAGTTGTTATAGTACATAATCTCGTTTAAAATATATGCTTTTAACGAAGTGCTTTATGATTTTTTATTGTGTTTCTCAGTATTACTTTTGTTATTTTAGCCATTATTATATTTCTCTGAAGTGATAACTTCCTGCTAAAATGCTTCAAGTTAAAACACTTTTTTCAACAGAGGTATTGTTTACCAATATGAGGTCAATACTGTTTCGAGGTTTTTTTTTATTTTATTATTTCAATTTTTTTTTCTCATTAAGCAGAAGTTTGAGTTTTATAATAGCCACAGGTTGTTAAAGCCAACAAAAACTTTTACACAAACTAAAAGAGATTGGTGAACCATCTTAACCCTAACACAGTATTTTGTTCTTGTCTAACTTCTTACAATTGTTATACCTGCTAAACAAATTTTCAAAAAAAATTATTTTAAATAAGGAAAGTCAAGTAATGCGTACGCTTTATTTTTAAAAAGGAATTTATTGTACGTTGTTATTAATTCAGAGTAATATTACATATCATTACTTCCAATCTTATAATGATTGAATTACTTTGCAATTAAAATGAGTTGTTTCATGATTTTATAATGTATAAAACAGAGTCATATGTTTTGTAGCAGCTCAGAATTATTGAGCGCAAGTTATAATTGACAAATAAAAACATCAGTAGCTCAGCCGTCAAAGCCAGCGATCTCGTAACCGTAAGGTAGTGGAATTGAGTCTCGAACCGGCCAAAGATGTGCCGTGTTTATTAATAGGAGCTGGAGTAGATAAAATAGGTTTGTGGTAGCAATGTCCTCCAAGTTTCGAAACAATACCTCTGGAGGTGCAGAATAACCATGAGGGGTTTCCTGCTTGGTCCCCCAAATGAATGGCTAAGTGATAATCCGTCCTATACATTTTGTTTAGATAGTGTGTTCATATTCATGCTACACATTATGGTAACCATAAGATCCCCAATTAGTTTACCTCACTCAATTCACCTGAAATCCAACCAATGGCTAAATGAAACGATTACGGTGTTTCATCTATATATATCTCTCCCACTCTCTTTTTGTCTCTATTTCTTTTTCTCTCTCTCTTTGTCTTTCTTTCTCTTTGTCTCTCTATTTTTGTCTCACTTTCTCTCTCTCTTTTTGTCCCTCTTTTCTACTCTCTCTTTGTCTATCTTTTTCTATCTCCCACTTTTGTCTCTCTTTTTCTGTCTCTCTTTTTGCCACTTTTTTTCTCACTCTCTCTGTCTTTTTGTCTGTCTCTCTCTCACTCACTCTTTAACACTCTTTTGCAAACAGTAGTGGATTTGATTGGAGTACCTGGGCCCAAGGCCGTATTTCCAGTTTAGATTGGGTGAGACATTCTATAAGGGTGTGCATCATAAACTGGAGTTCCTTAACATGTTAGATAATAATAAAAATACAAGTTCATAGATTTGAGAGAAAATTGAAGGCCATTGATAGCGAATAAAATCATAAGATGAGGAAAAAATTTAAAGATAGTAAAGATAAAAGAGGGAGAAAGGATAGGGAAATAATTTGCGAATGCTGCATCCATTTTTAAAAAATTTGTAAATTTTTTTTTTTGATTTTATTTTTATTTTTATTTTTTTATTTTTATTATTTTTATTATTTTTAAAAATTTTTATTTTTAAATATTTCAAATTAAAATAATTAAAATAAAAAGAGGAAATTAGGAGATTCTCTCTCTCTCTTTCTATATATATATATATATATATATATATATATATATATATATATATATATATATATATATATATATATATATATATATATAATATATATATATATATATATATATATATATATATATATATATATATATATATATATATATATATATATATATATATATATATATATATATATATATATATATATATATATATATATATATATATATATATATATATATATATATAGGTTTTGGAGCATCTACACATATGACCCTGAAAAATTTAGCCCTCTGACGGTAACAGGCAATGCGAAATATACCATTCGGCTGATCACCATTAGATCAGATTTTCTTTATTAAAGATTTTTAAGTAATGTTTTTAATTAATCAATCGAACGGTCGATAGTTAATAAAAAAAATATACATTTGATACATCTGATCTATACATTGATTACATCTGATCTGCCGATGATCAAGTGAATGACACATTTCAAAATGTTAAATTCTGTCATGGAAGGAAGGAAGGGCTAACTTTATAAGAGCATGCTCGTGATGCTTCCGGGCAAATTCCTAAAAGCCAGTGAATTTCAAAATTCATAAACTTTGCAAGTTTCTGCATCCAGGTCGTGATAAAACAAGAGTGATGTCCAAATTCGGAAAAGGAGTCCTATTTTACAGACACAGAGATAAAGATGTCATTTTGGCACAAGGCCCCTCACCTAAGAGGGAAATGGGAGAACGCAGAGAGTTGTTGAACATACATCTTAGCACCGCACCAGTTGTTATAGGCCGTATGTTTCGTGGATTTAATGCGGGGTCCCGTCAAGACTCGGCGCGTAATTTAGGCCATCGAGATGACTACAAATCCATCGGGGCAGGAAAATTATCCACCTGAGTGAAATGTTTGGCGGAAAATAAATAGCGAAATGACGAGTTTGGAGACGGAAGTGGGTGTTGTATTTTGGTTTATTACACGTGCTAATTTACAGGGCGATATCTGGTGTCGCAGATGAGGAAGAATTGCTTCCCAAATACGGGGATGGAATGTAGTTATATATCCACCGATGTATATAAATGCAAAATGACAGAAAGATAAAAGATTTGGTTTGGGTTGGAGTTAAACAGTCGAATGTGTGTTCATATTCATGCTACACATTATGGTAACCATAAGATCCCCAATTAGCTTACCTCACTCAATTCACCTGAAATCCAACCAATGGCTAAATGAAACGATTACGGTGTTTCTCTATATATATATATTCTCCCACTCTCTTTTTGTCTCTATTTCTTTTTCTCTCTCTCTTTGTCTTTCTTTTCTTTGTCTCTCTATTTTTGTCTCTCTCTCTCTCTCTCTCTCTCTCTCTCTCTCTCTCTCTCTTTGTCTACTTTTCTCTCTCTTTGTCTACCTTTTTCTATCTCCCACTTTTGTCTCTCTTTTTCTGTCTCTCTTTTTGCCACTTTTTTTCTCACTCTCTCTGTCTTTTTGTCTGTCTCTCTCTCACTCACTCTTTAACACTCTCTCTTTTGCAAACAGTAGTGAATTTGATTGGAGTACCTGGGCCCAAGGCCGTATTTCCAGTTTAGATTGGGTGAGACATTCTATAAGGGTGTGCATCATAAACTGGAGTTCCTTAACATGTTAGATAATAATAAAAATACAAGCTCATAGATTTGAGAGAAAATTGAAGGCCATTGATAGCGAATAAAATCATAAGATAAGGAAAAAATTTAAAGATAGTAAAGATAAAAGAGGGAGAAAGGATAGGGAAATAATTTGCGAATGCTGCATCCATTTTTAAAAATTTTGTAAATTTTTTTTTTTATTTTATTTATTTATTTTTTATTTTTATTATTTTATTATTTTTTAAAATTTTTATTTTTAAATATTTAAAATTAAAATGATTAAAATAAGAAGAGGAAAATAGGATATTCTCTCTCTTTATATATATATATATATATATAGGTTTTGGAGCATCTACACATATGACCCTGAAAAATTTAGCCCTCTGACGGTAACAGGCAATGCGAAATATACCATTCGGCTGATCACCATTAGATCAGATTTTCTTTATTAAAGATTTTTAAGTAATGTTTTTAATTAATCAATCGAACGGTCGATAGTTAATAAAAAAATATACATTTGATACATCTGATCTATACATTGATTACATCTGATCTGCCGATAATCAAGTGAATGACACATTTCAAAATGTTAAATTCCGTCATGGGAGGAAGGAAGGGCTAACTTTATAAGAGTATGCTCATGGTGCTTTAGGGCAAATTCTGAGCCAGTGAATTAAGGAGGAACTGGTTCAAAATTCATAAACTTTGCAAGTTTCTGCATCCATGTCGTGATAAAACAAGAGTGATGCCCAAATTCGGAAATGGAGTCCTATTTTACAGACAGAGAGATAAAGATGTCATTTTGGCACAAGGCCCCTCACCTAAGAGGGAAATGGGAGAACGCAGAGTTGTTGAACATACATCTTAGCACCACACCAGTTGTTATAGACCGTATGTTTCGTGGATTTAATGCGGGGTCCCGTCAAGACTCGGCGCGTAATTTAGGCCATCGAGATGACTACAAATCCATCGGGGCTGGAAAATTATCCACCTGAGTGAAATGTTTGGCGGAAAATAAATAGCGAAATGACGAGTTTGGAGACGGAAGTGGGTGTTGTATTTTGGTTTATTACACGTGATAATTTACAGGGCGATATCTGGTGTCGCGGATGAGGATATATTGCTTCCCAAATACGGGGATGGAATGTAGTTATATATCCACCGATGTATATAAATGCAAAATGACAGAAAGATAAAAGATTTGGTTTGGGTTGGAGTTAAGCAGTCGAAGTTCTGCAAAACTAGAGGTAATTATATCAGGCCCTAACAATTCAATCAGTTCTGAATTGTTACAAACTTTCATGTCAGCAGGAGAATTGAGAGCCACAGATTTCGATACCTTAAAGGCGTGAACTATCAAATGATCATCGCCCTGTTTGGCAAGATTTAGACCTACCTACATTATGCATACGTATATGAATAGAATGAGAATAGGTAGAATTATGTTATATATAAATTAAACTTTTTTTTAATAAAAAAATGTGATGGAACGTTAAGCTAGTTAAATTTTTCTAAAGTAATTCTTACCATGGGATTCGTATTTATGTATTCCAGTACCGAAGGACAATGCTGTATCTTTTCGATCCTTCTCCGGCAATGTTTGGTTTGGTTTGGAACGCTACGGTACACTATTTTGCTACGCGACCGGCAATGTTGGGATGGAAATTAGACTCGTCTGCGTAATCTAAAACATTACTTTTGAAACTTTAGAATTTCCTAGAAAAAAAAGAGCTGGAGCTCCAATGTTACATATCTTATTTTTTAAAGACTCGTGTAAATACATATTTAATGATATTTTTATCCTGAAAAACTAAACAACATAATTATATCTTAAAATAATTTTCCGAGATTCTATCTTTTTTGGCATTTTTTTTTCTAGCAAGTTTGGTGAATGTCTTCATTTTCCCTATTAATTTAGCGATTTCAAACTACCAAGATTCCTATTGCTTAAGTACTTTAAAATAACTCTTGCCGCTTAAAACTATGTAATGGGCTTCCCCTCGTGACCGATAATTAAAACTTTTGATTGGTTGGCACAGACAACTATACAACCAAGATGTACGTTTTGCAGACTGACGTCTGTGAGAGAAGTTGCCTGAATAAACATTGTTCTTTTTTATTTTAAATTATTTCTAATGAAATAAGATTTTGGTCTTATCACACAGGGAAGAATGTTCATCCCGAATCAGCATGCATTCAGGCGGCCAGGGCTGAAACATCGCTAGATTATAAGTTTTGGGAGGCAAAAAAGAGTGAAATTTGGACATATAAAGCTGCATTATAGCACTACGATGTAGTAAAATACATACTGGAATACAATTATTTGCATATTAGAAAGTGATTGTATTCAAAGATAAGTATTCAAAGATTTCCATGAGTCTAAATAGCTTTTTACTTTAAAAAAATTAAAATACTTTTAAATACTCTCAAAATTTTGGTTTACATTATAAAACAGATATTTTGCTTTAATTTAATTTAAAATTTTAGTTTCTAATACACATGCCTTGTAAGTCATCTTTCGGATTTAACTTTCTTTTCATTTGATGCATACTTTTTGTTATTTTAAAATATATATTACTTGAAAGGACAAAACTGAATAACTTTTAAAGCTAGAGCAGCAGTTCTCAGTCTTCTCTGTACCACCTTCCCCTTTACAAGAAAAAAAATATTCGAATGCTCCCACTTCCATAATACTTAATTATACCAAAATTAAAATATTATTGCATATTATCTATATTTGTTTTATCTGCACATTAATATAGATAGGTAATACAATATAATATTAAATGAATGATTTATTGATTATGTTTATAGCTATTCTGTAGATTTTATAGAAACTATCTACTGCCCCCCATTTATCTCCAAACCCACTACTGCTCCTTCAGAGGATACTGGGGGGAGGACAGTACCGTTTCCTTTTTTGAACCTTTGAACTAGAGTGTTATAGATGATTTAAAATGTCATTCTAACCAAGATCAAAACTTATTGTTTTACAATGAATAAAAAAAAGGCTTTGATAATGAAGATTTTTAATCTCAAAAGGTACTATGTAACTTTAACTGCAATTAAATCTACCTGTAGTTTAGCTTTCAACAATGCTTCTTTCAAAAGCTATTTTAACGAATGATATTCAGAGCCATCTGTTGAGCAGTGCAATCATCAATTATTACGGGGTTTTCATTTCCTTCAAAATAATTCAATACAAAATGCTCCGAATGAGTAATATATTACTTAATCGCATTACAATAAATTAATGGTTTTTGTATAAGAAGGAATTTCTAGCTTAATTCAGCTTTTATAAATACGATGCCTACACAAACTTGTATAGTTCGTGGCATATTGACTTCGCATACAATCCCCGCTTATCCATATGCATAGAGCAACATATATAACTGTCTGCAGTGTCGCCCATTCAACAACAGAGCCAATGACTAAATATGCCTCACGCAGCCTGTAGTATTCACGTGATTTAGTGCCTCGAGTCTAACAGAATTATTCGATAATACTATAGGCCTTATATGATGTACTGTTTTCAGAGAAATAATGATACAGAGCAAGCCTGGCAATGCATCACAATCAGACTGGATGAACAATAGCTCTTGTCTAATGGTCTTATATATTACATTGTCAGTGCGGATATTGTATAAGTCATAAACTACAGTTGTAGGCATGATTTCTAGTGCGCACATTGTGGCAGTGTAATTTATGTGGCGCAAAACCCTCAACGCTATAATAAAATCTGTACGCATTAAAATCTATGATTGAATCTGTGAGTTTAGCGCTGAATAAGCACGCGATCGAACTCGCATTTGCCGGCAGAGATTGATAGCCTACTTATGATGAGTTGGGGGATTAAAAACGTTAAATGAAACTAGTTATCTACTGCTCGAACTGCATAAGTGGCACTTTCCGCAAGGGCCAGAATTGGCAGGATACCCAGAATTACGAGAGACTAATTTATATTGAAACCGCTCTATAAGCTTAGAGTGAAATGCGAATTTTTTTATATAGTACGTTTTAAATGAATAGCTCTTTATCTCAATGGTTTGACCTCTGCCAATCTAGACATTCGATTTTAAATTCATAAGTAATAAAATTAAAATAAACAAACAATATTATACAGAAACTGACTGTATTTCTGTGTATTGTTCAGACATTGAAAGATTAAAAATAATATTACTGATCTTCTATAATTAAACGTGTATGTACATTACATTTAATAACAATTATATGCAGGAATTTCTATTTTGTAACAGCTTGAGGACCACATTAGAAATCTTATAATAATGGACCGCAATTTTATAACTGATCAGGGGTGTCAGCATCAAATAATATGCGTAGTTCAGCTAAAAATAAAGTTTTAGTCATTTTAATCGATTCAAACAAATAACATCTCCTGTTACAAAATACTACATGACTATTTGTACATTTTTAAAAGTAAGAATAAATATGATAAAGTGGGAAATTATAATAGAAAAACAGATTTTCAAAGTCTATTTAAAATGGTGAAAGTTTTTTATAATACTAATTATTTTATGTATAAAAGAGGGTAATTAAAAATATATAGTAACCCAAATAATTGAATGTAAGATAATGACACAAGAGTGTCAGTTAATGTGCGAATTAATATTAACAAATGGCAAGAAGAGAAAAAATTACCTAAAGAAGACTATGTAATCAATATAAAATATAAGGACGAATTTGCAAGTCGAGAATTGTACGGAAATTTCAAGAATTTCTTCAAAAAGACGACTACTGACCTGAGGTTTTTTTTTCTTTTTATTTTTCCCCAAAAAAGCAAATTTTGCAGGCTGCAAAATTAGTCTTGAAGGACCAATGGGCCACTAGGTCGAAACCTCTAATATACAAAATGTACTTCTAAATACTAAATTGTTTCAATTTTAATAAGCATTCATTTTATATTTTGTTAATTTTGAAAAATCGATTTTGCGGAAATGGTAAAATCTAAATTTGTATACTTTCTCCCGTTTTTCAATCTTTACATTTAGTAAATTTTAAATTTCGTCCAAAACACTGTAAAACTAAAACTTCTACTTCTCTTTGACAATTGATCGAGCATCGACCACAATATTTTGTTTTAAAGTTTACGAAAAGTTAAGGATTTTTTCAATTTTTTTGTGGGAAACGTTGAAAAGTTTTGTGAAATATTCTTAAACGAGACATGTTTGGTTATACCTCAATCTATATACGTACAAAGTTTCAGGACTTTATTAAGTTGATGATTTATAAAAATGTTTATAAACCTCCACTGTCTTCTTAATGGATTGAAAATTCTTAGGTGGTGTATTAAGTCTAGCCGCCTTGATTTTGGACACCTGCGTATTTTTACGCTGTGCTCCCCTCTCTCTGGCTGCAAACGGCCAAGTTGAACTGACATATCAAATATTTACTTATAAACATTAGTAACATACCTCGTTCAACTGTCAGGAGTTAGCAAAAAAATGATAAATGAAATGTTTATTTTGATATCATAATGGGAGTGTTAGTGAATTCACCGCTATTTGCCAAAGTCAATTGTATAATAAATGTTTTTTTCGACTTCTTATTACCATTATAATTCATGTACCAAAATAAAACAAACAACAAAAAAAGATATACAGCCTCTTTCTTGTTTTCCCTTTTTACGGATTATGTTTAGGGATAAAAAAAAATAAGCATACGAAAACTTCCCCTCTAACGCCTCACCTGTCTCGCCTCTAAGTGACGTCAGCCTGACACACACAACCAGAAATTTACGATCGCTTCCAGTTGGAGTCCTACTAATTATCGGTGCCATAAATTTTAGCGATTTATCCCCCTTGCAGAATTTATGATGAGCTACACCACCATGTTTTACGACTAAGTGACGACATTCGGAGTGACTGCCACCTGGTGGGCATTTTTATACTCAGTGCCAACCTTCAGGTGAAAATGTCGCCGTAAATCTTTCGGATTTCCTAGTTTCTTTTCTGTTATTTTTTTTTCTTCAACGCGGCACTTTTTTTTAAAAAAAGGGCATGAAACGGCTGTTTTCTGCTGGATTATTTCTGTTTTATTTCCAACACGTTTCTATGTTTGCTCAGAGCTTAGTTTTGTCTCTTTGTGTTATCCGCCGGCTATTAAAACAATGCGGGTTTTTCTAGCTGTTATTTTCGCGCCTCAGACGTGACTCTGTATAAACTGGGTTCCTCTCGAGATTGTGTCTTTTAGCCCTTAGTGCACGATCACTTTATTTCTCGTAAGGGGGGAAAAGCAGTGTTTTTCTATTTTCGATGGGATTTTTCCGTTTTTCCTCATTGTTTTTAGCGGATGAATTCGCTTTTAAGTAGATCTAGATAGGAAAGTACATTAGAAAACTACAAACTTTTGTCATGTAAACAATAGCTAATATAGCTAAGTTTACTTTAGCTCTCGTTAAAGTCATAGTTATTCAACACATTCACCGGTGGCTCTCAAATATATTTCCTTTTATGACTTGAGCATTACCCCGTAGATTAGAGGTATATTGGCACATAATATTAAGGTATCCGTCTACGTTCGAAGTACTCTTTTCTTTAAACGTAGAAACTACTTCATTTTTTTACATTTTTAGATTTATTTTTTATATTATCATAGAGAATTGCACTAAAAAAATTTATTCCTGTAGAAGTTTTTATAAAATTTTTAAGAAATGAAGAAAATTTAGTAAAAAAATCGGGTATTTTTCAAAAGGTCTAATTTTTTAATAAATTAAATTATTTTAATATTTTTGATGCAACACATTTCTTATACACTGGACTAGGGAATCAACCTAAAATCTTTGCTTAATTTACATTTGGTAAAAAATTTTTGTCCTTCAAAATCATATACATTGAATTTTAAACGAATTTTCATTACCTTTATATTTAACTACGAGTGTAACGTCATTAAAAATTATACAAATTTAAAGCTTTTAAGTCATTCACTAGTAAATACTATGAAAAGAATTCATATTAATTTTCAACAAAATATTTTAAGGACTTTTTGAGAAATCACATTTCAAGTTTCAACATTGTATTAAAAATACCGTTCTGAGGAACACACATTTGAAGTTTATGAAAGCAACTTTAACTATTAAAAAATTAAAATACATGTTTAAAATTTCCCACACTTTCTTGCTCCAAAACTTTCTAATTGCCAAGTTGATAATTATTAAAAATAATAGAAAAATGTTTAAACTAATCTTCATGAAAGTTTAAAAAGTTTTGTCCAAAAAATGCTCTTTAAAAGAGCTTTAAATTCACAACTTCCGGTTCCTAAATGGAAGTCGCTACTTCCGTTTTATTTTGACAGCTGTCACGGATGTTTAAATAGCAGTAAGTTTTCTTTAAAATGCCGTAGAGACAAAACAAAAACAGATTTAGAAGCCTAAAAGTTGTAATTTTACAATAGAGAAATAAAATAAATGTGATTTTTGGCAAAAAATGAAGTTTTCAATGTAGACGGATACCTTAAATTAATATATTGGGAAACACAGCACTGAGGGTTTGTATGTAGCACCTCACTTTAAAAAGTTTTCAAAAAATTTAATCACCTTATTCTGAATTATGCTTACTGTATATTTAATTCTAATAAATAAACCCTTTTGAAACAATTAAACTAGCTTTAAGTTTTGCACCCAGGCAAAGATATTGTTAAAAAACAATTCATTATCAAAGAACTCAAATTTTCTTGCATTTCTGAAAATTTTAATGAATTTTTTAAAATTAAGTGTCAAACGACAGTAGCGTTGTCCAAATGGTGGACCGTGAGTGGTCCTCTAACTGATTTTTACAGTCAGTCAAAAAAAACCAATTTCCTTTAATAAAAATCCAAATATAAATAGATTATTCTCATTAAAAATAACAATACAAGATTTTGTGATTTCGATCTTCTGCAAGAAAGTTTCAGTTGTAATTAACATGATAGATCCAAAATATCAAATGGAAATATGGGTTTAGGCAACACTGGCTTCCACATCTTTTCCATCTAGTGAAACATCGGGAATACAACTCTTCAAACTTTGAATAAAATAAAATATCCTTTATACCTAGTTTTTGGACTTTAAGTTATTTCTGTGTTTGGAAGAAAGCATGTGTGCTTTGTGAAAGCCTGTTATTTCTGTGTTTGGAAGAGGGCATTCTTTGACAAGAAATGTATCAAATCAAACTATAGAAATTCCATAAAAGATTCTGCACTTAAAAATATAATTTGTTTCGCAACAGCAAATGTTGATATGGGCATAAAAGCAATCATAGTCAAAGCAATGGAAATATCGTACATATTTTCAGTACCTTTATGAACATTTTATTGGTTCATATATGTGAAGCAATCTCTGCGAGTGAAACTAGCGAGTAAATATTTCGCATAACAACGAAATGAAGCCTGTTGGTAAGAGTATAATATTTATTCTTTTGAATAGAATATGAATATTTGATTGAGATAGAATATCTGTATGATATAAATATCATAAGTTATAGTAGATTAATGTTATCAAATATTTACAGCTATACAAAGCCGATATCTTATGAATAGACAATGTATTGCAAATATATATCTTTTTTAATTCAGATTGTCTATCTGGGAATTATCAATTTGTGAATTGCTATTTGTAAACATTTTTAGAGGATATTCCGCAATTCACACATAAAGTTTGCTGTTATTACGAACTCTACCTAGAACAAAATTCTAATTAAGAACGTCTTAAAGTATTATAATATATACAATGCTATTTTATTCAGTTTTATAGCTCTTGGTAGTAAGCCTAGCTAAAGCTCGATTTACATGAGTCCTGCTGTTCAAATTTGCATTGATATATAAAAAGAAGAAAAAAAGGTTTCAATGTCAAATCTGAAAATTTTGTGGGAAAAAAACTAAGGGAGATTTACATAGGATACCTTAAAAAATTTAAATTTAGTATTTTTCAAAAAAAAAAAAAGGGAAAAGAAAAATTTGAGTACCAATGACTTATACAAGTGATATATTTCTTTTAAAGTTTCCAAACAATTTTTTTTACTTCCAGCGACTTTGACATTAACGAAGAAAAATGTCAAGTGTTGAAAATAATATCTCTAAAAATTTCTTGATATTATATTTAATTCAATAAATTGAAATAACTATTTTTTTTAATTGCAGAAGATCTTGATTCTGCATCATTGGTTTCCATGAGATTGGAACCGTAAATAATTACAAAAATAAAAAATAGTAAAAATTTTCATAAAAAGTACAATAAGAAACATGAACATTAAAACGCGAACAATAAAGAAGAATTTCGTGTGTTTTGCATCCGAATGCTGGGGGGATGTCACAGGAAAAAGAAGTCAAACTTGAAATAACTATAAAAGTAATTAAATCTTTTGTATTAGTTATAGCTATCTAATTGAGTCGAAGGATAAAAGAAAATATCAAAGGAATAGTTATAAATGAATTCACCCCCATTACCTGTTTAACACACTCAAAAAATTCTTACCCCTAAGAGTTCGATGCCCACGTCTTTCATTTCCTAGAACGTTCTCTCCTAAACTGACTTTCTTTAGAGAACTATAACTATAAAAGTAATTAAATCCCTTGTATTAGTTATAGCTATCTAATTGAGTCGAAGGATAAAAGAAAATATCAAAGGAATAGTTATAAATGAATTCACCCCCATTACCTGTTTAACACACTCAAAAAATTCTTACCCCTAAGAGTTCGATGCCCACGTCTTTCATTTCCTAGAACGTTCTCTCCTAAACTGACTTTCTTTAGAGAACTATAACTATAAAAGTAATTAAATCCCTTGTATTAGTTATAGCTATCTAATTGAGTCGAAGGATAAAAGAAAATATCAAAGGAATAGTTATAAATGAATTCACCCCCATTACCTGTTTAACACACTCAAAAAATTCTTACCCCTAAGAGTTCGATGCCCACGTCTTTCATTTCCTAGAACGTTCTCTCCTAAACTGACTTTCTTTAGAGAACTATAACTATAAAAGTAATTAAATCCCTTGTATTAGTTATAGCTATCTAATTGAGTCGAAGGATAAAAGAAAATATCAAAGGAATAGTTATAAATGAATTCACCCCCATTACCTGTTTAACACACTCAAAAAAATTCTTACCCCTAAGAGTTCGATGCCCACGTCTTTCATTTCATAGAACGTTCTCTCCTAAACTGACTTTCTTTAGAGAACTATAACTATAAAAGTAATTAAATCCCTTGTATTAGTTATAGCTATCTAATTGAGTCGAAGGATAAAAGAAAATATCAAAGGAATAGTTATAAATGAATTCACCCCCATTACCTGTTTAACACACTCAAAAAATTCTTACCCCTAAGAGTTCGATGCCCACGTCTTTCATTTCCTAGAACGTTCTCTCCTAAACTGACTTTCTTTAGAGAACTATAACTATAAAAGTAATTAAATCCCTTGTATTAGTTATAGCTATCTAATTGAGTCGAAGGATAAAAGAAAATATCAAAGGAATAGTTATAAATGAATTCACCCCCATTACCTGTTTAACACACTCAAAAAATTCTTACCCCTAAGAGTTCGATGCCCACGTCTTTCATTTCCTAGAACGTTCTCTCCTAAACTGACTTTCTTTAGAGAACTATAACTATAAAAGTAATTAAATCCCTTGTATTAGTTATAGCTATCTAATTGAGTCGAAGGATAAAAGAAAATATCAAAGGAATAGTTATAAATGAATTCACCCCCATTACCTGTTTAACACACTCAAAAAATTCTTACCCCTAAGAGTTCGATGCCCACGTCTTTCATTTCCTAGAACGTTCTCTCCTAAACTGACTTTCTTTAGAGAACTATAACTATAAAAGTAATTAAATCCCTTGTATTAGTTATAGCTATCTAATTGAGTCGAAGGATAAAAGAAAATATCAAAGGAATAGTTATAAATGAATTCACCCCCATTACCTGTTTAACACACTCAAAAAATTCTTACCCTAAGAGTTCGATGCCCACGTCTTTCATTTCCTAGAACGTTCTCTCCTAAACTGACTTTCTTTAGAGAACTATAACTATAAAAGTAATTAAATCCCTTGTATTAGTTATAGCTATCTAATTGAGTCGAAGGATAAAAGAAAATATCAAAGGAATAGTTATAAATGAATTCAATTATTTAACACACTCAAAAAATTCTTACCCCTAAGAGTTCGATGCCCACGTCTTTCATTTCATAGAACGTTCTCTCCTAAACTGACTTTCTTTAGAGAACTATAACTATAAAAGTAATTAAATCCCTTGTATTAGTTATAGCTATCTAATTGAGTCGAAGGATAAAAGAAAATATCAAAGGAATAGTTATAAATGAATTCACCCCCATTACCTGTTTAACACACTCAAAAAATTCTTACCCCTAAGAGTTCGATGCCCACGTCTTTCATTTTCTAGAACGTTCTCTCCTAAACTGACTTTCTTTAGAGAACTATAACTATAAAAGTAATTAAATCCCTTGTATTAGTTATAGCTATCTAATTGAGTCGAAGGATAAAAGAAAATATCAAAGGAATAGTTATAAATGAATTCACCCCCATTACCTGTTTAACACACTCAAAAAATTTTTACCCCTAAGAGTTCGATGCCCACGTCTTTCATTTTCTAGAACGTTCTCTCCTAAACTGACTTTCTTTAGAGAACTATGACCTCTTATACATGAAAACAAATTATTAAGCACCGAATACAATGCAACTATAAAAATAATCCCAATTTAAACCATATTGTTCAGAGTGCAAGTATTGTAATTCAGCCTCACGTTACGAAAGAGCAATGTTCGCAAAGAGAATCATTGTGAGTAAATAACGTTCATCTGTAATTACCTTAAAAAATGTAACCGAAAGCGAAAAAAAGGTTTTGTTAATTTACATTTAAATATCCGAGTACAGGAAGATATAAACAGTGTCCTAAACATCTTAAAAAATAAAATATTTAGCAATTTAAAATATTTAAAAATTTAATTTTGATTTATGAGTTAATATTTGAAACACTTGGTGCAGATAAGAGAACAAATTTTCAAAAATTAAACACTGTTTTTAGGTCGTTTACAGAAATCATATATTAGATCAGAAAAATTCTTGGGTCGTATTAAATGCAACTTATTATTGGGAATATTATAAACAAAAGAATTAGGAACAATATATTAATACAAAGATTAAAATTATTATTTGTTATTATTTCTTTATTAACGATAGAAGAGTTATAAATTTATAAATGCTCATAATATTAATATACATATAATTTTTTTTTAGAGTGCCGCATTAAGAAGCTCTGGAGTATCCACAGCCGAATGGTCATCACACTCGTCTGGTAGTCAAGATGTCATGAGTTCGAATTCTGGTAGCGAAGACAGAATTTAAAACCCGTGTAAATACTTTTTTAATTCATTTATTTATATTCTACTTTATTTTGCGTTCCATAAGATTCTGGACCTTTATTTAGTTTATCAGAAAAGTATTTTGGAATATTCGCCATTTCTCTGCATACGGCAGTAAAACTTTCATCGTCTTCCTAGATAGAATTCTGGAACTTTCCCTGGTGCTATAACAGTTCAGTCACAGAGAGTTCTGGGTTCAGAGTTGTGCAGAGCTTGCAATTGTACTTCGCTCTTTCAGTTAATAAAGTAGGTTAACTCTACTTCCACAAAATAAAGAGTTAACCTAAAGTAGGTTAACTCTACTTATTGTGTTGTATCTTAAGCCCCTACGTAACAATATTATTATCAGCCGAAAGACGGCCGATTGGTTAGGTTGCTGTCCTTCGGTACCGGAGTTCGTGGGTTCGATTCCCACAGTGGCATAGATATTCTTCGGAATCGGCTTTAAGCTGTAGGTCCTGGTCTCATTAGCCCTCGTGTTGCAAAAAGTAAACCGTAGCACTCCAGGCCAAACGAAATGAAACTTAACAACATTAATATTCATCAGATTAATCGAAGAATATAGTATTGACTATAGTAAATATTATGGTTGATATAGATGTTAATTAAAACAATTTTTGCTTGAAAATATCAATTCCCCGTCCAGTGAAGGAATCACATTAAGTCCTGTACCCCCACGAATCACGTGAGATATCGCGCACCCTATATCGCTACCACTGCAAGCAATTAATAACAAACATTTAAAATAAATTAAACAAAAGAAATTTATTACTGATAAGTTTTATCTGCAATTCAAATTTATAAATAACTATAAATCATTAATTATAAATTACATACTGCAATTCAAGGATTTTAAACTTTCCGCATAAATTATACATAATTTCCAGGGTCATTAAAATTCTTTTGTCTGAACACAAAGAACGGATCCTATGCGCCAAAATATTTAAGAGGGTGTGGTCTAGGAATTAACCTTGGTTATCGGAAAAACTTGGAAATTAATATTCTAAATAGTGATCTTACATCCTGAAAAATAAATAAAAACATAATAGGTTTTTTTTTACTGATATCTGAAATCTAAAGTTTATCGTTGTGTAACTCGTGTTCTAGATTTCTAAATAACACTGAAAAAATATACATTATTAAATCTTCTTTTCAGAGAAGAATGTACCTTTTCAAACGTTGAAAATGAATCTCATACTTTTGATACATTCTGTTAAGTCATAGTATCTGAATTAGAGTTCTACCGAGCGGAAAATTTCAATATTACAAACGGTTTTGGTTTCATGTGCGTCCTAAAGCTATTTAAAATGCTGTTATCAGATTAAAAAATGAACAAATATCCAGCCAGACAATAAAAAAAGAGTAAAATGTTGTTATTTGTTTTAATTAGCAATTGTTGAAAATAATAAATATGACTGAAAATGAATTTGACTTTTCGGTACAACTTTCTAATGATAACAACACTAATTAAAATTATACTCTATTCCCAATTAACTTTAAAATATATCAATTATTAAACCACCTTTACTTGAATGAATGAGAATGTAGAGCCTTTTCTCCCTATGAGACCTCATACTTTTGTTATACTCAGATAGTCATAGTATCTTAATTATAACCTAACATGCGTGGGAAAAATTCATCTAAAATTTTAATATTACAGGTGATATGTGATCCTGCGCATAAAATGCACCACATTTATCAACTTTAAAATCGGAAAAAAAATAATTCATTATCATTACTTTTATTAAATAGTAATTAACTGTTTATCCAAATAAAAATGAATAAAAATTGATTTAATTTTTCATTACATATTTCAATAGATAATAACCATAATTAAATGTAGAATGTACATTTCTAATTAACGATAAAAATATCAGTTATTAAACTATCCTTTTAAGAAATAATGTAGAGAAGGGATTTGCCTCTAATGAGACTTTATGCTTTTGATAGTTTGAATATTCACAATACTTGATTAAAAAACATAAATGCATGCGGAAATTGAGCTAAAGTCTTATACGTGTTAATTTTATAAAACTTCATATTACAGGAATTATAAAGATGACGCGAAAATTAATTTAATTTTTTAAAATGTATTTCGTATGATAAAGATCTCAATTATATTTTTGCTGTAGATTTCAAATTAAAGTTTTAAAAATATCTATTGTTAAATTATCGTTTATTGATAGAAAGTAGAGAGACCTTGCCTCTGACGAGACGTCATGGTTTTGATACGATGATATTCATAATATCCTAATTATAACTCTAGATGCACGGAAAATTCCTGTAAAATTTTAATATTGCAAGATATGTGCTTCATGTGTCTAATAAAACCAACCTAGGAGATCCCACATCATTATTTAAGCATTTATCAGATTTAGAAAAAGAAAACGCAGTCATCTAATAAAAATATACTTATTGCCATAATTTCTATTAAATAGTAATTAATTGTTTAGCATAATAACAACGACTAAAGCTTAATTTAATTTTAATGAATATTTTTCTCTATTATAGATAATAATCTAAATTAAATGTATGCTGTAGATTTGTAATTAACGTTAAAATATCAATTGTTAAATCATCGTTTAATGAAAGAATGTAGAGAAATCTACATTCTTTCTAATAATCTAAATTAAATGTATGCTGTAGATTTGTAATTAACGTTAAAATATCAATTGTTAAATTATCGTTTAATGAAAGAATGTAGAGAAATCTACATTCTTTCTAATAATCTAAATTAAATGTATGCTGTAGATTTGTAATTAACGTTAAAATATCAATTGTTAAATTATCGTTTAATGAAAGAATGTAGAGAAATCTACATTTTTTTCTAATAAACTAAATGTATGCTGTAGATTTGTGATTAACGATAAAATATCAATTGTTAAATTATCGTTTAATGAAAGAATGTACAGAAACCTACATTATTTCTAATAATCTAAATTAAATGTATGATGTAGATTTGTAATTAACGTTAAAATATCAATTGTTAAATCATCGTTTAATAAAAGAATGTAGAGAAACCTTGCTCCTTATGAGACCTCATGCTTTTGATACTTTTAATATGTTCAGATGCTCACAGTTTCCAGATTAGCAAATAAAATGAGTGAGAAATTAAGCTATTCTTTTGCATTATGGGATTTTTTTTTTTAATATTTGACATTACAGGCACAATAAAGGAGACGAAAAAATAAATTTGATTTTTTGATATATCTTTCGCTTGATAATAATCTCAATTAAATAATGTTCTAAATTTCTAATTAAAGTTTTTAAAAATATCAATTGTTAAATTATCGTTTATTGATAGAATATAGAGAGACCTTGCCCCTTGCGAGACCTCATGCATTTGATACGCTCAGATAGTCATAGTATCCTAATTACAACCCTAGATGCGCGAAAAATTCCACTAAAATTTTAATATTACCGGCAATATGTGCTTCATGTGCGTAATAAAGCAAACCCAGGAGATCGCACTTCATTAATTATGCATTTATCAGATTTAAAAAAAAGAAATCGTAGTCACCCAATAAAAATATACTTATTGCACTTCTTTCAATTAAATAGTAATTAATTCTTTAGCATAATAATAATGACTAAAGCTTACGTTAATTTTACGGAATATCTTTCTCTATTAAAGATAATAATTTAAATTAAATGTATGTTGTAGATTTGTAATTAACGTTAAAACATCAATTGTTAAATCATTGTTTAATGAAAGAATGTAGAGAAATCTACATTCTTTCAAATAATCTAAATTAAATGTATGCTGTAGATTTGTAATTAACGTTAAAATATCAATTGTTAAATCATCGTTTAATGAAAGAATGTAGAGAAATCTACATTCTTTCTAATAATCTAAATTAAATGTATGTTGTAGATTTGTAATTAACGTTAAAATATCAATTGTTAAATTATCGTTTAATGAAAGAATGTAGAGAAATCTACATTTTTTTCTAATAATCTAAACTAAATGTATGCTGTAGATTTGTAATTAACGTTAAAATGTCAATTGTTAAATCATCGTTTAATGAAAGAATGTAAAGAAATCTACATATTTCTAATAATCTAAATTAAATGTATGCTGTAGATTTGTGATTAAGGTTAAAATATCAATTGTTTAATCATAGTTTAATGAAAAAATGTAGAGAAACCTTGCTCCTTCTGAGACCTCACGATTTTGATACTTTCAGATACTCACAGTTTCCAGATTAGAAAAAAATATACGTGAGAAATTAAGCTATTATTTTGCATTATGGAATTTTTTTTATAATATTTGACATTACAGACACAATAAAGAATACGAAAAAATAAAAAAAATAAATTTGATTTTTTGATATATCTTTCACTTGATATTAATCTCAGTTAAATTTATGTTCTAAATTTATAATTAAAGTTTTTAAAAATATCAATTGTTAAATTATCGTTTATTGATAGAATATAGAGAGACCTTGCCCCTTACGAGACCTCACGCTTTTGATACGCTCAGATAGTCATAGTATCCTAATTACAACCCTAGATGCGCGGAAAATTCCTCTAAAATTTTAATATTACAGGCGATATGTGCTTCATGTGCCTAATAAAACCATCGCAGGAGATCCTATGCCATTAAATACGCATTTATCAGCTTTAAAAACAGAAGAAAACGCAGTCAGAAATTTACAGCATTCTTTAAATTCCTGTTATCTTAACTCGAACGCGGGAGCAATTATTTTCATGCTTTTCGAACTTTGCAACTCGCCAAAATTTAATTCAATTTCACCCTCCTGCGGCAAATACGCGCGTTAAAAGCTATTCACACGCAGGCTCCCAACTTTAAATAGCCGCTGTAGTGACCCGAAAACCGCCTTTTAATTTCGTCCATAAAATTTGCTGGCGCAGCCCTGGCAAACCGCTAAAACCGAGTCAGCATTTACTGCACTCTCCCCCCACCCCCTCCTTTTCCCTTTTAGTCATTTCATAACACTTAAACACTTATAAGCCTTCCCCCACCTTTACGTATTTAACCTATCAACAATAAACTGCGTGTACCCATTTAAAGCGCTGGCTTCCGTCGGACGCTGTATCCTTCCGCTCTGGAGGTGATTCGGTAGTCTCCCTCCGCCGCCACGAAAGAGAGCGAGCTAATTAATTCTCCATAATTAACAGCGCGTTCGCTAATTACGGAGGTAAATATGCGCGGAGGCATCTGCCTTGATGAGTCACTATGATGGACGAAGTGGAGGGTTGCTGTAGGTGAGAGAAGGGTTTTGGCGAGAATTGAGATGGGGTTCGCCAACAGCGAAAGAGGTATCTTAATAACAATAGTAAAAAAAAAGACTTAATTATGCCTTAATTTGACTTTTCATTCTCCATAATAACATAGTACTATAAAATGTCTTTATTTCTGCTCAATTACAGATGACTTAATTTTTCATTATGTGTTTCCAAATTTATTCAGCTTTTGATTGCCCACTCTTCTGCACTGATATAATTTTTAAATAATTATATGGAACTACGACCCTGAATTTAGAGCGCACTACTTATCTGATTTCATGTTTAAGACTTTTACCTAACCAATTTTACAAAGAATCAATAATAATTGTGATATTAAAATTATATATACAAGAGTAGTTAGATATCTTAATGAGTGTATAGGCGTATATTATGAGGGCTTATACTTATGTACACACACAAATATATATATATATATATATATATATATATATGTATGTATGTATGTATATATATCTATATCTATATATATATGTATATATATATGTATGTATATATATACATATACATATATATATATATACATATATATATATATATTTATATACATATAAATATATATATACATATATCTATAGACATATATTTACATATATATATATACATATACATATATATATATACACACACATATATATACATATACATATGCATATATATATATATACACACGCGCACACACACATATATATATGTAATATATCAAAATTTTTTACTTTAAACTTTTTAAAACTTTAATATTTCCTTAAAGACCTCCTCTCTACCATTCTAATTCCTTAAATCTTTTTCCCAGCCTCTAAATGTCTTAATCAAAAGAGAGTCCTAGACTTAAAATTCCTTAGATACATTTCCCAAAGATTTCAATCCTATAAAAGTAAATTTTCTGTCTATTCAACGTGTTTTCTAACTGTTGCCCGCAAATGGTTCCAGGTATTTCTGACCTTAACACTTAAATTCGCTGAGTAAGTTTTTTGTCCCTTTGGAAAATTCTATCTGTCTTCGCTCTTGGGTGCACCTCTGTTAAAGCAGAGTGTTTTTTGTATCTTTCCTTTGTCTGTCGTTGACTAGTAAAGATATCCGTTTCAGCAGCTCTAAAATAAACTTTTAATTACACTTGTGCCGGTCTCTTTCAATGGCCTGACTGCATCGTTATTTCTGTTAACTGATTAGCTTTCTCCTTGTCCAGGAGTTTTATAATTATTGGATTACATATGTATATATGCATATATATATATATATATATATATATATATATATATATATATATATATATATATATATATATATATATATATATATATATATATATATATATGTATATATGTATGTATATATATATGTATATATATTATATATATATATATATATATATATATATATATATATATATATATATATATATATAGAGAGAGAGAGAGGAGAGAGAGAGAGAGAGAGAGAGAGAGAAAGGGGGCGAGAGAGATACATTAGTGTTCATACTGAATTATTCCCAACTTCAGTCCAAGGACTCACTAATAAAAAAAAATGTGGGAATTGCAGAAAAAATAGATGTCCGTTAAATTTTAATCGAAAAACCATATTTATTTAAGTAAAGAATGTATGTTACATATAATTACAAAACATTGATGTTATTTAAAATTATGTACATACAAATTACAAACAATTTAAATATATTTTCCTAATTTTCTGTTTGCATTGAAAAGAATCTTACTATCCCCTATTAAATTTAGCCCTTGTAATGAAATCATAATCAAATTTTTCAGTTTCTTTTCTGTAAGTCTATTTCTCGAACTAGTTTTTGATTTTCTTCATACAAGAGAAGCTTCTTTCCGGAAGTTTTGTCTGAAAAGAAAACTTCTTACCTTTTCCTCGGAAATTTTTTCGGTCCCCGATAACCAAAATAAGTCTAAGTTGAGTCTCTCCGAAATTGTAAAATTTTCTCTCTTTTTCCCTAAGGTTTTTCGAGTCCATGGAACCCGATATTTTATGCTGTAGTTAGAAATTTTTCCAGATCTGTGCGACTCAAAATTTTGTTAAAGTTGTGTCTCGATATTACAAATTTGCATAAAAAATCAACTATAGCGAATAAATGCAAACCCTATATTTATTCTCCTTATTCAGCAAGTAGCACAATTTAATTGATCAATTGAATAACAATATCCAGTCCGCATTTGACAACAATACATTTTTTCTTCGTCATTAGTTACATATAGCTGAATGTATAATTTTGTTTCATATATGTAAAGAGGTTACTGCATTTCATTTCGATTTAATGTCAATCTATTATTTTGTATCTATATTAAACACTCTCTCATGCATAGGGTTTGGAATTTTAATGGTTTTAAATAAGCAGCCAGATATTTACAATGTAGAAACTCAACGAAGAACCATAATTACGGGGAAAAAATGCACTTTCTATTGAATTTAGAAGACTCCTTCTAAAGTTAAATTTCACGATTAGAATAATATCTGTTTCTAAGGTTTTGCTTTTAATTAAAAATATAAATTAATCAAAAATAAAGGTACAATTTTTAATTAATTTGTTTAAAATTTTTATCACTATTTAACTTATGTTTCCAACAGGCATAAATCATAATGACGGTTTATAGCGTTCCCTTTATAATAAATTCCCCTTCTTTGCAAAATATTAATAACAGATTAATTCTGTAAGAAACTGTAGTAGCGTGCTGCGAATAATGAAAATGGAACTGGGCTTTTACTGAAGAATATTTCATATGGCATATCTTAATTCAAGTTCACTCAGCTATTATGAAGTCCGTAGACTTTGCAAATACCAGAAATCGACAAAATTTATAAAATTTTAATTAGATTATTGCTTAGATTATTTAATGTTTCATACAGAACCAGAGAACACAGAAAACTACATGCATATATCTTTAGCAATAAATTAAATTAATTTTAAACTTGAAATGTATTTTACTGAAAATTATTTTATGGGCATTTTTGTGGCTTTAAAATGCTCCTTACATCTTCATTTATAAGATTTTTACAAAAGTTTCACCGTACATTCCTAAAATATAATAAATAAAGTTATGTTTTCATTTTAAGTTGCAAGTGTATTTACACTCTTAAAAATCAATTTAAAGTTAGTAAAGTCCTATTTTTTACTAAAGTTTAATGTAGAGACATAAAAACATTTCCTGTAAACTAATTACTCGATTGATCGACAAAAAAAATACATATGTTCATATATATTTATTAATTACAAGAAAAAATTAAGAGAAAATCTGAAATTTAATGTTTAAGGTTTTTAATATTTTATTTTAATTTTCGAAATGTTTCAAAAAAATTTTTTTTGAAAAAAAAACTTTTATATTAAGAGTGTTTGTAAAAATCATGTTGGAATCCATGAAAAGTGAAATCCAAGCATTTAAATTAAAAATCTTACCAGGCAGACAAATTATAAAAAAGTAGTATTTTACAAATTAGTGTGGTCCTGTTGAAAAGGCCATACATTTTCAAGAATGTTAACGTACGCATATACTTCTTCCATTCAAATAAGATGATAAAGTTTTAGTAGGGATATCTTTATAAATAATATTTAGTTCTAAACTCTTTCTATCTATATACTGAAAAATTTTATAAATAAGTAAATTACATGTCAAGTCTGAATTTTTAAAATTCTGTTTGAAATAGTCTACATCCAATCTCCTTAAAGGGAAAATAATGTTTTTCTATAATGCATATAGATTTTAAAAAAGTAGAAATTTAAAAAGACTTAAATTCTTTACATTTTAATACATTTTAATTTTGATATAACTCTTGAATTGATAGCTATTTTAAATTACTTTTTAATGTCAAGTAGACTAAAGATAATAAATGTCTTCAGGATTTTTAAATATATTTCTTAAAAATAATTTATTTATTTATAAAGTAAAAATAAACTGTAAACTTTGGAAGGGGATTTATTGTCCTTGAAATATTTTGTTATCAAGGTGATAATCTGTCTTCAGTATTTGTAAAAATACTGATTATAAATATGTTATTAATTCATAAAGTATTCATACAGTAATTCATAAATATATCAGTAAATTTTGGATGATATTTTGTCTTATTGGCAATATTTTGAAAACTATTTAATTGGAAATATATCAATTTTAGTTTGAAAAATTATAAATAAATAAATAAATAAATAAAATTAAAAAAAACAAACCTACGCTTGATAAATGGATTTAAAAATCTTAATCACTTTTTATGAAATACTTGACTTTTAATAGATATTACGGGATTTTAAGCTCCTGTGAAGGCTAGTTTAAGAATATCCATGTAAAATGACTACAAAATTAATAGGCAAAAAAATCAAATTTACTCTTTTACTGTAAATGCTTATCACATGGAATAATATATGTATAAAATTATATTCCAAGTACATTTTAAATTTGAAAAGGGAATGGGAATACACTAAAGTAGTTAAAAAATAAAAAAAATAAAAATGGAACATCGTTGATGTAATTATTGTATAGACAGGTGATTTGTTTTATTTTCATTTGAAAAACTTTTTAGTATTTTTCAAGATTAAATAATAAAATTTGGATTTTTTTTTCGAGATTTATGTGTACCAGACATTCTTCAGTTCTCAATTTTCCTGTTAAACTGGATTCAGAAAATATTCAGAGTGCTGAGATGAACTGTTTTGTGCTATAAATAAAAAGTTAATTCACATTGTGCAAAGTTATATTTTGATTTATATTCGTTCTCCATTTATCTCATTTTTCTGTACGTATGCTTTGTAATTTATTCTTTTATTTAATTATTTATTTATATAATCTTTGTAGTTTCATTTTCTTAAATATTCGATGTTTTCTTATTAATACTTACTTAACCCATTTAAAGGCAATATACTATTTTTTAAAATTAAATAATTTTTTTTCAGCATTAACTGGATTAACAAACAACTCAGAACTCATTTTTCTTAGACAAACTGCTATAAAACTTCATAAAGGCTTTAATTCTTTAAAAAAGTAATAAAATCTTCATTGCCTTAGCAGTTCTATTTAGGAATGGTGAATAGAAAAATCTAATGAACTGAATTAACTAAGGTTTGAAATCACGAAAATTCGAGAAACGAGATCTTATATATACATATATTTCTGGAACGTTCTTTTTCCTCTCTCGTTAAATATTTTGACGAAACACTCATGATCGTGCAATTTAAATTCATTGTTAATTATTATTTAAAAACGAGTTCAAAACAAAAAAAAAATAATGTAGAGAGAGATAAATGCATAATGATTATTGTTCGTGTCTACAAAATAATTGTAAATGAAGTTCTTAGTTGGAAGTAAACGTGGAGTCGAATTCGGACCAAACGATACGAAAGAATGTCATAAGAGAGCGCATTGTGATGTAAAGTAATTTAAAATTGCCATTGAGTGACTTTAAGTACAACTTGTAATCAGCCATTTTTGCTGGTTTTCATTCTAAATTAACATTACAATTGTTATAAGGTAATTATGGTACATAAAGATTTTATAATTAATTTGAAAAAGTTTCATTCTTTAGCTTTTTGTTTTAAAGTTTCTCTAACCTAGTTTCAAGGAATAAAAATTAACACGCCTAGAGTACATATGAGTCATTAGTTATAAAAACGAGATGACGTTCATTATTAGTTTTAAGAGTTTCATGAGTTTTTTGATATCAGGAATTCTGCTACGCCTCAAACAGCTCAGTTTGGTTTATAGAACTCTAAGTTAACTTTTTGCTCTAGGAGGGCTAATAAGACCTGGATAACCTATTCCAAACATCTATGCCACTAGAGGGATTTTAAATCACGAACTCTTGTACCTAATAGCAGCGTATCTAAGTACCTAACATAATACCCATAGTATACCCATAGCCCTACTATAGTTCTATATACTGTATGTACTATGGTAATATGCATTCTTGTAGTATTACTGTATATGTGTGTGTGTGTAATACTTATTTCCTCTGGTCACAATAATTATGTAGTCCCTATTATTTTTACTTGCAGGGTTACTGGGCAAGGAGAAGCCTAATCAGCTAGCAGTAATAACGATGCAGTCGGCCCACATTAAAGAGAACTGCACGAGTCTAATCAAAACTTTATTTTAGAGCTGCTAAAAACGGACATCTTTACTAGTCAACGGCAGACAAGAGAAAGACCCAAAAATCACCCTGCTCGAACAGAGGTGCACCTAAGTGCGAAGACAGATAGAATTGTAAATTATTAAGCGATCATAAAAATATTCATTTAGTTTATATGATTTATCATATAAACTATATTTATATAATATAAAAATAACTTTTATTAAAATAAATGTAATTGATATTTATTTTAATTTAAGCAGTAATTTTTATATATTTAGTAAGTCTGATTCTATTTTTGCATTTGTAAAATTATTTTGTCCTCTCATTTAACTGTTTAAAATGCAGCAAAACTGCTTGAAATTACTTACAAATTTCATTAAGTTCCTTGAAAGTATACACACACACACACACACACACACATATATATATATATATATATATATATATATATATATAATTTCTTACTGATATTCAATTATAATTCGGTTGGTGTATTTGTCAATAACGAAATTTTATTCAATTCTTGTATCTTTACCGTTTACAGGAATTTACAAGAGCAGGAACTGTGTGGAAGATTTACAGACAACCGAAGAATCGCAAATGAACTCAATCTTCTGCCAGAACTTACTGTTTTTTACCCATTTATTTTCTTTTTAAACAGAATATTAGTTTTATTGTCATAAGCATGTAATCTTATATATCTCTACTGCGTTGTTTAAAAATATCTGTAGAAGTGAAGCTATAATGATATTTTAATGTCCATCAACCAATCCATCTATGAAGTCTGGTTCAAGCCTGAAACGAAGACTCCTTGTTGAAATAATAAAACATTATTCATTTGAACACGCTTTGTAATAAGCTTTATTTCTCCTGCCTTGCTTCACATTTCTCCGTGCGACTGGATTCAACTTTTCCCTTCATTTCACTTCGAGAGTGGACGCAGATTTAGAGTACTACCATATTGCAGTTGAGGTATGTCACAGGCGAGTTTCCAATTTTAATGACGTCAGAAGTCGCCAGAGATGGAAATTTGGTACCATAAATTTCCCTCTGGAGACTTCTAACGCTATTATGACTTAGAAGTCATATTATAAATGTTGTAATAAATGCATAAAAACGAACCAAACAGGTCTAAGGCGGAATAAAAGGTAAATTCCTGACAAATAGCATAAATGATAAGTTCTGTAGAAACTTTTTTTTTTGGGGGGGGGGGATGGTTTTTCCAACTAAAACCATTTTATTGACATTATGTTCTTTTTATTAATCGAACTCTAAACTTTGTATGCCATTTTGAGATAAACCAAACTCTTTCCTTGAGGGTAAGAAAACTTATTGCTATGCATTTATAATAATTTAACAATTGAATTATCTTTTACAGATTATTCATCTACAGTGCTTTGCTGAGGGATTTGTACTGAAGTCAGAAGGTTAAATTCAGAGCTGCCATGTAACTTGGTTATGTAATATCATTACCTTTCTGTAGTTTTGGAAAATTTGATCCTTTAACATCTATTTTAAATTACTTTTGCTTTCTTTTACAGGATTTTTATTTATTTTCCAGTGACTTTCTTTACTCTTTGGATGGATGCTACTTACTGCTTATTTAACATGTTATGTGAAAGAAATAAATCCACAGGAACCACAGGAAGGAATGTATACGGAGTTGCCTGGGCCGAGCCCTCTAACTCCGAAATACTAACGACAGGCAAAATGGGAACTAGCGGTGGTGAGAAACTAATTGAGAAGGTAAACTTAAAGAAATTTTGGAACAGATTCCAAAATGATACGAAGACGATCACTAGGATCGGTAGTATTTTTAAGGTTTATCAACAGCTCTTTGAGTTGGAGAAGGAGTTCGGTTACATTTTTAATTTTTAAGGAGTTTAATATTTCTGATAGTGTTTTTCCAATTTCAATAATTTCATTTATGGGAGAGCAATTTTGCTTTGAGTTTTCTGAGAGTGGGATCTGAGAATTAGAAGTTTCAGTACGATTTTGGACAGTTTGAGCATACGATATACCTGAATAGGAGTTATTAATTATAGGTTGAGAAGTAGCATTAACATTAGAAGGTTTATTAGTATTAAGAAGGTTGGGGAGTTTGGGGAATTTACAGCATCCTTTGTAACTAGCTGGGTGATTGCCATTGCAGTTGCAACATTTTATAAGATCATTATTGGTATTATTTTCTCTCGAGATTGGGCATTCAGTAGACAAATGATTTTTGGCACATTTAACACAACGAGGAGCCATGAAGCAATTAGCGCTATTATGAAAGAAATTCTGGCAGCGATGGCATTGGGAGATAGGGGATCTATATTTCTCTATAGTAACTCTAAAGTAGTGGATGTATGACGATGAATGACGATGAATGATAGAATGACGAGAAATATATCGAAACTGGAGGTGATATATATACGGACCAAGATATAAACCAAGATATATAGGGAAGAAGACACTTAAGTTTCATATAACAAAGAAATATTCTCTAAAGTGGAATTTAAATGGCGCTTGTTAGAGGAAAGAAGCTTAAAAGAAGAAACTACGTTGGAGTCTGAAATCTTGATCAGTCTCTGATGTCTTACATAAATTGCAATCGCAGTTAATCTTTTTTAACATTATTATAGATTGATTTCTTTAATTCTCAGTCGCAGAGAAATAACATTTATATGCGTAATTTAGTACAACTAATTTTTTTTACAATAGCCTTTGATCTAGAAGCCAAAGTGGGTGATCAATGGTTGGGCATGGCTACCCATTGTCTCGCCAAGCCATCTCTTAAATTGGCGCGAAAGAGAGATAGCGGCGCCTATAGAAAATGATGATCTGAACCGGGCACTGAATAATAAATGCCTCTTTGCGGTCGTTTCGCAGCACAACCATCCTCTACCTGAAACCATAAATCTCTGTCCTGTGTGACAGTCGCTTCCTTCCTGCACTTAGTGCGCCAGATCGCCCATAATTCATTCTCGCACAAAATTATTGTTATGGATGCGCGGCATCTCGTTATGCTGATGGCTTCCATATGTCTTCGTTTTTAATAGAGATAACCAACAGTTGTGATATTAATAATGCCTTGTTTAAACGTGTTAGTCGCTCCAGATAGGATCGTATTCATTAGGCAATCGAGTGCTGTGTTACCTGTCTCGCTAATCTATAAAACACATTTCTGTTCTTGAGACATTTTTCGTCTCTCTGTTTTAATTGGATAAAATCATTTTTGTAGCAGCAATTTAAAAGTCTAAACTATTTATGTTTCATAGTGTAGCCTTTGGAGAAATGTGAAACCTGAAGCGATGTGAAAAACTACCATTACGGAAGTCGTGAAATCTTTTGATCAAGAGTTCACAAATTTATGTCTAGTATATAAATTCTTACAAACTTCCGGACAATTCAGAAGCTGGTTTGCATTCTTTTTTTTTCAATTTGTTACATGATTAAATGAAGCTGCAAATAAAAATTTGGACAGCTCTTTTTTTCAATATTTATATATTTGTGAAGAAGTCGAGTGTCATCGATAATTATTATTTTCATTAATAAAATAAAACAGTGTATTATAATGATCAAATATAATGTATTAACTTATTTTAATTTCATTTGATTGAAATAAAAATATAACTAGCATAAAGGGCAAAATTATAAAAATATTTTACATTTTCTAATAATAATGTTATATTTTAAAAAGTATATCTTGTTAAAATCCCATTTTAATTATGAATATTATTAACAATTGTAATTTCAATTTATAACCGACAGGATTTTACACATTTGAACCCAAACTGGTTAGTTTTACGAAAAAGCAAAAAAAAAAAAAAAAAACCAAATGAAACTTTTATTTTGCCAAATTCTTATACTATAAGTAAACTTAATTTTAAAAAATTTAAAAAATAAATTGGGAAATTAGTGTTGTGTGTGTCCGTGTGTCCACAGAAAATTTTCGAGATAGAGGTAAAAATTGGAATCGAATGTGCTATAACAAAATATTTTAATTATTAATATACACAAATAAAAAGTAAATAATACATTATACGCATAAAATCATGCTAGCAAATTTGATAGAAATACTTTTCATTAAAAGTACATTGTGCCAATAGAATGAAGATTATTTAGTCTTCATTTTGTGGAAGTGCCTCTTTGTGTCCCACAACTGGAGTCATTTATGTCAGTGAGTACTAGAAATTGAGTTTTAATGCAAATGTAATCCAAAGCCCCTCCCCTGTTATAAAATATGAAATTGTAATTTAAAGTTTTTAAATATAAAAAATAAATTTTTTTCTTATATTTTTCGAAATAATAATATATAAAGTTACCAAAAATATAACAGGTAAAAAATGAAGTTTCAAAATTAAATAATTTCTTCCTTACCTTTGCATTTCATGAATAAAATCTTTTATATATCGCATTATTGATATCCTTTTATTTATCGCATATTTATATAATATTTTTAATTTTATAAATGCCGTTCAATTCGCAATGTTTCTTATCGCCACTTGAATGATTCATGAATTCTGGAGACCTAGTGCTTGAATCCTTTTGCCTTATGGTAGCTAGCTCCTGTTTAAAGAATATGTGTATGTATGTGTAAGCATAGACAAAACACAGCTTGCCAACATACACAAATTGCGTTTAAAAACATTGTTTTTGAATGTGATTCGTTTGGTAATGGTTTAGGCGGAATAAATCACATCACTTGCATAAGATTTCCAGTTTCGGATTATGTGTAGAATAATATATCACTGTTTCTATACGTAGTCACAAGACTATGCGTAGCAAAGTGCCTTTCTTATGGTTACATTTTGAATCCATCTGCAGTTATTCAACAAGTATAAATATAGCAAAGGATTTCCTACTCTACCACAGGAAGTGTTATTAAAATATTATACGCTGAACGATGGAAATATATCGTCGGTATTCAATACATGTAACTAAATCCAAAAATGGATTTAGAGATGATTTAGAAGTAAATATCAGTTTGAAATCTCAAATTAATTTTTGATAGCTGTCTCTTAATTCATTGCATGATTCAGTCACCAAAATTATAATAAATCTGCTGTTACAAATAAAAATCCATAAAGTAAAATTTGCAATTTTTTTTCAAATAGATCCATTAATGTTCCTTCACTATAAACCAATTTTGATTTTAGTGACTTTTACGTGAAAGCTCAAGTTATGTGATTTTATCTGCGGTAAGTCAGTCAGAAAAGGCTACGACCTCGTAATTGGAGGAAGGTGCGATCGAAGCTTGAGACGGAAAAAGATCCACCGTTTTCATTAATGATGGCATCGACACTTAAATTAAGTTGAAGGTAGCAATGTTCTCCAAGTTCCAAAATGATACCTCTGGTGGTGGCTGTCGGGGGTGTCTTCTGCTTAGTATCTACTTCTAAATTATGAGAATCCGCTTGAGATTTAGTTAATCTTCATCACTTGTCCCTCTCTCATGTGAACTTGCATATTATTCCTAAACCCAGACCAGTAGCATTTATTGCGACAGGTTCATCTGTTGTAGGTTGGTTGAAATTTAGTGGCGCTAATTCCTCGTGGAACAAACTGCGCTAAACAAGACGAAAAACCCAATAGGGGTTTCTCGTCTATTTTTCTGTTGACTTTTCGTTTTTCTGTTGTAGGAACGCCTACACCAGGGGGATGAGTAACAACAAGAGTTATATGATTTCATTATAGAATGATATCATGCAACGTCACGAATCACTTTAATGACCTTTCAGTTCATTTGCATGCTTACGATAGCCAATAGACAACCGATACGCTGCCTTTCTATTTGAAATGTAAGATAGACTCATCATAAGTTGAGATCTACAATGCTAAGTTTAACTGCTTTTTTTCTCATTTCAAAAGGTTTAGCTCCCCTGTTACTAATGTTACTATGCAGTTTTCAGAACTATTTTACATTAATTCCTTATTCCCTGCCATTTTTTTTATCGTTATTAACTGATTAAAGATATAATTGTGATGATTTCGTAAAGAATAAAACTACGTGATGGGTTTTGATCATAAAGTAAATATTTAGTTTACATAAACTTTTATCTCCTAATTCCCACTGTCTGTAGAAGTTTTAGAAAATGAAATTGTAATGGTCTACATTTAAATATGTATATATTTTGCACACAATGCTCTCGTACTGTGAGCAATTGATCACAAAGCGGTTGCATTTCATTTTATTTTTTCATTTTTTTGTCTAATTGAAACTAAATGTAACAAAATGTATTTGCAACGAAATACATTAGAATACAAATGAACTTTCCGCTTCGCATTAAAAAAGCATCTCGTTTCAATTTATCTTACATTGTGTGTATATAATTAATTTTGCTTTCAACCAAAACCAAACCTATTATTCCAAACACAAATTTAATTCCGTAAAACCTATTTAATATCTGGCAGCAGCTTCATCAACAAACATTCTGAAAACCCCAATTCTTAATCTCTTTTTAAAACATAGTTCCAAGTCGAGAATAAATTGAGGTCAGGCGTCACACTAACAATTCATCAAAACATATCCCCCCTCTGTTTTTTTTTTTATCGATGAAAATGATTAATGCTGCCAAACGGCAAGAACAAAACACCGACTGGTTTTAAAAGCGATTCCCCAAACAATAATAAAAGCATTCCAGATATAAGAAAAAGGGAGGCCTCCACAATGATGTGATTTGTTTTCTCGTTCTTCGATAATTAACGACTGAGCGTTGGCAGCAGTTAGAAAGAACAATAACGGACCGCGCCATCTTGTGGGCATTTAGGGAACTAAGTACAAAGAAAGAGGTAATATATCATAGGGCTCGTTATAAATGAGCCCGTTGTTATATCGGCCCTTTTACGTCATTTTTAACTTGGACTGATAATTCATCTTTTCTATTCAACTTTGTCGCCTATTTTTGCCGATTACGTGAGCCCTAAACAGGCCGTTAAAAGAAACGGTTTTTCTCCTCATAATTAAAATAATAAACAGTTTGGGGAGAAACGTATGGGGTATATTTGTTGAAATTTGGCGCATTAATATTTCATGCGGCTTGGCGTGTAAAGAAACTTTGTATTTCTAGATAAATTTATTAAAACTTTGGCGTCTTAATACCATTTTTAATGCTTCATTTATGTTTATTTTTTTATGAACTATACAGTATTGAGGGTTTTAGATAAAGAAGTATAGTACATATACGTATAAAATACCGTTATATATGTAAGCATGCATTTGTATGTATATTTGTATATAATTATATGAGATCCTAATTAATTAAAATTCAAGAATAATATAAAGTAGCTGTAATATCAGGCTTAGCTAAAGAGATTCTGTGTTTTTTAAGGTGTTTGTAATAATATTTTTACCAATGCAGAAATATTTATTAATTATCTGTACACATATACATTTAACAATATTTATATATGTCAGTGATATTTAAAGGGCACCACAAAAATTTATACATTATTATAATATACAGTTCAAAGTTTGTAATGTTGTAATTTGTTTTAAAATATCACTGATCTATTCTTAATATTTCTTTAAATTATCTCTTGTATTATTATTTTTTCCCAATCAGAAATATTCTGTAAATGTATACACACATATACATTTAACAATATTTATATATGCCAGTGATAATTAAAGGGCACCACGAAAATTTATAGATTAATATAATATAAAGAACAAAATTTGCACCGTTGTAATTTGTTTTAAAATATCACTGATCTATTCTTAATATTTCTTTGAAATATCTCTTTAGTGTTTAGCTTTACACTTTTAAAAACGTATACTTACCAGAGCTAATATAGTTCAAGAAAATTATACAAAAAATATCATATAACATTACTGAAACATATTATAACTGAAATGAAATTAAAATTGGATTCCATTGAAATAACAAACACTTATTCAAAGGAATAAATAAACTATAAAATGACGCACCTGGAATGAATCATTTTTATTATTTCACCAAGAAAACTCCATGATTTTATTCATACTTTAAGATCACCACATTAAAATGAAGAACAAATGCGTTTAAAAGTTGAACAAAACTACTACTCATGTGAATTCAAGTGGGCTATCATATTACAATGGAAATATGTCACAATAGACTTTCGTAATGATCCATAATGACGTCAGAAGTCGCCAGAGATGGGAATTTCGTACCACAAATTCTTCTTTCTGGTGCATAATAATGTCGATTTCTGATGTCATCATGCTGCGGATGTCTCCTGTGAAATATATCTATAGACGATTAATTTTCTTACTATAATTATTCTGTACCTCTATGTTATTGGGGCCTACTCTGGACGTTGCGAGTCACGTCACTTTGACGTCAGCCTGAGACCATTATGCGAGCAAACGATCAAGCTGACGTCAAAATGATTTCAGAACGAACGACTCGCAAGGTTCAGTTTGGTTTGGTTTGGTTTTGGAGTGCTACGGTTATTCTTTTTGCAACACCAGGGCTAATGAGACCGGGACTTACTGCTTAAAGCCGATTCCGAACGGCTACGAACATCAATGCCATAGTGGGATTCGAACCCATGAATTCCGGTTCCGAAGGCCAGCACCCGCCAGCTGAAATGGCCAGCCGAATGGTTATTCGATCAATGTTCGGCCTCGCAAGGTTCAGAGCCCCATTATTTCAAATATTTTTTTTCCTCGGTTTAAAGCAGGTGATTAATTTATCAATGTATGACGCAATAAATAACATTATTTCTAGATTATGACGTCATTCTTTTAAATATATCATTTATACATATCTATTTTTTATTATTTAAATATTATCTGCATAGTTTCAAATCGTCCATACCTGAAAATGAGATTATTTTCTTTTGTTTCTTGTTTTCTATTAAAAGATAATAATATATATAAATAGCATAATATTATATAATTAATTCAAACCTGTTTTCTCTAGTAATAAAATTCATAGAAATAAAAAATGTATCTTAAGACAAAATAAATTAATGGAGATAAGCTTCATGCAATCTCTACTATACAATACTATACGATACTATAGCAATCACAAAGCACATTTTTAAAAACGTACCTCTAAAAACACGATTTTTTTTCGCTAAAAATAATTTAGAATTATTTAATTTTTGTGATCGAATCTTTACTACGATAAAAAAAAAGAGGCAGTGATTTTTCTTCCCTTCAAGCATTAGAAATAAAGAGGTACTTAAAGAAAAGTTTTCTTGGATTAGCTTAAAGAAAACACTGAGGATGCCTGTTTAATGAAAACAGCGAGAACTAAGAAAGACAAATCAGCTTCGGCTACACGCAAAAACCCGCAAAAGATTTCAACTTATTAGCAGTTACTCTCGAAATCGCAGTGGGCCCCATACGTCTCCATTAGAAAAGCAGGGGCCCCCCGATTTTCCCGCGCAAAAGATTGATGGCGGCAATTAGCGAAATTCGATTTGGGCAGCGCTCGCCAGAAAAACCCACACCGGAGATAATGATAAAGGGAGGCAAAAAACAAGAAGTGGATATAAAATAGGACGCGAAGCATTCTCTTCTGATAAACTTTTACGGATTCGATCGGAGAAAAGACGCCAAGATTGTCGCCCGACTTGGCGCCGGAATCGGAGAAAACGGAGAGCTGGCGAAAACTAAAAGAATTTATGTTTTGTTGCTAAACGGAAATGGTAATATTCTTGTATTAATGTATCTTCTTACCTTTAAAACACTTCTTTCAATTTCAGTAACATAAATTTTCATTCTTTTACTTCTAGCATAAATTTCTGTTTTGTGATTATTTATAGGGTTCGATAGAGTAGAGTCGTAGATAGGAAAAAACTTCGGAGAAGGATTTCAAGTTTTACGTTTCAGTGGAATAATTTTTTTTTGTATCATAGATATATCTTTTTGCATCCATCTTTAAAATAAAAGAATTATTGTAATATATATTTTATTTTAATTAAAAAGTGTCATATATTTCCTGTTCCAGCGAAGAATGACCCACAGGGTAAGTATTACGCATCCATCTAGCGCCTAAAGAATTTATCTATGATAGTTCTTTCAATATTAGTCATTTCAAGCATATTGAATATGAATATTGAGATAGAGATATATAAATATGACATAAATTTTGAACCACAAATAAAACAAAGACAGAAAAATAGATTGCCATTTGAATCTTCGCAAAATGTTCTTGAAACAAAAAACTGTTAGGCTTCGAAATAGATGTCTACCTTGCTATCCTTATTTTAATTGTCATGTCCTTGTACAAAGTAAAAGTTATAATATTTTTTCTTCTTCAGCTATGGATGGCTCTAGTCTCCTCCAGAATAAGATACCAGACAGCACTATCTTAGGTCCAAAATTTGTAATTTTCCTGGTCGTTTTACATAGGACAGCCAGATATTTTCTTTTGACTTCGCAACAATTAATTTTTACAGGGTATAGTTGTTAGTTCTACACCCAACACCTAATTTGGTTGGCCAGCCTCCATATTTATAAAACACCATGGAGACAGTGGTGTCCAGCTATACCTGAGGACACTGGGTACCTATATTAGTTGCCTTCTAGGCTACGTAGGGAAGATTCTACTCTGGTCACCACACAGGGAAAAGTAATATTGTAATCACACAAAATTTCAGTGCTCAGATTTCAATGGAACTTAGGTTAGGTTCTGAATTATATTTATCAAATTTAAGTGTTACATCTATACGTATGCATAAAATACTTTAATTTTGAAACTTCACACATCCATTTTTATTTTCCATCAGTACATTTTGATTAGTATCGAGTAAGTGTTGTTACCACTCGAGTAAGTATTGTTACGTATGTATTTACCGCATAACTCAAAAGGTTCGAATATTGTATTTAGAACTGCTATTAAATTTGGTTGTGCACTTCCCCTTTTGTTTGCAATATGCGTTTCTTTATAACGAAAAAATTCAGTATAACGTATGTTAACTCTATCGGGAATAAATAAAAGCGATTAATAGAAGAATGATAAAGTTCTGTCCTAAGAACTGTTGTAACATCTAGTATTGCAACTTCGTTTTTGATTGCAATCTGCAATTTACATCTACCATAATTTATTACAGAATAATTTAATGTTATAGAAACACAAAAGTAATCAAAACACATCATATATAAATTTGGAGAAAAACAATTAATGTCACAAGAAAAAGTTGCTTTTTTTTAAAGGTTTTTCCGTTTTTCAAGCAAATTCATGGACCACATACAGTTTAGCGAGAAGAAAAAAAACAATTTGTATTCAAGTATTACAATTACTATATTAATGAATGATTAATCATTAAAATAAAATATAGTTTAGAAGAAGTACAATAGATTTATATCGTTCCTTCATACTCATTGGCATTGTTCCTTACCAAGAAGATCATATTCAATCACAGCTGTATAGTGAAACCTATTGACTGCGTTATTTGGTTATGAAGAAAATGCATTTATGTCACTCATTAGTTTAAGGGTTAAAGTATTATTGCGTTGGAATCTCAAGATGTTCTATTAAACCTATGTTTTAAATTAATTTATACTTTCATTTAAAATGCTTCTGATTTTAAGATACTTATACTATTATTCCTAAGCCGAACGATGGCCGATTGGTTAGGGTGTTGGCCTTCGGAACCGGAGTTCGTGAGTTCGAGTCCCTATATGGCATGGATGTTCGAAGCCGTTCGGAATCGGCTTTTAGCAGTAGGTCCCGGTCTCATTAGCCCTCGTGTTGCAAAAAGTAGACCTTAGAGCTCCAAAACCAAAAACCAAACTATTATTCTTAAAAATGTTATAAAAATTCAATTATTAAATACCTTTTACAATACATGGATTACTTAACCTTTATTCAGCATTCGTGAATGCATCACCACTTGCTTGTTAACTTAACTTGAACACTATATTCAGTCAACATTACTCCCTATTATTTCATAAGGAGGTACTTGATTTTTCAGTACCTCAGTCCAAACTTTAAAACAAACTAAGCCCTATGATGATACAATACACAAATACTTCTAAACCTTATTCGGAATTCGAAGCCAAACCTTGTGTGGGAAATGAAAACAAACAAACAAAAAAAAAAACCTACCAAGGAATCATCAACTATCCCACTTAGAGGCCATATGCTTTAATATTAAGGAATAACTTTTAATTCCACATTTAATCGTTATTAGTTTTAATTGTTGACAGATCTCTTAATTTTGTTTCATTATTTTACTCAGCCCAACCTCCAATTAATGTCATTAAACAATCTTAAAGAGTTTTAGTTAGTGATAATTTCTTTTGAGAAAAAATAGTGCTCAGTTATTCAATTTAAATGCGCATGAAAAAGAAAACCCCGGCAGGTGCTTGTCTTGCAAATAGAAAGATCAAATGAATTGTTTAGATCATATATTTGTCTTGTCATAAATGACCAAAGAATGTATAATAAACACACCATATTTCATTACAAAAACCGGTATATTTGCCTAACATTAAATTATTTCTTATAACGTGATGTATCATTTATTTTCTTTTTATGTGCTCTTCTATTTATCTTTCCAATTATGTATGCTTATGTACGTATTTCAGAAGGTTATCATAACAGACTAGCCTTGACATTCCGAAGAGAATAACAGGCTTGATACATGATACATTTATTGTAGTTTGCACTTCGTAACAAGAGAATCAGTACCTAGCACCTAGGTCCATAAAAACTATTTTTCTGGTTAATTGGAGGTTCTTACTTCTAGTCTTCAGTACAAGCCATTGCTATAGTTAATTAGGGTCTCTATTCTTGCACCTGGTTTGGAATAAGGGTTAAGTACATATTCATTAACATGGAGATAATTCCATTGATCTAGAGCAAACAAATCTCTCGTAGATATATATCCCTATAGATTTAATCAAACAGTATAAACTCATTTGTGTAACTTGAAAAGGAACTCTTTCAACAACTAGCTATTCCTGACTCCATTTTTCTTATATATTACTTTGAGACATAACCAACAGGTACCATAAAATTCTAGTAGCATTTAAAAGCAAATTAGTAGAAAAAACATCTTGAAAAAAGGAAGTGATCTACTGTTTACTATTAAAACTTCAGAAAAGTTTAAAATACTAGAAATTTACCAGAAGCATGTACCAAAAACCACAAACCGAGTTTAAAGGCATGAGAGGAAAACAAAAGAGAGAGATCAGACTTTTGTTTCGCTAATATAAAGCAACATTCCTTGTCTATTGCAAGTATAACTGTAACACTAATACTTAGAAATATATCTTTTTTAGAAAAACGTACTTTTCCTTAGACGATACTTAAGAACAAAATAACAAGAAGAACTCATAAATTTTATTCCTCTGGTAAGATAACGGGAATGGGATCCCAAAGTCGAAAGTCGACTTCTTAGCAACAGAGATGCTGGCGGTCTCTAAAACAAGTAAACTCCGGAAATCGAGAGAGACAAGTGGACTTCATCTCGAGCTCCACACAACAACTCCAAAAACAACTTTTCAAGAAGAAGCTCCCAAGAAGAAGTCCTCGTCTTGGCTCCGCCACTCTGCTTTTATAGAGGTCCAGGTTCCTTTCACGGGATTTCTTCCGGAACCTTCCAGAACCAGGATGATGCAATCTTTTGGTCACTTCCCGCCTAAATCAGTTCCGTTTCCAGATGTGGCCGAAAAGCCGTCTTTAAATCCAGCCGACCCAAACAACTTATTTTCCTTTTTCGCTACCGATAATGGGCGCACATGTTTCACTATAGTGTAGCTCTATTTAAAATCATTTCTCCGAGTCTTTTCACTCAAAGAGTCTCACAAAGTCTCAGACGCGCTGGCTCCAGCGCAAGGACAGTTTTCAATTAAGTCCATTAAAGCGTGAGCCGTGGGTTTATTGACGGGACCTAATAGACGAGCTTGTATTGTTAGGACCACCCGTTTCTACCTACCGCTAAACCGTAAATGTCCGCTGCGAAAGTCACCTTCCGCTCTTCTTTCGCGAGAGTCATGTAACGGATCGTTACAGTATGTAAATAATGATATTTTTGTAACATTTTTCGTCCTTATAAGTTTATGAGGATTTAGGTGTCAGATTTCTAATATATTGTATATTGCAAACATTTCGTGTTGAGTAATATACCTTTGAAACCATTGTTAATAGAGGAATTCTACTGGATTCGGTGCATAGTTTTTGTTTATTAAAATATTTGTTCTTGGAATATTTTTATACGGTGTGTGGGAGGACATAGATGGAGAGAAAAAACTAGCTATAAGATAAACTAAATTTAGGAAAAATAATTTTTGAAATTTTAAATGTTATGTTTTCCTTTAAGAAGATGGGTTAACTTAAAATTAAGTCAAGTCTATTTTCGTTAGATATATTTTAAAGACTAAAAACCCATTACAACAAAAAGTATGCCCCATGAATATAATGACATTTTTTTTCTTTGTTTAAAATGGTCAGAAAGGAAAATTACTAATAACAATGATTTATCTCCTCAGAAAATGATCTTAAAGTTTTTTCAAGAACGTTTCGTGTTTACCTTCCATAATATTCTGAGGAATTAAATGCGGATACATCACCATATCAGGAAGCTGTAAAAACCTAAATCTCTCAATCCTTAGTCGACTCTCGGTATTAATCTCGCATAACATAACCCTCTTGTTCTGACATCTGTGAACTTTGATTTTGTGCTCAACAAATAGCCGCTTCCAGGCGTCCTTCGAATCTAATAGAGGCTGACATCTTACTGATTACAATTTATGACTCTCGGCTGATAAATGTTCCGTAAGTCCCAGAGAACTTCTGGAGCCTGGACTACCGAGGGTCCTTCGCCAGAGTGTACAGTCACATATCTTCCAGATCCATAACTCATGCTCAGTTTAATAGAAAGGTATGAGTTATGATTGGAGCCGCTCTCTCGGAATACGTGCTGCTGGTGTCAAAGCGCCGGCAACGTTTCATTGAAGAGGGAGCGATTTGGATTGGTCCGTCGCATGCGAGCAATTAGACGTATTTTCATTACATATTCATTTTTCTTCTTTCTTAAGGGTACACCCTATCATCAACGAAATATGTTTTAATAAGTTATTGGCATGTGACCAATTTATAAAATTAATTTCGATCGAGTAATTTATATATAGTCATTACAGGGTTAGTCCATATAAAATACAATGTAGCATATATATTTACTAAAATATTTCGAACAGGGAAAATTGTTACAGGCAGATTATCTTTGATCACTTGCCATCGAATATTTATGTACGTGGTATGTATATATTATCTTGGATTTCATTTAGAAATATATGTAATCTTTGTGTAAATAATTTAAAATGCTAATTTTAATAACACAGTTACTAACCACTTGGTGATTTTTCCATTGAGTAAATAAAAATTCATCCGTATTGAAAAAAAAAACGTTGTTATAAACAGGTTAATCTTTATAGACAATGTCGTCATACTAATAGTAGCATTATTATACTGGATAGTCCAAAATTATTAAGCCTGATTAATATTGAAAAAAAATCAAAATGAGATAATTAGTTTATTGTTTTCTAGTAGAGATAAATTAAAATATATTTGCACAACAAAATGTTAAAAATAATAAGTTTTTAACCCTTAGAAAATATCATCTTCACTGAGAAAGCAATTTTTCCATTTTTCTGATTATGTTAACGGTCATAACTGTCAGATGTCAACTGAATCTTTTCATGTAGTATGAAAAAATCACCAGTAGCCGGAAAGTGAAATCTTGGAACATTGGCTGCAGATGAAGTTTTCGAACCATTTTTCTTCATTGTAAAGACGATCACAAGAGTACATATCATAACATCCTTAAGTTTCCATACGTCTCGGAGGCAATAAGCATGTTTTCTTCCGTAAATGTGGAAATGTGGACAAACAGTTATTGGTCAGTGCCTGAACTTGGTGCATTATCGACCGGAGGTCCAGCGAGATGGAGAACTACAAGAAATGGTGGAACGGGTTCAGAGAGAGTTCAGACGCCAGATCCCTGAGTAGCATCGAAAGAACTGGAGTAATATATATATATATATATATATATATATATATATATATATATATATATATATATATATATATATATATATATATATATATATATAAATAAATAAATAAATAAATAAATAAATAAATATATATATATATATATGTGTGTGTGTGTGTGTGTGTGTGTGTGTGTGTCTGTGTGTGTGTGTGTGTATTTGCGTGTATGCATATACTGTGTGGAGCTATCAAACAGAATATTCAGCTCCAAAAATTCTTATCCACTCCTAATAATAATAAATATTATTATTACTATTATTTCAGCCGAAGTGAAGAGACTCGCTTCTTATTTCATATCCTTTCGGATATAAAGTTTAAGTAATACCCGAAGGGAGAAGATTCTCAATGTAGATCCCTCTCGTACTTTCTTAAAATCTGAGCTACTGTAAAATAAATATTACGAACTTTTATGTTCTCTATTTAAAATTGTAAATAAATATTATACATATGGACATGTTTTTGAACTAGAACATAATCACATGTTTTCATAATTCACTCTATCCAGGATATTACAATATCTAGAAATGTTAAAGTACTATGTCTTTCCTCAATTTAAATTATCAGATTATCTTTCGAAGAAAGTATTCGAACACGCTGGAGGTCCCTACTTCTAATGGAGACGAGTAAAACATAGTTGTATAGGCTGATATCGTTGTAGCCCTGGTTCTCCTACATTACCATCCTTGTTATCAGTTTGGGATATGTTGGTCCAACGGTACATTATTTCAGTTCCGGATATATATGACCTAAAACGCTGATTCTCTAAGGTCATAGAGGAATATATTCTAAAATACTACAAAAACTTGAAATGCGTGCTACTGAATATAGGCTCAGTCTGAATGGCTTTGGCCGGATCAGGGTTCAACACACTTACTGAATATAGACTGGATATTTTACATGCCACAAATGAAGCTTACATGGAAGTTATTTAATGTTTAAAATTTTGTTATGTAAAGCTGTTTTATTCAAATAATAAATATGTATTCACCTTATTTTATTTTTTTTTCAATCATGAAATGTACTGAAATTTAGACTTCTGTAAAACATTAAAGACCTGCTTCAACTCTTATAAAAACGTGAAGTACTTCATCTTAGTTGATTATAATGAATGTAAAACGGTCAATACATTAAATTTTTGAAAAAAATATTATATATTACATTACGATAACTTATTTTAGAATATGGGTATCACTATATAATTTAAATTATGGTGACCTAAAATTGTATTATGTAGAATGAATTAGTTATGTAGGTAACCTTTAGATGTAAGAATTTCAGAAATTTGCAAAAGGTAGAAAAATACAAAGTAGAATAATCCAATAACTAACTAGTCATTAAAAAATCGAACAGTTTCTGGTATTCATTTATGCTATAGATAATACAAATATTACCCACCGAAGAAAATTTAGGCTGATCTATGGTGTAGAAGTTTTTGAATTTTTATCTAGTTTGTCTAGATTTTTATTTTGATCAATCAAGAAGTAGAATTTTCAAACAGATAGTTTTAAATAATATATAATTTTAAAACAGATGAAGCAAATCTTGACTATCTAACAAATTTTTGTACCATTTTATCAAGTATTTAATAACTTATAATAAGTCGAAATAAGCACACATTTAGCATGCATCTATTTTCTATAGGAGGTATGATGCCCCATAACTGTTTAGAGTCACCTATGATAATTTTGAGTTATTTCTCTATTGCAGTAAAACCTGCCTATGTCGGCCCTAGAGACTTTAAAAAATACTGTTATTAACAGTTTTTACTTGTCAATTCCATGATTAGGAACTCCTGGTGATTTTGCATTGAATAAATCAGGGATGATTTGAGTTAATATGCAATTCCACGGGACTAAAGGAAACAGTGCTATAGTAGGTATTGTTATACACAGGTTTTAATATGTAAGTATCACATCTGCATTTTTTCATAGCTACTGTTAGAGGCAAGTTTCCATTTTTTCCTCCACCTTCTTTTTTTCCTTTGACAGAGCTGAATTAAAAATATTTCCATCTCCATAAAGGGTGTCAGGTCGGATACGCCTTAATCGATAATTTACTTATAAGTGCTTTCCAATGCCCCTAATAGCACGGCTATAAATCTGAGAGGCCAGCAAGCGCGTCAAGTGTTAAATGCCAACACACCTCTCTCGGATCAGGGGGAAAAAAGAAAAATTACCTCCACCGAAACAACGTCTAATTACACGTTACCCAGCCAAACACTCGCACGTTAAATGCTATGTAATGCCTCTTGACACAAACATCACGTACTCTCTCTAACAACACAAGTCGTAACTCATACATTTTACTTTTCTAAACCATGAGTTACGAGAAGCCTTGGTGGGGGGAAGCTGGGTTGCCATGCACATGGATGGAGATCCTGAATGAAGAATTCGACAGAAGTCGACAACGGCCACGAGGATATAAATTTACCGTCTGACGTGGCTTATAATCATTGAACGGCATATGCATCTCTTCCAAGAGCCCGTCCACATGATATTATTGAATAACGTACAGCCTGCTGTGGAAAAACAACGAAGCTCTCCTGGATGCACTCTCAACAACGTATAATTATGTTGAATTATGCCCATGTATCATTATGCCCGCAGTGTGAAGATAAGTGGTGTGGTGCCGATAAAGTTTAAAGTGCTTGATCAGGACTAGTAGATATGTCTGCTACCATGTATCATACAATTACCTCGTGTCAGGCTAGCTCATTTACCTTGCGTTCCTCCGGTATACAAAGAATTTGTGCTGGTCATAATAAAAAAGATAAATTACTTTGAATATACTTACATCGGTTAAATATTCTACTCTACAATAGTATCAATGTAAAGCTATCTCTTTTCCAATGTAGCGACATTAAAATCAGATGGTAAATAAAATATTATTTAGATAAATTTAGAATTTTATTATTTAAATTAAATTTGAAATACTTTTGTCGCAAATGTATTTTTTTTTTGGTAACTCATAAAATTAATTTTTTATAATATTTTTAGTAGTTTGTATTTTATAAAACCTATAATTGAAAGAAATTTTCTGCATTTTCTGCATTTATTCTCCCCATAAGTTTACATTGAAAAGCTATGTCAGATTCACAGTGCTATACATATGTATCCCATTTTGGTTCGTACGAAAGAATACTACTAAGTGCATTACAAACTAAGTTTTGTATTATTCCTAACATATACGTGCAATGTTGACTCTTTATTAAAATAGCTTGACTAAAAGGTGTGATTTTCACGAAGATATTGTACTAAAAAATTCAATATAAAGTAGGTTAGTAGTATAGTAAGTACTTTGCCAGTGTATGTGGTTGAATTTAAGTTTAACAGTTAGTCCAATTCTCCAGCTTTTTTAGAGAGTATTTTACATCATTTGCAAACTTGACACTAGTCTACATTTGAATTTCAATTATTCAATATGTATTTCAATTATGTATTAATAAATTTATATTTAAAATAAATATGTAATTTTAATTTTATAATAGTTGGTTAATTTGAATAAAAATGATCCCGAAATACCAAAATTTCATTTATAAGACTCCATTTCCCTTGTATTTTTAATGTGTTATTAATTCTCAAATTTATTATTTATATTTTTCGTAGGATATGCATAGCTAATTCCAATATTAAAAAAAAAACTAAATCGGAGATAAATTCAAAATCATCCAAGTGTTATGCTTTTATAGAGTGGAAGGGCAAACTTCTTGTTATATGAAAATAAAGAAATTTATTAATTCGTGAATTTTATTAATTTGGAAAATTTATAATTTTGTGTATTTCAGATGCTTTTAACAAAATTTAACAAGAGATACTTAGTAATATTCTTTTAATTGATGCTAACATCTAGTGCAAAATGACCTAGATATTAGCGTGTAAGGCTAGAATTACACGATACCGTGTTTGACCACTGGCAGACGCCAGACGTTTAAAAAAAAAAAAAAAAAAAAAAAAAAAATCGGAGATAAATTCAAAATTATCCAAGTGTTATGTTTTTATAGAGTTTTTTAAGTGGAAGGGAAAACTTCTTGTTCTATGAAAATAAAGAAATTTATTAATTCATGAATTTTATTAATTTGAAAAATTTTTTATATGTCTGTGTATTTCAAATGCTTTTAACAAAATTTAACAAGAGCTACTTAGTAATATTCTTTTAATTGATGCTAACATCTAGTGCAAAATGACCTAGATATCAGCGTATAAGGCTAGAATTACAGGATACCGGGTTTGACCACTGGCAGAAGCCTGAAATATCTCATTCTATATGTATAAAACATTAAAGATAAATCTGTAGGAGTTGGTGTCCTTTTAAAATGTTACAAATCCTAATGAGTTAAAAACGTAGATGCAAAACATTAATTACTAAAATTGTGTCCTTTTTAAATTACGAAAAATTTGAATAATGTTACAAATTAATTACTGATGAAAAAAGTAACAGAAATTTTGCAGTAACATGCAAGATTTTAGTTGAGATTTCTTAAAGTTTTAGAAGTTACTTTTAAAATATCAAGTTCTATGGGCATAAGAAGTTATTTTAGACATACACCAAATTTGTCCAGTAGATTTTTAAAAATATAGTATCAATCAAAAAATTATCTTAATAAAATCTGTATGGTTTTAATAAAAAATAATTATTAATTTAAAAAAAGAAAATGTCAAAATTACTTTAATCTGGTAATAATTAAATAATTATCATGTAAACTAGGTCTTAGTAACTATTTATAATCTGGAATTTTCAGCTTCTTAAGGATAACCCTCAATAATTTATCAGAAAAAGGCTATAAAACTATGATATCGTTCATTCTCGAGACTTTACATTTTACCAACCCTAAGGTCGAACGATGGCCGATTGGTTAGAGTGCTAGCCTTCGGTACCGGAGTTCGTAGGTTCGAATCGCACCATTCGTAGCCATTCGGAATCGGCTTTAAGCTGTAGGTCCCGGTCTCATTAGCCCTCGTGTTGCAAAAAGTAGACCGTAGTACTCCAAACCAAACCAACCTTAAGAGAAATAAATTGATCACGAGATTTCCAATCATGTTATTATGAAATACATTTGAATTATCATCATAGTTTGAATAAAAATGTCATTTGTTAACATAATTCACAACGTAAAATAAAAAAAACACGCGGCTTTACATAGCCATTTTAAGACATAACGTTATACATGGGAAAAGCAATTACTTGTGTCATAAATATACATAGTGAATACAAAGATTAATTGTGTACTTCTTTTTTATGAATCCTAGTAACCCTTTCAATGATATATATTAATATTAATATATAATTATTGTCTCATTTTTTAATATCTAGGATTATAATTTATTGTCTGTTATTCTCTCATTTATATTTATAAGATGTGATTGTCGGTATCCTATAATTTTAAATAGTCATTGCTGTCTGGAACTTTTAACAATGCCCGTCCATTTTGTTATAATACGGGAATGTAGTCCTATTAAGCCTAGAAAATGTTTTGGAATTGATTTGGAACATTTATTTTTGTCATGTTCTTACACTTTTTTCGAATAATTAACCATACCAATCCAAATCTACCTTTCTAACATGATAACTGCAGTTAATTTTATATTACACGGGGCTCGGGGTCATCATATATCATTGACTACTTGAAAATTTACATTTCATGCTTTTAATGACTTCATTCATCTTTATTTATCATACTAGTCTATAATGAAGGATAACAGGCTGGTGAAGAATCCATTAATATAGAAAATAAAGAATTAATGAATATCTAAAACAGTTCTTTAATAAGAATCCATCCGAAACAAATTAGGATATCATTTATCATTTATCATCCGTATCCACCTCAGTGTTTTAGTAGTAGCCAAGTGCGTTATCACCAGTGCTTGCAAGTGTAACCGCATTTAAACTTGCCTCAAGTGTTTTTTAGAGTCAGTTCTTTGTTATTATACATCATTAATACAAGCTTTTGTGATGTATCAAATATAAATCATGTCCGGTGAGTAAAAAATGCTTCAGGCATTTTGATAACATCGTGAGATAGGAACTACAACTTGAAAATTTTGTTTTACCTGTATGAATATTTATTTATTTAAAATATTTTAGATCACAGAAGAGCTCTCGTGTGCTAATAAATCTCTTTAAAACGCGCATATTTTTAATCTTTAAATCGTAGTTTGAGTATCTTAAAAAAAAAAGAGTAAAAACTGATTAATAATTTATGTTTTCGCTCCAGCCTCTTCAAAAACAAGGTAAAATATTACTTATAATCTCATAAATGCTAATAACATTAGTTAATTTAAGATAATAAATCATAATCTAACATGCTCAATAATTTGTATGGAAATGTTTGCAATAATGAATAAGTGACTATAAAAAAGAAAGGTATAAAATTAGTGTATTTACCCGTGTTTAACGGGCACTTTCTTTCTAAAGGTTTAGGGCAAAGATTCAATGAGCGCATTATACATGGAATAAATTTTACTGCTTCTTGCAATCACACGATATATTGATGAATAAAGATAGGAATTCAAAAAAGAAAATAAGATGGTAAATAACTAAACAATCTCGTACTGAAATAAAACAAGTTTAAATGAAATTTAGACGAGATTCTGTATATTTTGGATGAACTCACAAAGAAGTCTGGAGTCCACAACATATATTTTCTTTTTATACGACGAATAAATATCGATGACATCAGCTAGATTGCTATCCCAAGAGATTCCGGTACCCTAAAAAAAGCCTTACCAATTTAGCTATTATCCGACCCACTCTAGGTTAAATCAAGAATTGTAATAGAATATAAATATCAAATACTTTTTTGAAAATACAATCTATTATTTCCATTGTGATATGGAGTAATACAAACATACTAAAATTTAAAAGCGTTCGAAAGGTATCTTGGATAAAGTACATCTAAAACTTTAAATTAAGAAGTTGTTGTACATCCTCCGAGAATAGCGGAGCTATGTTTGATCCATGAATTGTTCAGCATGAAGAAGTCCAGTACCATCAATACATCGTCAGTTAGACCATACATGCACAGTTCGAAGAATGGGAGAATTTTATTGAGTGAGATTGTACCAAAAATATTTAATGCAGACTACAATGTGCTTAGAATCTTTACTGAATTTCATCCTTATGGAATGTCCAGTGAGAAAATAAATAAGTGTGGTCTGATCCTGCTTGGTACAATCAAATGATAGGGAAGCTCCTGGCAGTTTACTCGGATACCAGAGATACATTGGTAGGAATACCAAGTAGTTCCATTCTGGTGAGTATATCCAAGAATAAATTAAGAAGTTACTCCTTGAATTATTAGTAGATACAAAATAAAAATAATTTAGAGACAGACATTTATTTAGGTATTTTATTTTATGACATCAAAAATAATATAAATATACCAAACAGTAAGAAAGTTTACAAGGTATCATAGATAAAGTGCACAGAGATGTATATGAAACTCTAAATTAAGAAGTCAGATTTCGAATTACTGAAAGATAGAAAATTACAGTATTTTAAAAACTTGCATTCATCTAGGAACTTCATTTTATTTATGTTATGAAGTAATATTAAGATATAGTTTTAAAAAGTTTATTAGGTATCATGGATAAAGTGCAGAGATATACATCTGAATTACATCTGGTATTAGTATTAAATAAAAAATGAAAATAATTTATAAACAGACATTTAATTAGCAATTTTATTTTATTTGGGATATAAAATAATATAGACATACCAAAGTTTAAAAAAATTTATAATGTGTCATGGATGAAATGCAGAGAGATGCATCTTACTCTAACTTAAGAAGTAACATTTTGAATTAGTAGAAGATAAAAAATACAGTAATTTAGAAACATACATTCATTTAGGAACTTCATTTTATTCCTGTTATAAAATAATATTAGAATATAGTTTAAAAAGTTTATTAGGTATCATGAATAAAGTGCAGAGATATACATATGAAACTCTAATTGAAGAAGTTACATGTGGTATTAGTATTAAATAAAAATAATTTATAAATATACAGACATTTAATTAGGAATTTTATTTTATTTGTGTTATGAAATAATATAGACATACCAAAGTGTAATTAAGTTTATAAGGTTCTTGGATAAAATGCAGAGAAATGCATCTTACTCTAAATTAAGAAGTAACATTTTGAATTACTAGAAGATAAAATATTACAGTAATTTAAAAACATACATTCATTTAGGAACTTCATTTTATTTGTGTTATGAAGTAATATTAAGATACAGTTTGAAAAAGTTTATTAGGTATCATGGATAAATTGCAGATATATACATCTGAAACTCTAAATTAAGAAGTTACATCTGGTATTAGTATTAAATAAAAAATGAAAATAATTTATAAACAGACATTTAATTAGCAATTTTATTTTATTTGTTTTATGAAATAATATAGGCATACCAAAGTGTAAAAAGGTGTCATGGATAAAATGCAGAGAGATGCATCTTATTCTAAATTAAGAAGTAACATTTTGAATTACCAGAAGATAAAAAATACAGTAATTTAGAAACATACATTCATTTAGGAACTTCATTTTATTTGTGTTATGAAGTAATATTAAGATACAGTTTGAAAAAGTTTATTAGGTATCATGGATAAATTGCAGATATATACATCTGAAACTCTAAATTAAGAAGTTACATCTGGCATGTGTAGTAAATTCAAAAAGAATATAATTTATAAACAGACATTAAACTAGGAATTTTATTTGTGTTAGGAAATAATATAGACATACCAAAGTGTAATTAAGTTTATAAGGTTCTTGGATAAAATGCAGAGAAATGCATCTTACTCTAAATTAAGAAGTAACATTTTGAATTACCAGAAGATAAAAAATACAGTAATTTAGAAACATACATTCATTTAGGAACTTCATTTTATTTCTGTTATAAATAATATTAAGATATAATTTAAAAAGTTTATAAGGTATCATGAATAAAGTGCAGAGATATACATCTAGACTCTAAATTAGGAAATTACATCTGGCATTAGTAGTAGATACAAAATGAAAATAATTTATAAACAGACATTTAATTAGGAATTATATTTTATTTGTGTTATGATATAATATAGACATACCAAATTGTAAAATAGGTTATAAGTTGTTTTAATAAAGTGCAGAGAGACACATCTGAAACTCTAAATTAAGAAGTTACATCTGGCATTAGTAGTAGATACAAAATGAAAATAATCTGTAAACACACATTTAATTAGGAATTATATTTTATTTGTGTTAGGAAATAATATAGATATATCAAATTGTAAAAAAGTTTATAAGGTGTCAATGATAAAGTGCAGAGAGGCACATCTGAAACTCTAAATTAAGAAGTTACATCTGGCATTAGTAGTAGGTACAAAATGAAATTGATTTATAAACAGACATTTAACTAGAAATTGTATTTTATTTGTGTTATGATATAATATAGACATATCAAATTGTAAAAAAAGTTTATAAGGTGTTATGGATAAAGTGCGGAGAGACACATTTAAAACTCTAAATTAAGAAGTTATATCTGGCATTAGTAATAGATACAAAATGAAAATAATTTATAAATAGACATTTAATTGGGAATTGTATTTTATTTTTGTTAGGAAATAATATAGACATACCAAATTGTAAAATAGGTTATAAGGTTCATGGATAAAGTGCAGAGAGACTCATTTAGGATTACTAGTACATACAAAGTAAAAATACTTTAGAAATATAAATTCATTTAGAAATTTTTTTTAAAAATTTGTATTATGTCATAATATAAACTTATTGAAATAATAAAAATTATAAGGTTTTGATACAGTGTAAATAGGTACATCTGGAGATCTAAATTAAGAAATCACATTTGGAATTACTAGTTTGGAATTACTTTGGAATTATTACAATTAATTTAAAAGCATTCATCCATTTAGGAATTTCATTTTATTTGTTTTATGAAACAATTTAAATATACCAAAGTGTAAAATAGTTTATTAGGCATCATGTATGCAGAAAGATGCAGTTATAATCCACATTTGTAATTACTAGTAGATACAAATTAAAATTGTTTAGAAACATAAATTCCTATACTATATTTTTGTGTTATAAAATAATATAAACATAAAATTTAAAAAAGTTTATGAGGTGTTTATAAAATGCTAGAATGTACATCTGAAGCTCAAAATAAAGAAGTTACATCTGGAATTACCATTAGATACAAAAAATAAAAATAATAAGTAATTTAGAAACAGGCATTCATTTGTGTAAAGAAATAATATAAACATATCAAAATTTGAGTAGTAAGCAGAATTATGTAATAACTTATTTTAAAGTGATTTACATTTTTGCTTCCTTTCTTTAAAGAATATACTTTTATTGTCATTCAGATCTGTCATATAAAATAAATAAGTAAATCTGTTATGAAAACTTACTGTAAAAGAAATTTTTCACAATATATTTATTTTATGTTTACTTTACTTTTTTTCCGTGCAAATATTAAAATTACATTTTCCAATTTGCTTTTAATGGTAAATAAGTATTTACATTTAGAATTGACAAAACGTCCTAAAATTGTGTTCAAAGTGAATCATAAAAGTATGAAAAATCACAGTACATTCAAGAAAATCACACCTCTTTCTATAAATAAACTTCCTTCCTTGAAAAATAACACGAATAACGTTAACATGTATATGAATATGTCACAATGTAAATTTGTCTCGCTTAACAAGTATAACAAATTCCTGTGAAAGCAATTTACTTTGCAATCAACATTCACTTCTATTCTTCTAAATAAGGCTTCAGAATATTACTCGATAAAAAAAAAATGCAATTTCTTCTCAGAAAGTTAAACATAAATGAACTAACATCCTTTCTGTCGATTAAATAAATAAAAATACAGTTTGTTATGTCAACCCTGTGATTTTGACACTTCCATGCTGTTTGTATAACATATTTGACTTGTTAAAACGGTTTGATGCAATCAGAAGCAATTTTCGGAAGCATAAACTGTTTCTGGAAATAGCAAAATCATCCTTCAAAACGGAACGTCTAATCTTTATTCAAATAAATACATTTTTCTCCTGGTTTTTGGAAGCTATTTTACGGCTTTTATTACATCGAATCACAAACTTCGATATTTTCCTGAAAGAGTCTCTCTCTCCTAACGCCTTAATAACAAACTCCGAATATAAAATAACTCGTTCGGGGAAATATATTTATTCAACAGCATTAAACTCTGCGCAAAATACCATTTCATTCAAATTGCTATTCAATATATTTTACATCTTTACTGACATTTTTTTTTCTCGTATTAAAATTTTTGGCGTGGTGTGGTAAGCAGGCCGATTTTTCCCCTCAACTCGTTCTTTTCTGCATACTGAAATTTATGTTAATGCACGGACTAAAAATAAAATTATATATTACACGCGAAAAAAAAATTGTAATATATATATATATCGAGCCTGAAAGAGCTCAAGCCTTGATGTTGGCTATTTTTTATGTAGGTCGTAAAAATAGCTGAAAGTGACAGGTTGTTTGATATATTTTATTAACGTCCGAGGGCCAACATCGGGTTTGAGGTACAAACTGTCAAATTATCTTAATGATAAGACGATATTTCATGGGAGATCCGCGAACTTGCAGGATGAAAAGCTGCAGCCCGGGGGTGAATTCGGGGACGATTCACATATTAAAAATAGTATATAACGGTCACTGCTTACTACGGATCAACTTTAGAGTACTCTAAGGGGACTTAGCACCTTTCCAGTTGATAGTCATTTACTATGCCATCCTTTTTTTCTGATAAATAAAATTTATCAAAAAAAATTTTTTTTGAAAAGGGTAAACGTTTTTATGAAAAAATAATATTGATAATAAATTTCATTTAGTTTAGTAATTCCACAGAACATATAAAATTATAAGCATAAAATGCATTCTAAGTGAAAAAAAAACTGCGATTTACATGGTAACTTTTGAATTTTATAAAATAGAAAATTAAATTTTTATATCAATTTTATCTTTTTTTTTGTAAACTTAATTAATATTAACCCTAGTATGCGATTCTGATTTTTTTTCCCAACGTTATTGCTATTGCTACGTCCAAAAGAAATTTTTTTTTTTAAATTTATATTAAAGTAAGGAAAAAACAAGTAATACATCCCAGGATATACTTGTAAAACCGGGAAACCCATTTACTGATAAATTGAAATATTGGTAAATTAAAATATTTTACCGCTGATACCCAATTAAAAATATATGTATTATAATTTCATATGTAAAAAATGATAGAGTATTATATCATCTGATAACCTAGTATGGAACAGAAGAAAATATTATCAGTATCTACATTTTTTTGCTTCAAAGCTAAATCTTTAATAATACATACATAAAATTTAGTCCAAATTCATCGTTTTAAGAACATGCTTCAATAAAAATCTTAAGCTAGAAAAGTAAGTATTATGTCTGTATTAATCTTTGAATTTTAGCTTATTAACTTATTATATAAACTAACAATAATTATTGTATTCATTTGTAGTTTATGTATATCTATTAATAATTCGTTTAGTAATAATTTCTGTAGTTACTTTATTTTTATTATTGAATATTCTGCCGAAATTTAAATTTTTGCATCTAACATTAATTACCACTAAGTATTTTTTATTTGAAATAAAAGTTCACAAACCAAAAATCATTGCATGTAATTTAATTTCTCTTACCTGTTTTTTATGTTATTTTTCGGGGAAAAAATACCTGCTGACCGGTATGCAAATTTTCATTTACCGAATTACCGGCTAAATGAAAATGTCAGTTAATTTACAAACCTTAAGGCATACGCTTTTATTTAAAAAGTATTTATTTCATATTAGAAGCATCTTAAACTTTTAATTATTTTTATATATGAAACACCTCCAGGGCATAGATAGCTTTTTATAAGTAATTAGATAAATATATTTCATTTTATAGCCTAATAAGAAATGAAATTACTTAAACTTTCAGTTTGTTATAATCTTTACTACCTTTAAGGTTTTAGGTTTATTGAAAAAGAAATATTGAACTTCAACTTGTCATTAAAATTTGAGTTCTACATCAGTCATGTGACCGGAATTTTTTATCGGGGAGAGTCTTAATGAATCCAAGTTCAGTGAACTTTCTCATGAAATAAATATTCCTTACACTCATACATACATGAAAGGTCTTACACATCCATCCATAGTTTTACATGCATACATATATACGAATACATCATAAAATAGATTAGCAACGTTAAAGGCAATGAAAAAAGTATTTAAACTACAGAATTTTTTAATTTACTTTCTAAATTGTAACTAGGTTTAAATTTGCTGTTTAAACGAAGCCTAGAGAGTAGGTGTATCCAGGAGAGCTAATTTTGAGACTGAACTGCTTGATTCCAACGTTTGGGGATTAGAGTTCAACAGTTTGCTCCAATATGACTAAATATATCGAAATCTACCTATACTTGAGAGTGTTTTCGGATGTCAAGAAATATCCATACTAGAAAAATAATTTATATCTATTCCGATATTATAGCGCCGAACGATGACGAATATGTATTGTACTGCTGTTCAGTACCGGAGTTTGTGGGTTTCATTACCACATCTGGTATGAATGTTTGTAACCATTCAGAATATGTTTTAAGCAATAAGTTCAGATATCCTTCTCGTAACAAAACAGTAGACCGTAGCCCTCCGAACCAACTACATAACTGGTGTTTTATGACTTTACCTGTTTGAACAGCACTGAAGCCGATTAGATGAGTCTTTGATTGAAAGTATGTGGAAGTTTCTTAAAATTCAGTGTATTGGCAGGGTTTGAGTCTGGCAAATGCACTAAACATCTTGTACACTAAAGAATGCACAGGACAAATCTTCTTGCCAGAATGTCCTCTTGCTAGGAGGTTGGTAGGTGAAAAAGAGGTGCAGAGGTACAAAAATGACTCCTCCAGAGGATGATCAAACTTGAGGAGATTCTTCAGCGTATCATCCTGAATTTTTTACTCTAGTCAAGGTAGATGGCCTGTTACTAGTTGTCAAG
>CM063498.1:152808716-152853716 GCA_032207245.1 Pardosa pseudoannulata | reverse complement strand
AAATGAGTGAGATATGGAGAGTGAGAAAAAAATGGGCAATAGAGAGAGAGATAGAGATAAAAAAAAAAGTAGAAAGGATTAAAGGATTCTTAATATGTTGCAACTAACGATTATCTGAGTGGATAATGACACGCAGACATTAAGTTCTTGAGTTTATGATTGATTAATTTAATTACTGAGTCTAACCCCAGTAAATCAGAAAGGAGTTGAATGTATAGGGAAAAAAAGAGAAAGAAAGAAGAATTTGTTTCTTAATCTCATATCTGTCTACCCATACATATGTGTGTGTGTGTATTTGTGAGTACATATATATGGGAGATGAGATTTTTGTCTCATCACAAAGGAAAGAGAATCCATCTTCGGTAAGCATGCAGTAGGGTGACCATGTACAAACCTTGACCTTGGTTAAATAGTTGTCTGTTCCCCCCAATCATAAATTTTAATTGCCAGTCGCGTGGTCAGGTCGATTACGAAGTGTCACGAGTTATTTCAAAGTACTTAAGCAACCAGAAGATTGACTGTTCGAAGTCACCACACTAATAGGGAAAACTAAAATATTCACTAAAGTTACTAGAAAAGGATACCAAAAAAGAATAGTCATCGGAATATTATTTTAAAATGAGTATAATTACGTTGGTTAATTATTTAGGTAGAAAATATCACTACACACACACACACACACACACACACACACACACACACATATATATATATATATATATATATATATATATATATATATATATATGCATATATAGGCGTGCGGTAGGTGTTCATGCAGGGTGTGTAGAGAGCAACAACAACAATAATAAAACCATAAAAAATGTACATTAAACACTTCTTTAACGCTTATTATTCATTTGTACACAAAATCCATACGTCTATACGTATTGCTAATAAAATAACGAAAAGCTTAGATTTCCACGAAAAACTTATATTTTCCGTAAACGTAAAACCACAAAGCGCCTGCCGCTGCGGTGCCTCATCAGGATGTTGATTGGTGCCGACAAACCGAAAGTCTAGTCCACGTGCAGAGGATTTCCCTGCACTGTAGTGCAATAGAACGAACTGTTTCTCGTTCGTCAGTGGATCAAACTATATTTATTAATTGTATTTAACATTTGGAAATCATATATTCTGCCAAAAATATCTTCACAATTTTTAAAAACAAAACCAGGGATATGGTGTTACAGATATAACTTATATACTGTCTGTAAAACACAATGAATGGTAAAATTTGGACTGTTCTGTTTGAATTCGTTTCTTTTTTTTCTAACAAGACAAAATTGTTTTTCAGCTAATTATTTCAATAAATATAATACATCACCGAAATTACTTTACCACACTAAAACATTTCACTTTATATTGATGAAACACTTCTTTTATATTCTCATAAAAACAAAATCTTACAATATATAAATTTAAACATTAACGGTCTGCAAAATCGTATGGCCAATTAATTAGTTAAAAACCCAAAAGCGCTTCAGCACGTAAGTCCCCGCTCTAATACAACGCTTAATAAACCGTACCTTCGGATGATTCTGAATGACAAGTGCAGGAAAAATAGCTGCACTTGCCTCAGTGCTATAATATGCTGTGCTTCTCCAGTAGCCCATACATATAAAGCTTGTTTTTCTATTAGTACTCAATGCGTACACATAAAATTTTTTATGTTTGTTTGCTTTTGAACGCTCTACGTGGTGCAGCACCTAGTTCCGCACGCACTGCGAGAATACAAGCAAGCAAATCAACATAATAGTTGAATATATTATAAATAATATTTATTATATACCATATAAAGATAGGTAGACATAGGGGCACAAAATTATTGTCTCTCATAATTTTGCTAGTGTGTGCAGTGCACACCCTGCACATATGGACCGCACGCCACTGATATATATATATATATATATATATATATATATATATATATATATATATATATATATATATATATACAGAGAGAGAGAGAATATATCATTTAAATAGAAAACGGGATAGAGAGGAATGCTCCGGATCTTAACGGATATTTTAAGGACAAATGATCAAAATACTTACACATTTCCTTTAACGAATTTGCAGAACCAAGTATTTTCCAACTTAGCCGGTGCTTCGTATCTTCCTCACCTTTGTTTACAAATTAACTTTGAGAGCTCACATCCCATATGCATGACATGAGCTTGTTAATCATTCCAAAGGATACCACCTGCCCTTATTGTATCATACATCAAAGCTAATTGGGCTTTGTATCTGACCGCAAATCTGTATTGTGGTAGGAAGTTCACACTTATTAACAGGTCTGAGGAAAGGTTGAAGTATGTATTCTCTTTCTTGTTCATAGCATCTGGTTTAAGCTAATAAACATGATAAAAGTGTGCAGAAAGTTTAGGTGGAGCTTAAAGGTACCGCTGAAAGTACTTAAATTCTGTGTTGAAAGACCATTATTCAAGACAATGTTGATATAAAATTGTTTTATAATCATTCTTGTATATCTTAATCAGAAGACTTCAATTATCAGTTCCGTTTTAAATTGTGTATTTCTATAGCCACAGGTGTTTGTAGTTGGTAGTTTTTACTAATTAAAGTTAGGACTTTTTCTGTTTATGGTCACTACAGACTTCAATATTTCTACATTATTGAAAATTTAAATGCTTTAATGTAATACAATTATTTATACGCTGTATATTCACATACATATCTACAACATTATATAAATATAATGTTTTATGTTTGCCTAGAATAACTGAAAAATACCCGAATTTTTACAAAATTTCGTTAGAATATGCAAGTGAACCACAATGATGGCAGAATGGGTAAAACGGTGATCTTTGGTTCTGGATGTTGTGGGTTCAAATCCGGCTGCTTCACATGATTTTCCTTGCCGTTCAGAATCGGGTTTAAGATTACGGTCTCTTTAGGCTCTTTGCAGAAATAGAATAGACCGTTGAACTCCAAACCAAACTAAGATGACTGAAAAACATATTACATCTTGAAATCCACTGAAAATCATTAAAAATACAATGTTTCTAACCTAATTGTTTTTATAATTTATTAATAGTTTTGCATGCAAGGTGAAATTAAAAGTAAAATACACACCAGCTTCCATGCTTAGGAAGCACATACATCACTTAGAAAGTATGTATTTCTAGAAAAATTCTTTATTCCTTTTACGTAATGATGTTGTATTTATTATATTCGAAATTATTTTTATTTCTGGCAAAAATTAAATTTAAATGTTATATTAATTTTAATATGAATCTAAATTTTCATGTGAAAAAACTTGGATTGTCCCGGCAGAAGGCTGAGAATAAAGTAGTTAATACATACATAAGTCGCCACACAAACACACACACGTGTCGTAAAAGCAAATTTTTGGCGGAAGGTTACAGTCATGGGTTGATCGTGAGAGACAGTTGAACTGGGGACAGATTCAATGACGAAAACCATTTAGTTTCTTCACAGCTGTTGGAAAGGTTTTCAACATCATTATGAATACGAGAGAACTGCAGAATTTGCTACATTTTCTAAAAATCTGTTTTCCAAAGGCGTAAATATTTTTTTTCTTGGTCGAGAATATCCTAATCTGGCTATTAGAGCTATAAAGTTTTAATTGGTTTAGTTCCAACATCAGTACTGGTCAACTTGAGTAGTGGTATTAAAGGTGTGAGTAGCGGTATTAAAGTTCCAACATCAGTAGTGGTCAACTTGAAATAGGCATTAAAGTTTAGGAACACAGATTTTTTTCAGATTTTTACAGCTTCAGAGAATACTTCGAAGTGGTCTACGAAACTTTGGGCTTTAAACTCACATCGGACATTTAAAGTCTTAATTTACAGGATTCTGAAGACACTATTTTGCTAGGGCTGTATACAGACATTTTGTTCAAGTTATCAATACTTCTCCCTCTCCTTTCCCCCCTCTCTCTCTCTGTCCATCTATCTATCTACCTATCTATCTATCTATCTATCTATCTATCTATCTATACATATATATATATTATATATATAAATAAATAAATATATATATATATATATATATATATATATATATATATATTATATATATAAATATATATATATATATATATATATATATATATATATATATATATATATATAGATAGATAGATATAGATATAGATATAGATATATGTAGAATGTCAAAATATTTCTTCAGCAATTCTCAAAGTCTAAATTCTTTTTTCTCCTTAATTGCTATAAAAAGTTATTTTAGGCGTAGAGGGAATTCGAGAACATTCTAGAAAATTTTTACTTTAATACTTGGGCTTGAGGTTTTCCATACGTAATTCGACTTGATGTGAAATTGCTGAGTCGACAACCCTTGTTTATAAATGTTTAAGAGTGTGAGAGAGATACGAGCACGCCCTTTAGCTGACAACTTATAAGGTGATATTTTGTCACTCAGCAGCTGTTTTGAAAATGTCTATAAGTCGCAGTTAATAGTGAGATTTAATTGATTCATAATTATTAACTTGGAAAAATAAAAGCTTTTGTTCTCCACCAAGGACTGTGCATATCTCCAGCAGTTATGATAAATAAATTGATATTTGTTATTTTCCTTGAGTCATATAGTAAAATACGGGATGAACTATGTTTTAATTCTAACTTAACTATATATTGTTTATAAATATTGTTTAACTAAATATTGTTATAAGTAAATATTGTTTATTTTCTTACAAACATCTGAGGTTTAAAAAATTACTGTTATTTAGAAAGAACTGCAGACTGCATGTCTTTACTTTTTAAAGCTGACTCGACTTTTGAAGTATGTTTTGACTTTCAACGCTAGTGTTCACTGCTCATGAGCTCTAATGAGACCAAGAACCACTGCTTAAAGCTAATTACGAAAGGCTTCTATCATCCATGCCAGCAAGGGGATTCCAACATGTTAACTCCTATTCCTAAGAACAGCACTCAACTTTTCGACCACCGTTCGGCCGACTTTTGAAGCAATTATTTTATTTTAAAATCCTTGAGACTTATATACTTGACAAAATGTTGAACAAGCATAAATACCGCTTTCATAAGCTTATTCAGTCAAAATGGGATAAATGTGAATTATTCGAATTATATCCAAGTACTTTATGATCTGCAAATTCGGACACCAATCATCAGTTAATAATTATCGTGACACCGAAATTGCTATCGAAGGATTTTCGTTCTAAATGTTACTATTGTTAAACGTTTAAGGAAGGACATAAACCATAGTTTTTCGAATGTCATCTCGAAAAGTGGGATAAACGAAAATCTTTATTAAAATCGTAAATGAAATATATATGAACAACTTTGGTGTATAAAAGTATTTTGTAATAATGACTTTATAAAATCACATCACTTATCGCTTCAATATGGAGCTATTTGTAAATCCTCTTATATAAAATTTGGATGTATTGCTGTAAATGAAACTGAGGTTAAGGAATAATAATTAATTGACAGAATTTTTCCATAAGGTTATAAGTAGTGTAAATTTAAAAAAAAATGCCAGTTGCTGGGAACATATTCTAAGAGTATTTATAGTAAATTACTCTACCTATTCTATACCTACATGTCTCTTATAATTCTCGGTTTATGCTTCGAATGCTCTTCCGTAGCTGTCCTACAGCATTCCAAACTTTGTAATGTATATTTGGCAATGAAACAACAATACTGCTTAATTAGTAGATAGGTGATAGGTTTCCGGCCAAGCTTGTAATACTAAAGGTTAAAAAAATATTCAGGTTGTTTTTCATTCGCCTATTCCGAGATTATACAAACATCATTACCAACAAGGGTATTCCAAGTCACATTTTAGATTTAGATACACTCCTTAATTCTCGATAATCGACTGATTTATCATCACAAATATCCACTTAGCACCTCCTCAATAAAGATAATATGTCTATATTAATGTGTTAAGAATAATTGAGTTTCCTCTTCTTTCTATACATATTATAGGCTAATGATGAATCCTCTGATAGTAATGTTTTTGACTACTAGTTATATTGTGGATTACACTCATCAAAAAACATGCCAGAGATTTTCTGGTTTCAAGTATAACACGAACGAAATCTTTCTTGTCGTACAATCAAGCATCGATTTGGGCCCATATGGCCTTGAGGTTCCTCCCGGTGGTGATGGGCAGATCGCAAGTATTGGACCACCTCAGGCGCTTGTCACCCTTGAAGTACCCAGAGCACGCCCGTAGCGTCGCAGGTGCCATCTGCGAGCGAATGCAGTAATGTTGAACTCGAAAGGGAATTTCGAATACTACTGGATGCTCTATCAGACATCTTGATGCTGGAGTTAATGAGGGTGGCGTGAACCACGTGGACCAAATTGGACTTTGAAAGCACAGAGAATTTAGCTCATTGCGCTTATAGACGGGAAATGGAAGATCAAAAAAGAGGAACTGGAAATTTTGAGAGATGACAGTTGCAAACCTTGTCAAGCCCCTCTACTATATAGAACTTTTATCTAGTAATCTCTTGGTGAATCTAACTCTTCTTGGACTCTCGAGATATAGTAGGGATAGTTCTGGAAAAAGGTTTAGTAACCATTGCAAGAAAAGATCTTACCTCATATATTTTTAACAAAGTTCATTATTTCGAAAAGATAATAACATGATAAAATCTATGAAATATTTCTAAAGAAAATCCCCAGGGAATAAATTATACAAATACACATCGTTTTTCACAAAACAAGTATCAAGTAGTTTTTCCTAGGTTTGACATAAATGACCCTCGAAGTGAATCAAGCATGTTCATGGCAAGATACAACATTTATAACCACTGCTTGGCCGATAATTTCAAATTATATCCACGCAGGTGATACTTGATCTTCATTTATTTACATTTTACCTATATTGATTTATTTACACGGATACTTGCAACATTATCCTTCAGTTAAAACAATTTATCATCCATTATTCTTGAAACACTATCCGTCAATTACCTGTGCCAGCTATTTATTAATGTGTGAGTGCCAATTTTATTCTTTATTTTCCAATTTTTCATTGGTGATTTATTCATACAACGCTAAAATCCAACATTCAAACTGAGAATACCGAATTTAATATAAGGAAATGTTCGAGCTTTTAAACATGGATTATTATTACGTTTAAATAGTCCACTTGCGTTTTTTGATCATGATGAATAATAGTTCTGGAGTAGTTCATTCATCTTGCAGCTAATAACCATTCATAAATCTCTGAACACGATTGTTAAGCGGAAACAAATTACTCGTTCCTTAATGAAACGCATAAGAAATCGCTAAAATCGTCAAGGGAGGAAAAAAAGGAATATATTTATAAAAAAAATTTTTCATTAATATTGTTGACTTTTTTTATGAAATATGGTTAGTTCTCATGTAAACATTCCAATTTCTATGGAGAGGGCGAAAAAATGCAAATGTGTGAAGAATGTGGTGCGATTACAATTTTTCACGAAGCATGCATATTCAGGTTGAACTTTAACACGACCTTAGTGGAAGCCTTAATTTCGAATCCTTACTTCACCTGCGTGACTTCCTCGTAGCAGAACTTTTAACTGGACCATTAATAATTCAAACCTTTTGCAGGAAAAATAAGAAACAGTACAACGCGGGTTTCGCCGCAAAACTCCGTAGTTAGTTATGCATGAACTCGTACCACGAAGAAACATATAACTGCTTCCAAAAACTTACAATTAATTAATCTTGAAGAAAAATGAACTCCTTTTTGTGTATTTTTTCATTCGCCTATCCTTAATGGTGTTATGGTTTAGTCAGCGTTCGTAACGCCTAGTGTTCAACCAGGCACGAATATTAATATTAATTGCTTCGTATTGAATTGGAAACAGATTTCTTTGTTGCATGATGAATGAATGGCAGGGCTCTGCTGTTTATGCAGAAATTAATTTGTTGTGGCGTTTCCGCTGTTGCGATAGGGAAAAGGAGAGATCGGAATTTTGGAAGACGGCCAGCGCAATTTAGTGAAGTTTGGTAATAAAACCATTAATATTAGCAAGGCATGTGTCATGGGCTTGCTCTGTATGATCTCCTATATTTACTTGCACTACCTAAATGGGTGAGTTTAAAATTTCGCAATGACCGGGAGAATTATTTTTTGTTAAGGGAAAATTAAAAACTATCATTAAGGCTACAGTGGGCATATAGCTATGCTAAATTTGCTTCGAAATTCGACGTTTTTATCAGTATAAATAAGAATAAGAATTAAAAAAGGTGCTAATAATATAAATCACATTACAAATAATATAACTATTACCACAGTATGCATTTCAATTATTACTAATAATTACTTTAACACTAAACATACCATATAACGGGTCAAATGACCCATAAGGTTTATTAAAAAATGCGATGGGAAATGAATTAAAAATTCTTATTCTGTGTGTTTACAATACATAAAAATGGACAATATACAATTTTGTTTAATTATAATAAAGTTTATTAAAAAATGCGATGGGAAATGAATTAAAAATTCTTATTCTGTGTGTTTACAATACATAAAAATGGACAATATACAATTTTGTTTAATTATAATAAAGTTTATTTGTCTATGTCCTTCCAATTTTCATATGTCATACATTTATAATCAGAAAAAATCAAGTCCAGTCATTTGACCTGCTATGGTGGAAATAGGTATGTATTAAGTGTTGGTATGTTTAGTGTTAAAACAAAAATTTACGAAATTAATAAATACTTTATAAAACCTCAAGGTACAATTCCAAACGCCGTAATAACTTCGAAATTACCTTATGGAGTACAAATAGAATTTGATAAAAATATAATGTATTTCAAGCCAGAAAAGTTAATGCACTTTGAAATTAGAAGATTTATTGCTCATAATCATTAAGAGTAAAATGTATATTTATACTATTATTATTTATTTCTAACTATACTTATAACAGAAAGAATTGCATAAATAATACATAAGTTTTAATCTAAAGACTTAAAGATATACTAGGTATAAAAATGTCCTCTTTTTATTCCAAAGGAATGGACTTTCGATGCTTCTTTTGAAATAATAATTAAAAAATTTAAAGATGACAGAGAGTTTATTTTGAAATTGTAAACCCTTTCACATAAATAATTTGCTTAACAGGATATTGAATTTTCATACAATTTGGTCCTAAAAAATTAGTTTTCAAAGTGAATTATTCCCTTAAAACAATTATTCGACAGTAGTTTTAATTGTAGTTGAGTCTCGAATTTTCGCTTGGAAACAAGACCACGTTGTAAAATTCTTCGTAAAATATCCTCTAAATAGCAAAGTGTATTCTCTACTTAACGAACATTTTCCTAGGATCTAATTTTATTTCTTCCCATTTTTCAAAATACTTTTTGACATTTTTAAACTTATTCTCTCTATTAACGAATTTTATGATGACAATTGACATTGAACAGTTTTAACTAAGCGCTGAAATCATAGAGAGCAGTAAAATCGTTATTTTTTCTTTTTTACGAGAAACTACAATATTCATCATTAATTAATTTAATGATACCTTTGGTAATGTATGCTTAAACTACTTTTTATAATAAATAGGATAATATCATTAAACCTAGTTAACTTTAACATATTTTTAATTAAAAGCATTTGTATTGCTTGACAATGTTTTGCTTCATTTTCGTTGTCCTGTAAAATTTCTTTTTGATCATTATAATGAACAAAATACTTATTGATTCATATAAAAAGTATGATTGATTACCTTTCTTAATAATATTTAGTGTTTAAGCACTTTAAAATATAATCCTCCATTTATAACGAAGATGTTTTAGGTAAAACCCTCAACATTTCGTTAAGTCTATTTTATAATTAAATTCTACCCCTTTCTCCTTAATGGATCACTAGACTGAATAGTACATTCTTACATCTGCAAATTATGGTTGTGAACGTTCTAGATACACTCGATATTACCGAGTTACTACAAGAGGTAAATCGATAAAGTGCCCATTGAGGTGTAAGTTTTGTATCTCTAAAGAAAAGGATTTATGAGTATTATATATATATATATATATATATATATATATATATATATATATATATATATATATATATATATATATATACATATATATATACATATATATATATATATATTATATATACATATATATATACATATATACATATACATATATACACACACACATATATATATACATATACATATATATACATATACATATACATATACATATATATATATATATATATATATATATATATATATATATACATATACATATATATATATACATATATATATATATATATACATGTATATACATATATATACATATATATACATATATACATATATATATATATACACATATATGTATATATGTATATATATATACATATACATACATACATATATATATATATAATTAGCTAAAATTTTAAATACCTTTCAGGGAAACTGTGAAAACATTTTCCTGCTTATAATTCTGTCGCCTAGAACAATTACCTTGGGTACTGAAGGAGAGCCTAATCGGTAGTTTGAGTTTGTAATCAGAACAGTTAACAAATATCACAGTTTAATCGCAACCAAGAAGTTTAACGGCTTTAACGAGGTTTTTTTAGGAAGAGCTAATATCCGAGAGTCAAACTAGTAGTGTGCAGCTCTTTGGTACTACAGTTTTTATGTTTCATTCCTGTTATTGATATAGCTATTCTTAGCCGGTCGGAATCTATTTGAAGCAGTAGCTCTAGGTGTCTTTGTCCCTCATGTAGTAAAACATTAAACCGACTGACTCCAAACCAAAACCAAGCCAAAATGAATATAATTTACAATGTTATATACAATCTTAAAAGTGTCGTTTTTTATATAACTACGCAGTTTTATTATCCTATCAAATTCACAGGAACTGAAATTTCAGCTTGGTTTCTACGCAATTTCAATTTCTGGAATTGGTTACTAAAAATGTTGAAATAATATTTCAAAAGAGAAGATTAATTGTATCAGTGAAAAATGGTAAAGAGAGTGAATTGAAATTGCTTCTCCAATAAAGTTGTATTTGTAAATGATTACTATTCTCTGATGAGAATGAAATATTATTAAAAAATAAAGATAAATATAAAGAAAAATACATACGTTAAAATTTCCAACAATGCTTATAATTAGGATTTTTTTGCTGAGACCATTTTGCTATACTCGTGCTGCATTTTCTATCCATACACTTAATATTTAATATTTCAGAGCAGAATGGAAGTTATACTGTCACCAGTTACTTTTTTTAGATCAGAAACATCACAAATGGGGTAAAAGGAAGCATATCTGAATGCAAATTAAAAGGGAATTTCCTCGTTGATTTTACCCTAGCTCTTGCATTTTTAACTCTTCAAAATGAATTTTTAAATGAAAAATTTGTTCGTTGAAAGATTATATTAATGACCTAAACCATAAATTATTATTTCATTAATTATAGAAACGTCTGACATACATTTTGGGTTGTAATCTCATTTCGAGTTGCAATTAACCTTCGTGTTCATTTTTTATTACTCGGTGTGTTTAAATTATAATGTTTATGGCTGTCCTCAAGTGTGTAATAGACTGAAAACCGTTTCGCCTTATCTAAATCACGTTGTATAGTATCAAGGACTTGAGATTAAAATTCAGTCCATGTGGAATGTAGAAAAAAAAATTATATTGCTTTCAAAACTGTTAGCTGTAGTCAAGTCCTTGAAGTGAGGTTCACAATATTTGTCATAATAATTGTGTTGACCCAGTGTTAAGGAGGGGAAGTTTCTGCTATGAAAATGAAATTAAAACTTTTTGTTATATTTGAATGAAAATTAAAGAGGTAGAACTTTCGTTCAAGTGATATGAGGTACCAGGAACTTTTGAAAGAACCAATCAAACACATACTACAGTGCTGTTAGTTTAGCGTGTGAATGCAAGAAAATGTAGTTACCTATTTATTTCCTCTTTCTGCTGAAAGGGAAATATCATTCCAATTCTAATTTTATACCCTTAGCAGTGTCGATATCGACTATATAATAGATCAACAGTCATTTACCGTTTTACTGTTTAATCTCTAGTTATGTTAGCAGATCTAAATTTCTTAGATAGAAACTTCTGGGAAGAGTGGATAAGCATGCACTAAGTATAAGTAATTATTTAAAAGAAATTTAATGATGTCACTTCTTTGTACAAAGTTAAAAAAGGTTTTCAAATCCGAAAAGTTTCGGTTTTCAGATTTCAACGGATATACTCGTTTTGTCCATTTATAAATAGTTTCGGCATTACGTCCGCCTGATGTGCAAGAAAAGTTTCAGTGCTAGACTTTAAATTTTGAAAATCCTTGAATCCATTTTGATTAGTTCCAGCTTAACTTCTGTACGCGCGTATGCACGTACCTTTCATAAACCAAAAGAATTAGCTGTAGAATGAACACCTAAATGTGCACCTTCAGTTTGATTGCAATCCATAATACTAATGATTCTTTTACTAATTTCTGAACTTTTTAATTTATAGTGATCAACAGTTCTTTTGATCTCTTGCACTGATAGTCGCAATGGATTTTAGAGTTTGTGAATAGTCTATTTTCATGTTAATCCCATTGAAGGTATGATCTCAAGCTTAGACAGGCTCCTTGGGGAATGGGCTTCAGTTTTATCCCCAACCCTTTAATCTCTAAGCAAGTTACCGACATTTACATGCTGTTACCTTGTAAAATTTGAAACATTACTGAAAAAAAGTACTTTAACTACAAAAAGAGTGCATATAATATGGATTGACATTTCATGTATAATCTCAAATTGCTTTTTTGCTAAAAAGTATTTACAAAAAACAGTTATGAATAAAAAAAAAAACTGAATACATCATGGGAAAGTTTTCAATACCATCGACTTGATGAAAAATATTAGTCTTACTTTAGTAATTACTTTGTTTATTTTCTTATTGCTAACTTTCTGACTATAATTTTACCATTATGTTATATTTATACACCTTCTACATTCAAGGAGCTTCAGTATTATTCCACACCGTTTAATCTCTAAGTACGCAAGCCGACATTTATATGCTGCTTACTTGTAAAATTTGAAAAACTACTGTAAAAAGTACTTTAATAAAAAGAAGAGTGAATATAATATGGATTGACATTTCATGTATTATCTCAAATTGCTTGTTGCTAAAAAGTATTTACCAAAAATAGTCATGAATGAAAAAAAACTGATTACATCCTGGGAAAGTTTTCAATAATATCAACTTGATGAAAAATATTAAACTTATTTTTGTAATTAATTTGTTTATTTTTTATTTATAGCTGCCTGACTATAATTTTACCATTCTGTTATATTTATACGCCTTCTACATTCAAGGAGCTTCAGTATTATTCCACACCGTTTAATCTCTAAGTACGCAAGCCGACATTTATATGCTGCTTACTTGTAAAATTTGAAAAACTACTGTAAAAAGTACTTTATAAAAAAAGAAGAGTGAATATAATATGGATTGACATTTCATGTATTCATAACATTCATATATGAATTAACATTTCATATATAATCTCGAATTACTTTTTGATAGACGAGTTATTTACCCAAAACAGTCATGAAGAATAAAAAAGGTGATTACATCCTGGGAAAGTTTTCAATAATATCAACTTGATGAAAAATATTAAACTTATTTTTGTAATTAATTTGTTTATTTTTTATTTATAGCTGCCTGACTATAATTTTACCATTCTGTTATATTTATACGTTATCTACATGTCACTTCCATTATTAACCCATCCGCAAAAAATATATAAAGTACATATTTTTAATGGAATATATATATATATGTATATATATATATATATATATATATATATATATATATATATATATATATATATATACATGCACACACATATAAAGATATATATATATATATATATATATATATATATATATATATATATATATATATATATATATATATATATACAGAGAGAGAGAGAGAGAGAGAGAGAGAGAGAGAAAGAGAGAATTGTAACTTAACCTAAGAATACCTTATATGATTTTATTTAAAACAGTTATATAAGTCATTTTTATTACCAGAAAAAAATAATATAATTTTTTTTTAGGGTCCCTATTTTTCGGGGTCTTGAAACTATTGGTTTGCTTGCCCGTCTGATGATAAGGTCTTTATGTAAGGGAGTGTATCTGATTCCACGTTAGAATACACTAATGACTTACAAATTACTCTTTTTAAGCCTTGGGTTGCAGCTACATACTTCAAGCTACTGATGAAACTTTTTTTTGTTATGTTCGCCTTACTTGAAATAATAGTTGCTGACTGCGGCTTGTTATTTTGCCCTCTACTCTATATTGTACTTTTCCATCACCACATATACCGCCCCTTATGGTGTTAATATGTGTGGGGAGCAAAGCCTAGCTCACTGATAGCTCCTAATCACATAGCCTTAACGCATAAATGCTATATTGCAGTCGTTGAGAAAAATCTTTGGCCAATCGTGATCTCCCATCACTTCCTAAGCGAGGTAATAAATTTTCTCTGCCACCTGTTTTCTAATGAGACCCGGTTTTCTTGGGCCTCTATTAACCATCAATCGTTTCTAGGACCACGTCTATATTAAAGGCTGCTTTATCTATCCAATTTATCATACTAACCTGTCAGTTTTGCCGACTGATAAATTGATGGATGACCGTGCTGCCAATAGATATTGATAAAGTATTTGTTTATTAGCAAGATATCTTTTTTTCGGTGATTTATACAATCGAGGCTGGCAACGGATTGATTTTTCTTCATTGTTTTTTTCCCCTTCTCTTCAAGTAATTGAATAGAACAGAACATGGGTTGTTTTTATGCGGGCTTGGCACTAACATTATAATTATGGCTTATCAAAACGGAAAACCCCAGACGCTGAATGAACCATTGATTCCAGTAACAGACATTCTGCGGCAACGGAAGAACCCTATTATAAAGTTAAGTAGACTACAGTGTTATAAATCTGTATGATCTACTTTAAAATAAGCAGAATTTAAAATGAGGTGAGGTAGTAGCCCTTATAGCTAATAACATATCTTGTCGACACGGAAAAACCATGATTAAAATCATATAAACAGAAGATTATCAAGTAACAAGGATTGCTTTGAAGAACTATGAACACTTTACTTTTTAACACTAAAGCTAATTTGATCCTGACCATTTCTGTATGGATATAAGTATTCAATAAAGTTCACTGGGGTGTTCACTGGCAGTGGGAAGTTCTAGTGCAACAGTTCTAATGAACAGTTCCAATGCTTTATACGGGTAAATTTTATATGATCAACCAATAGCTTAAGTTCTGCTTTCGGTACCAAAGTACGGAGGTTCTAATCCCCCTTTAGAACACTGTTGCATTAGAACTTCGTATTTTGGTATCGAAATCAGAACTTTAGCTATTGGGCGATCATATAAAATTTACCCGCATAAAGACTTAAAACTGTTCACTAAGCAAAAAATCATTTCTCTTTTACCCTATAACTGTATGATCATATTCAAATGTTGCTATAAGACATGAGGGTTAGAAACTAATATTTTCAGTTATTTCTACAAAGCTTTTCAACGCTGTCAACATTCTTGCAAAAGTAGACTTTATATTTCAGTTTCAATTTAATACAACATGAATTAGAAATATAAAATATAGTGGATCACCTAGCAGTATAAAATATAAAATATATTAAAAGGTCTTCATTTTTTGTAACATTAAGTTATAATGCTATCTAATATCATTAATCATTTTTATCAAAATTTTGACTTGTTTTCAGATATCGTTCTTATTTAACAAGTCTGTCACCATTTCTACAATAAAAGATGAACTCATAAAATTTGTCAGTATTGTGATCACATCAATTTGAATTTCTTTCTTTCTGTAAATTAAGGCTTTACTTAGAAACTGTTTTAAACAGACAGTTTCTGTTTTATATATCAATTTATAACAATAGTTTTAGTTCACTTTTACAAATGATTGTATCATTTTCAATATAAAAATGGTCAAAAAAGACTTATGAACTAATATAACAGACGTATTTGAAATACAAAATGACATTTTAAATTTAAATAGTCACATTTTCTAATCTATAAACTACTATTTTATTTTCTCATTTACACAAATTTCCTTGTGACATATGCCTTTAATAAAATCTGTTTTTACGGAGTATTACTTTTATTATATTTTTTCACAAAATCGATAAAAATATACACGAATAACATCAATTAGGATGCTTAATAAACCATATCTAATATTCGAAAAGATGTCATAATTTATAAAAATTACAATGCCTTTGTGGAATCTTTCCGTGTGAAGAAGCCAAAATAATCATCTAAATAAATTTAAACATGCGCGTGAAAGTAAGCAAATATATAAAATCAATTTCTACAGCTCAATACATTATATATCTCTAAATAAACCGAGGATAAAAAATTGCTCAAAAAACAACTTCAACTTCTACCCCCTAAAAAAATTTTCAATAATCATTATTATTCAACTCTATCTGATATTAGTTTCTCTTTTCTTGGTGTTCTGTGAAATTTCACGTGCATTTCGTTTCCTCGATCTTATAGGGCGATAAAAGGATAAGACCCATATGCCTGGAAGTAAAAATCATTACTAGGAAATCTAGACAAGTAATAAGCAGAAACACTTCGATAGCTAATAACTCCGAGAAGTCTCTAATAATGGAAATGAAATTCTATATCGGGCTTCTTTTTTTTCTATTCTTTTTAACGCCTACGTATTTATTGATTATATCTGTTTTCTAATCAGATGTTTTAGACTTATCTATGTCCATTAACTGAGAGATGTGTGTGTAGGGATTCTGTATAACCAACTGCAGATAAGACAAGGAGATAAGATGGTATGGTAATTTGAAAAAAGAATGATAGCAAGAAATAGTGGCTTCAATTGATTTTAGAAAAGTTTTTTTCCCTATTGAGTTAGAAGGGCTGCCACATTTGGCAGACATCGAGCTTTACATATTTTCTTTTTTTTATTTAACTCTACCTGAAAATATGTAGAAAAAATATTCATCTTACTTTGTAACTTATGTATAAGGGATCTTTGAGATTAAAAAAATCATAGATTTTTCTTTAAGATAACATATCATTTCTTCTTAAAGCATTATGAGTATTCATAATGTACTACTTCACAGAGAGATAAAAGTAATTATGAGGGCATAAGATATAAAAAAAAAATTCAAAGTTGAATTTAAAAGAAAAAATAGGTTTTTTATGTAACTAATGTTATTACTCATATAATCTTTTATGTTTCTGTTCCAAGCTTTGTTTTTACGTTCAAACCGACAGAGATTAAAATTTCCCAACCGATGATTAGTCATTTACATGCAAAGATCTTCTCTTGGCGTAAAGATCAAGAATGTTTTTGGCTTCTTTACAGTCATCTTCTGTAAGACTTTTAAGTTTAAATCTGGAAAGAAATCTATTTGGGACTTTGAAATAGCTCTATAATTTTTATTTTCCATGATAATGAGGTGAGCCCTTTCTTAAATTATATCCTATTTCTTAATTCATTTAGCTCTTATTTTTTTATTAGAATTTTTTAAAAAATTTATTTCTAATTTAGTTCCCATTTTCGTTTTTGATTTTCGTTTACTAGCTTACCTCCATGCTCCAAACCCTTTATCACTTTAACTTTAATTGGAAGATTTTTTCTTACATATACTTTACATACATACTCGACCTTATCATATTCTTTTCAATTATTATCGTAAATCCAATGGATTTTCAATCTTTGTTCTCTATTTTATAAATAAAGTTTTCTGAATTTACATTGTTTTTAAAAATAAGAATTTTTTATATAAAAATTGAAACGTGAGTGATTGTTTAAAAACATCTTTAATTTTTCTGGCACACTGGGCAATGATTTACAAGAACACAAAGTGACTTTTACTAATGACTTTTGTTTTTTAATAATAAACACTAGGTGTAATTTTCTACCTATTTAAGTTTTTACAAAATATTAGAAATACTACACCAGGGAATTGAATTTTCAAAAAAGCTTAAAAAAAAATGTTTAAAAATTTCCTTTTAAATACTATAAATACTAAATGAATTAAACATCAACGAAAAATGTAGGTAAAGTTTCATCGTAGATCTATAATGTATTTACTTTGAAAATTTCAAATTAATATGTGCAATAGTATTTATAGTGCGTGCTAGTTAAAAACTCTGTTCTCAGTAAAATGCATTTAATATTTTTATAGTTTCCTTAAACACTATGATATTGAATGCAAAGATTACATAGTTTTACAGGTTCTAATTCTAGTATTTCAATGAGGTTTGTTTTAGCTAATGTCCAAAGATTTTAAAAATGTAAAGAATAGGAAATCAAATTTTTCAAGGCTTAAGGTGATTCGTCCCCTTAAGGAATTTTTAAAAAAACACTGTCCAATTAATCCGTAAAATTTTTATCATATTCTGTAATTATTTATCCAGATATATCAAATTTCTAGCAAAAGAATTTTGGACTCACATATTTATCTTGAAAGTATTTATTTACACAGAGAAATGCTTCAACTGATTGCAGGACTTTAAAACTAATCATCTGTATTATATTTATACTGTTTTATTTGACAAATAATTAAGGTGTAATTACCATATTGCGTTGAATTTGTCAAGAGTGACTTATCAGAAGTCACCAGAGATGGGAATTTGGTAAATAAATTTCTCCTCTCTAACGTCATTAAACAGAATCGTCTGACATATCCCGAAAAAATAGGTATCACCATTATTTTTAAAGGTAATCTATAAATGGTCATTTTATGTGCATAATAAATAAGTATGGAGTATTAAGTTCTCTATTCCTGCAATAGTATTTACAGAGCTTGCTAGTTGTAAAAACACTGTTCTCAGTAAAATGCATTTAATATTTTTATAGTTTCCTTAAAAACTGTGATATTGAATGCAAAGGTTACATATTTTTACAGGTTCTAATTCAAGTATTTCAATGAGGTTTGTTTTAGCTAATGTCCAAAGATTTTAAAAATGTAAAGAATAGGAAATTAAATTTTTCAAGGTTTAAGGTAATTCGTCCCCTTAAGGAGTTTTTAAGAAAACACTGTCCAATTAATCCGTGAAATTTTGATCATATTCTGTAATGGGTATTCATATCCAGATATCCTGATCAAATTTCCAGCAAAAGAACGCTTGGACTCACATATTTATCTTGAAAGTATTTGTTTACACAGAGAAATGTTTCAACTGATTGCAAGACTTGAAAACTAATCAACTGTATTATATTTATACTGGCTGAATTTGACAAATAAGTTTTAAGGTGTTACCATATTAAGGTTGAGATTTGTCAAGAGTGACTTATGGGTCAGAAGTCACCAGAGATGGGAATTTGGCAAAATAAAGTTCTCCTCTCTAACGTCATTAACGCAGAAGTCGTCTGTGACATATCCCGACCACAATATGGCATCACCATTATTTTTAAAGGTAATCTATAAATGGTCATTTTATGTGCATAATAAATAAGTATGGAGTATTAAGTTCTCTATTCCTGCAATAGTATTTACAGAGCTTGCTAGTTGTAAAAACACTGTTCTCACTAAAATGCATTTAACATTTTTAAAGTTTCCTTAAAAACTGTGATATTGAATGCAAAGGTTACATAGTTTTACAGGTTCTAATTTAAGTATTTAAATAGGATTTATTTAAAGCTATTCACTAATGTCCAAAGATTTTAAAAATGCAAAGAATAGGAAATCAAATTTTTGACGATTTGAAGTGATATGTCTCTTTAAGGCGTTTCTGAGATACCACTGTAAAATTAATCAGTAAAATTTTGGATCATATTCTGTAATGGGATTTAGTATCCCGATACCACGATCGAGTTTCCAGCAAAAGAATGTTTGGATTAGCATATTTATCCTGAAAGTATTCGTCTACACAGAGAAATGTTTCAACTCATTGCAAGACTTGAAAACGGATAAAGTGGATTGTATTATACTGGCTGAATTTGACAAGTGAGTTTTAAGGTGATACCATATTGCGATCGAGATATGTAAATAATGCAAATATTTACATATATCGAACATGTATGTAAATATGATAATGTAAAGAATAGGAAATCAAATTTTGAAGGTTTGAGGTAATATGTCCCCTTAAGGTGTTTCTGAGAAGCCACTGTACAGTTAATCCGTAAAATTTGGATCATATACTGTAATGGAAATTCGTATCCCGATACTACGATTGAATTTCCAGCCAAAGAACGTTTGGACTCACATATTTATCCTGAAAGTATCCTGATTACACAGAGAAATGTTTCAAGTGACTGCAAGACTTGAAAATGGATCAAGTGGATTCTATTATACTGTCTGAATTTGACAACTGAGTTTCAAGGTGTTACCACATTGCGGTTGAGATATGTCACAGGTTACTTCTGGGTGAGAAGTCCCCAAAGATAGGAATTTGGTACCATAAAATTTTCTTCTCTGACATCATTACCGCAAAAGTCCACTGTGTCTACCGCAATATGGTAGCACCCTTAGTTTTAAAGATAGCCTATAAATGGTCATTTTATGTACATAATAAATAAGTATGGAGTATTTAAATAAAGATATTTTGCAACTATTAATTACTAGTAACTTTTAAAGTAATTAATATTTCAGAGCCACTGTAGCCCAGTCGATAAAGACAGTGTTCTCGTAACAGGAAGGTCGATTCAGAGCAACCGCTTTCATTAATGGCAGCTGGTGCACGTACAACAGGTTTGTGGTTGTAATGTCTCCATGCTTCCAAACGATGCCTCTGATGATGGTATGGGAGTCTTCTGCTTAGTCTCTGTTTATAAATTATGAGGACCCTCTTTGTTTGATTGTTTGTGCTGTCTCAGGGAGTAGTGTTTATTGCTAATATGGTGATCCCATGGCACAATGGTCCACAAAATCCACTGCTTTGTATGAGCGAATGTTTAATAAGCTAATTGCCCCCGCGTTGTTAAAAATATTTTATCTTAATTGTAACCATTCTTACATAACTATATTAAACGATAAAGTAAACTTTCATGGAAATTGATTCCAAATAAATGAATATACTGTTGAAATTTTATTATCACATATTATGTACTTTGATATGGGAGTCAGATTTTGGGGTGTTTGTGCTGTCTCAGGGAGTAAAGTTGATTGCTAATATGGTGATCCCATGACAAAATGGTCAATAAAATGTACGGCTTTGTATGAGCAAATGTTGAATAGTCTAAATGCCACCTCGTAATTAAAAGATATTTTATCTTAATTTGAACCATTGGTACATAACTATATTAAACTATAAAGTAAACTTTCGTGCAAATTGATACCAAATAAATAAAACTAGTGTTGTAATCTTATTATCACCTACTATGCAATTTGTTATGTGAGACAGATTATCGGGTGAAATATTAAATATAAGAACCAAATTAAAACAATATAAACCCTTAAACTTAAAATAAGCGGATAAATAACTAAGTTATAAAATACTCGTTTGACCTTCAGAGACCTAATCGACTTGAAACAGTCAAAATGATAATGTAAAACTGCTTTAATTATGGATTCAGATGAACTAAATTAAGAGTTCTCTCCTCCAAGTCAGTCTCATTTACAATTCACTTTTGCCTAAAAGAAGATTGAACAGGAGAGAGTTAATAGTGATCAATTAATAAACGATTTCACGTATTTTGATGGAGATGTAGTCACTTAGATAAGAACCACGAACATTTTATAAGTTTTAAAGACTATGTGTAATCTTCACGAGTATCGCATAGGTTTAATTAAACAATATTTCATAACCTTTGAAAGTTAAAGCATGACCTATTGAATCGAGGATTGCCTATGCAAGGACAGACAGCTTGTTGGAGAGTCCTGTCGTCAACTAAATCTTTAGTGCCATTTATATTTTTCTTTTAATTGATACGAAGTAAAGAAAGTATTGTAATCTTGAAAAGTTTCAGACTTCATATTTCAACGATATTCTTACCCAGAGGAATGGAAAATCATCTTTACTATGTCTGAATCACTTTTTGATTACTTTTAGCATTACAGCTGTACGTGCGATCATGGAAAATTTAACTTTGGAAATTTAAATATCCATTTTTACAATCCTTGAATACTTTTCGTGGTGACATCTGTACCTTGTTATATATATATATATATATATATATATATATATATATATATATATATATATATATATATATATATATATATATATATATATATATATATATATATATATATATATATATATATATATATATATATATATATATATATATATATATATATATATATATATATATAATATATATATATATATATATATATATATATATATATATATATATATATATACATATATATACATATATATATATATACATATATATATATATTATGATAAATAGATAGTATTTTCAATCTGTGTTTGATCAATTATAGTTTTGTTTGTAATTTTCAATCAAGACTTTTATTAATAAAATAAACCATGTTTAAACATTATACATTGCTACAATAATATTTATTATATTGCCGCATAAAGAAGCTTAGCCAGTGAGCTCAGTGGTCAAAGCACGCGATCCAGACCCGAAGATTGTGGGTTCGATGCTTGCCATGGCGGTTTATCCAAAGTACGGATATTTAAATTTAAAAATGTTATTTATTGTTTCCTTATGTTCTTGAGCATTCTAGATCTTTCTTTAATATGTAAATTAGTTATTTCTCGAATATTCTGTTCGGGTATAAAAGCTGATACCCACTAGTTGTAGGCAACTTCTCGATCTTGTAAAGTTGCGAGTTGCTACTTAACTTCAATAAATTCGTCTGTTAAGTTAAACGGTGTGTTCGTTCGAATCTTCGTGACAATATGTGTTTCAATTGTTTAAAAAATAATAATGATGTACCAAAATGTAAAAGGAGCATATTGTTTAAAATTAATCTGTAATCATTATACGTAAATGATTTGCCAGTTTCTGAGTCAACACTGATTATAAAATAGTAACTAAATGTAATTGTTTTAAAACTAAATAATGTCAGGTTCTTTTAACTCATCCGTTTATGACGGGGATAGTCCCTAGATCGAGGTACTTTATAAGGTAAAGTTTGTTTTCTAGTCCCTCCCTGGCTTTCTGTAGTCAATAACCCTGTGTGGTTGGCTGAGGGTACGAGCGTGTTTCTGGTTGAATGTGACATCTAGACCTCACACAAAAATTTAAAAGCAAAACATAATTTCTTAAATAGACAGGACTCATTAATGTTTAGTTCTCTTAAAACAAAATAGAAGAGAATAAATGAATAAATTTCAACTGGAATAAAAGAGTTACTAATTAATAAAACTATCAGGATTAATAAATCCTTTGGCAATTGGTGGATGTTATTGGGGGATTTCTCAAACATAAAATAGCTGAGTAGTATATGTTTGATTATATTGGGTACAGGATTACATGTTTATTTCAAAGACGTGTGTTTTAGATTTTCAATAAAATTTTATAGGGTACTGTAAAGCTAGTCTATTGATATTGTTTAAGTTAATATTGTTAATAATTTTATTCAATATTACAATGCCTTTGAAATATGCAAATTTGATGATACCGTTAGGTAATGTACTACTTTATCTTGAAAAATATCATATTTCAGTAGTTTTACAGTTTATTTTAGAATTTTTGTCTTTTTGAAATATGTCAAGCGCTATTGTTATAAATAGGCAAAATGGATTGTAATGAAGAAATGATATGAAAGTTTATGTTTATATCATTTTTTTCTTTTTCATTTGATAAAATGTATTTTCTTGTATGAATTCAGTGCTATAATAACCTGAAAATCTCTATAATAATAATAATAATATTGTATAACAGTATTATGACTGTATTGCATTATTATGTATTGATTTCCTTTTAAAAAGCAGTGTTGATTAACCTTTTGTATATTGGTATGTATGTATAACGCACAACTCATACATGACAAGACTTAGAATAGTAAAATTTTGTCTTTAGGATTGTTGCAACTTCTAGTTGTGTATTTCTCTTTTTTTAATGCATTCTGCTTTAAAAAAGAGTAAAGTTTCACCAGCAAAAGTCTTTAATTTAAACCCATATTTAGTATGCCGAGTTAACTTGAAAACTTTTAGCCATAGAAGGTTGCAGTTTTGTATTTAGAACTATTCGAACGTCCAGATGTGTACCTCTATATTGTATTACAATCTGCATGCTATATAATGAAATACTGAAACATATATTAAAAGCTATCAGCTACCACCAGAAGGCAGTAGTGAGTTCTACTCATTACTGAAAAGAGGAAGACACACTTTTAAATAAAATAATTTTAAGGGATATGCATAAAAACATTTGTAAAATCTAATAGACGTATAAAAATTACCTCAGATGTCCACATCCATTTTTTTAAAAACTCGCAATATTAACGTAATTTCGATAATTGCGTAAACTGTTTAGGATGCAGCCCTTCCCTCCAACGTGTGTAATGTGAACCAACCTTTAACCCAGCAGCCTGAGAAACACCAAGTGTGGTCCAAAACTCTATCTACATCTGAAATAAATATTGAATTACATACCCGAGATGTAACACAAAATCAATCTATAAACAAAATATTTTATACACGTATTAAATGAAGACTGCTAAATTTCACTTCAGAAAATAATCAACTATTAGAGAATATGAACTACTAGAAACTATATTTAAATTAATTTGTTACCGTTTGACTAATTAATAATTTGCATTTCTGGTAAAATTGATTTTGCAGTTTACATTCTCTAGATTCTTCATACCCTATTTTATCATCACTAAATTTTCATTCTGTCTTTAATTTTGGTACACATAATGACACAGTAAGCGTTTCTGATACCAAAGTTCTAAAATAATTGCTTTAATATTAGGGTATAGAAACTTTCAAGCATCTTGAGCTCTAGAAAGTTCAGGGAGAAATTCAGATTATCTTATTAATAGCGATTAAACTTAGTTAATAGTCCTATATGACAGTAAATATGGAGTATTAAAGTAACAGCAGTGTAACGTATAAACAAACAGTGCAAACAGTTGGAATCGGAATCTCAACCTCTGAATTGAAAATATGATTCCAGAACTTTAAAAATATTATATTGCTAACTAACTGCAGGCTAATAGTGAGACTCGGTAGCTCAGTCGGCAAAGGCAATGCTCTCGTAACTCGAGGGTTGCAGGTTTGGAACCCGATCCGGAATAAGATCCGACGTGACTAAAGGTGACTAGATAACGTAAAATGTTAGTGGTCACAACATCCTCCAAGTTCTCAATCAATATCTGGAGGTGGTAGGCTAAGCCTATAGGTCTTCTGCTTGGTCGCTGCTTCAAAATTACGAGGACCCACTAGAGCGTAAGTCGTACTTTCAACCTTGAGGTGCTCGTCAGTAAGAAAGACTCAACCCTTTGCCTTAATACAAGTAACTTCCAGTTCATTCGTGCTTAGTTTGAAAAAGTGACATGAGCAACAACGAAAGACTAGAATAGATAAGTAAAATAAGAACATGCACAACATCAACAAGAACCTCACTAATCATAATAACATTTATATTTTTTCCTACAAAAATACTTATACTTCAATTAATTTAACTCAACCATAATATATATCTTTTATATTGTAAATCTTTGGCTCCTTCCGTCACGTAAGTTTACACAAAATTTGCTTTGTACTCTGATTACAATGCTCCACTTAAACTACTTACAAATTTACCTTACGTGTTACTGGTGCATATGTTTATAAATCGGTATGTCTTAGCCTATTAATACCTATGTCCGTATGATTAAAAACTATACAAGGTTTGCTCATTACTTCACATTACTGTATTATTCATCCTCAAGCTATGTATTGTGCATGGATTACAATGCTCCATTTAAACCACATAAAAAAATATTTTACTCGCAAGAGGCATAAACACACATTAATCACCATGTCTTTCCATATTCATACGTATGTCATCATCCTTAAAACCATGTATGGAATCATTAATTGATTTTTTTCTGGAGTAAATTTGTATACTTAGACAGTCGTCCTGTGCGTTCATTTAATTGTCCAAACATCCTTCTGTATACAAATATTGTCTCGTCGAATATAAATAATATAATCTACACAAATTACTTCGCGGAATAAATTGTTCATGATATATGGGACAAAATACGTCATAAATTAAGAAACGAAAACTTGTATTTAACTGGGATAATGTTTACAACATCATATTATGCAGCGATGAATATTCATGAAACGGTATACACAATGAGTAAGATAACGAATGGCAAAATATTGCAATGACAAGCAATAATAATTATCCATTTCTATATCTCATTTATCTACAGTACCGACAGGAAAATGGGTTTAAATGTAGAACGATTCTTAATGATTCATTTCACAGATGAATGAATTGAAAGGAGGGATATTTTATCATCATTCTCTCCTATGCAAATCACCTCAGCATGTCTTCCCCCTGGACGAAAAAAAAAAAACCTCCGCTGATACTGATTAATTGTCTTTCCAGAAACTAGTTACAAATAGATCTTTAACCACAAATCAAAATGAATACGGCGCTCGACCGGAGAAAAAAAAACCCGTATTAAAAGGGAAGAATATTTATTTCTGGCTGGAATATCATAAATAATGATTATTGAGATTGTAACTGTCACAGGGCTAAAGCTGTTTAATAATTGGCGAATTTTTTAGCTGCTGACATCAAATAAGTTTGGGAGAAAAACATTTCCAATTAAGTATAATTGGATCGCTTTATTGCCTTTCAAGTTAATAAACTCCATATTTTTGAGTAATTAAATGGTAATAAAAAATTACCGAGTCCTTTTTAATGGAGATTACTTTTGTCGTGATGACTGTATCTGGAGTTAATAGTTGTTATCTGGAAGCTCTATTAGGCAAGCTTTGATTCGTTTGCGTGAGTCGGCTTTAAAGTAAAGAGTAAAAATGATTTTATCGTTATATTAATGAAATAATATTGCTATACAGGAATTGTCGTATGTTAATAGCAACATAATATATTGTAATAAAGAACGTTTTAGGCATTAAAAATTATACCAGATTTTAAATAATCTAATATACATGATAAAGCTGCTTACACACATAAATGTATATATATATATATATATATATATATATATATATATATATATATATATGTGTGTGTGTGTGTGTGTGTGTGTGTGTGTGTGTATGTATGTATGTATATGTGTGTGTGTGTAATCCATCAGAATAAAAACTGCGGGACACAATAATTATGTAAACCTTATTGTTTTTACTTGCTCGGGCTACTGGTCAAGGAGAAGCCTAAGGTACTAGACTAATTGAAAAAATTACATTAGGGCCGAATTGTTAAAAAGAACAGGCAGAGTTCGTATCAAAACTTAAAGTTTATTCAATAGCTGCTAAAAATGCGATGATTTCCAGTCAACGACAGACAATAGGATGATACGAAAAACAGTTTGCTGGAACAGTGGTCTGCTCAAGAGCGAGACAGAAAGAATTTTCCCAAGGGAGAAGAAACTTAGTCATTGAATTTAACTGTTAGATGATCAGGGAATAACTGAATCGTTTGCCGGCAACAGCTGGAAAATGTGTGAATGAACAGGAAATTTACATCTACAGCACAGGAAGCTTTGGGAAATGGGTTGAAGGAATTTGAAATCGAGGACACTCCTTTGATTAAGACATTTTGGGGCTGGGAAAGACTTTGGGACTTTAAGAAATTAGAATGGTTTTTAAAGAGATATTAAAGTGAAATAATTTTGATATATTATATATATGTAATGAGACAGACTTCTCGATTTGTGGTTGCAGTCATGGCCATAAAAATGATACCGCTTTAGCTAAAGACCTTTATTAGGATTACGTTGGAGGATGGGTTCCCACTTCATCATAGGGACAGGACAAACTGAAATGTCATCTAGCATGTACAAGACCCTTAGCACCTGGGTCAATATTTGTGGAAAAACATATCTAGAAAAATCTGTCTCCGACAGGTAGTATCTCCTTTTTATTTCTAAATTTCCTAAATTGTCCGCTAGGGCCATTTAGGATTATAATTGGTCAGGCCCCTTCTCTTGAGGGCTTAAACAGTTTCCCCAGTGGTCAGATTAAGTTAGGGGTTAAAAAGGGGAATGGAAAATGACTCGGGGATTTTTACCCTTGATTTAAGTTTTGAAAACCCCTGAGAATTTTCCTTGTATGTAATTAAATTGATTCGAGACTGGTTTAGATTAAGAATTTGATCCGATAGAAAATGGGTTTTTTTAATTAAAAATCCGGAATGGCGCGCTTTTACAAATTATTATAATGCCGCTTGAAACCCTTCCCTGCCAACGTATCTGTTGCCCAGTGGTCGGCGAAACGTTCTTCAGTACGAGAAGTCCCAGGATCGAATCTCTTTATAGGCGATATGGAAATTTTTAATTTAATCTAATTACGTTTGTGATGATTGTACTAGTGGTGGAGTCAAGTATATTTAAAATAATTTTTTCCTTACTTTTCCATCAAAACGGTACAATTTATAATTTATTTAAAACATTTTACAAATTTTGGACTTAAAGCGTTAAAACAAGACGCCTGACGGGTCATCTAATTTACTTATATAAATGTATATATGTGTGTGAGAAAATGCGTGCGCATCTTTAAATATTATATAGATACACACACACAAATGTGTGCATATGAAAGTTAAAGCAAGTAATAATCCAAATCTGTGAGAGCGAGACGCTCTTTGCGTACCTGGTTCTCGACTTGCGATGTTACACCTTAATGCCCTTTATATAGTTTATGAAAACGGCCAGAAGCCAAATTTTAATATTGGTGTTTGATTACAATATTTCAACAAAATAGAAAATTTTAAATCTTGTCACTGATTGTGTGTATTTTCAATGCTTGGATTTAACCCTTTAAAGGACAGTGGTTTCACAGCGAAACCAGCTGTTAGAATTATTTTTCCTTTTCTGTTTAAAGATATATGAATGACTTTTTAGATTTTCTACGTTTTTGAGACTTATCAAACTATCTATAGATGTTATCTATAGATGTTAGTTGACAACTATCTATAGATGTTAGCAAATTGCATAATTTATTTTTCACTTTCAAATATACACTTTTAAACTTGTTTTGCTTGAAATAATCAGGAATTATAGTTCTCGTGTTTTATAATCCCAAATAAAAGTACTTACATGAAACAACACTTATAAATGGTTTATATATTTATTTATTGCATAATATTAATGATAATTATTCATTATTTTCCAATATAATTTAAATTTTATGGAAGTATTATTTTTAAGCCTTACAGAAAGAGTGTTTTACAGTTAAACTACTGCTCACATCTATAATTCCTGATATACTTTTTTCATTAATTTTCATATATATAAGGTTCATAGGTAATATTATAAACGATTCCTATTAAATGTCCAATAATTTCTAATTATGAAATTTAAAGGGTTAAGGATCTAAATATTTGTGTCAAATATATAGGCAAAGATACGTATGTGTGGATATATATGTGTGCATGTAATCATAGTTTGACCTAAATAATTTATTTTAAATTAATTGCTTTATGGGCAGTCCGTAGAGAAAGAGAAAAAAAGATAGAGATAGCGTGTATTCAACATTTCCCTGTCATGTCTATTTTGCAAAATCTTTTATTTGTTTTTTTGTTTTCCGCTTTCAAATTCAATCTTAGTAGTTGATCACAGTGATTCTTCATTTAGTTCTATTCTAAAGAGTGGTTTCTCTAAAGCAATCAAGCTTCTAAAGCGATGATTCTCTAAAGCAAATCATAAAGCAATGATTATCTAAAGCAGTTCATGAAGCAACGATTTTTTAAAGCAATTCAAAAAGCAATGATTCATTAAAACAATTCATGAAGTAATAATTCTCTACAGCAATTTATAAAGCAAAGATTATCTAAATCAATTCGTGAAGCAATAATTTTCTAAAGCAATTCTGAAAGCAATAATTCTCTTAAGCAATTCATAAAGCAGTGATTCCCTAAAGCAATCATTTTGCAATCATCGCCACATCTTTCCTATTCCACCAAAGAATGGCCTAGAGTTCAAGTGTTACGTATCCATCTAGTTCTTAAAAAATTTCTCAATGCTAATTCTTTTAATTTCAATCATTCAAGCGTATTGAATGTATATGTTTTTAGATAAAAAATATATAAATAATAGTTCTATGACATAAACCTTAAATTATAAATAATGTAAGGAAGAAAAGTAAATTGCAATTTCATTCTTAGCAAAATGTTCTTGAAAGAGAAAAAAGCTTTTAGACTTTAAAATGGATGTGTACTTTGCCTTCCTTATTTTAATTGTTAACTCATTGTTTGAAGTAAAAGTAGTATTGTAACCACGAAAAATGTCAATGTTCAGGATTCAACGAAAATATTCGTTTTCACTATGTTTGAATTAGTTTTGATAAGTTTCGTTATTATGGTTTTGTGTATAAGGAAACCTTAAACATCCAATTTAATACTTCCTAAAAGCATATTAACTAGTTTCATTGTGCACCATTTTTTAGTTGTACATCTTCCCTTCTAATTGCAATCAGCAGTCAATATTATGAAAAATTTCAATTACTGAATTATACTGAAAGCAACAACATACAATTATACTGAAAGCATATTAATATTTGGGAGCATAACTAAAAAACAATTAGCCCTTAAAAGTAAAAATATTGTATTATCTAGTTGCACTCCTCCTTTTTAGATGGCAATTCTGTACCAAAATATAAGAAAATATATAACAAATATCTCAATGACAAAAAAAATCTATATAATAAAATATTTCAATATACGCTACTGGTACGCAAGAAGAAAACAGAAAATATAGACGTTTTTACAGGCAGGTGGAACAATGATTTTAAAGCAGTTGTGACAAAAGTCAACAAACTTAAGTTACAATATGTATTATGTATACTATGTACAAAATATGATATAAAACAATATATATCAATATTAAGAAAACTATGAGAGTGCATCATACAACCAGTAAACAATGTGTATAATAAGTGTACATGGAAATCATGTGAGCACATCACAAATTTACATATATACATATGTATGTATATGTTTTATAATATTTATGTGCATATATATACACACACACACATATATATATATACATATGTATGTATCTGTTTATAATATTTATATGTATATGTATATATGTACATATATATATACATATATATATATATATATATATATATATATATATGTATGTATGTATGTATCTGTTTATAATATTTATATGTATATGTATATATGTACATATATATATACACACACATATATATATATATATATATATATATATATATATATATATATATATATATATATATATATATATATATATATATATATATATATATATATATGTATATATATATATATATATATATATATATATATATATATATATATATATATATATATATATATATATATATATATATTATATATATATATATATATATATAATCCAATAATTATGAAACTGCAGGACAAAAAGAAAGCTAATCGGTTAGCAGTAATAACGAACGATGCAGTCTGGCTACATTGACGAGAACTGCACAAGTCTAATTAAAACTTTATTTTAAATCTACTAAAACGGACATCTTTACTTGTCAGCGACAGACCAGAAAAAGAACAAAAAAACCACTCTCCTTGAACAGAGCTGTACCCAAGAGCGAAGACAGAAAGAGTTTTCCCAAGGGACAAGAAACTTGCTCAGCCAATAAAGTGTTAAGATCAGGAAAAACACGGAGCCATTTGCCAGCGACAGCTGGAAAACTTCTTGAATGGACTGAAAATTTACATATATAGAATAGAAACCTTTGGGAAGTGTATCGAAAGAATTTTAAGTCGCTACACACACACACACACACACACACACACACACATATATATATATATATATATATATATATATATATATATATATATATATGTATGTATGTATGTATGTAAATAGTTAAATTTTTATTCTTGGAGTTCATTAAAGAAACTGTATGTCTGAAGTATTTTTGAGAAAGGAATCATTAGAAATTGAGGAATAATACAATTTGTTTTCTTGAAAAAGGTTTATTACAAATCTAGAATACATTAAATAAATATTGCATCAAAAACAGCGATGAAAAAATCAGAAACCCATTAGAACCTTAATGTCTACTTTCACTTCTCAAAAAATCAAATTAGAACTTTAATGACTTATTTATAATCACGTGCTATTTCTTCTATGATTTGGTAACAAGCATTTTTATGATGGTATATGTTACAATATGCATTTTAAAAAAGATAATTACATTTATAATTGTGTATCATTAATTGTAAACATAAGTTAATCAATAGCAAAGGATATCTTTTCGTGATATGATTACATTATTCTGCTCTTAGTAATTATGAAATATGCTATCTATGTCCGATAATTTTGGTCACCGTTATTAACGTTTAATACGAATATGTCATACTAGGGCAGTGAAATTTATATTGTACATACAGTCCGAAAAACACATTACATAGTTTTCTACTCTTAGTTATTATGTTATATTCTATATATGTTCGATAACTTTGTTCACCGTTATTAACGTTTAATACGCAAATAGGTCATTCTGGGGACAGTGAAAGTTATATTGTATATACAGTCTGAAAAACACATTATAGTTTTCTACTCTTAATAATTATGGGATATGATATCTATGTCCGATAATTTTGTTCACTCTTATTAACATTTAATATGCATATAAGCCATACTATGGACTATGAAATCTACATTGTATATACAGTATGAAAAACATATCATGTAGTATTCTGCTCTTAGTTATTATGGGATATGCTATCTATGTCCGATAATTTTGGTCACCGTTATTAACGTCTAATACGAATATGTCATACTAGGGCAGTGAAATTTATATTGTACATACAGTCTGAAAAACACGTTATATAGTTTTCTACTCTTAGTTATTATGGGATATGCTATCTATGTCCGATAACTTTGTTCACCGTTATTAACGTTTAATAAGCAAATAGGTCATTCTGAGGACAGTGAAAGTTATATTGTATATACAGCCTTAAAAACACATTATAGTTTTCTACTCTTATTTATTATGGGATATGCTATCTATGTCCGACAATTTTGTTCACTCTTATTAACATTTAATATGCATATAAGCCATACTATGGGCAGTGAAATCTATATTGTATATACAGTCTGAAAAACATACCATGTAGTATTCTGCTCTTAGTTATTATGGGATATGCTATCTATATCCGATAATTTTGATCACCGTTATTAACTTTTAATACACACATAGGTCATACTAGAGACAATGAAATTTATATTGGCTATACAATCTGAAAAACACATCATATATTTTTTAAACTTTTAATACTTAAGAGGTACTTTGATCTAAAATATATCCCCAGCAATATTTGTATCTAAACTTAGCATTTGTACTCAAGCTTTTACGACACAACAGTAAATTGATACGCTCCATTTGTTTCGACAGGAGACTAAAAATAACACGTATGAAATTATGTAGACATATATCTGCCAGGAACACTTATTACCAAGGACGTTTTTATAGGGGAGGGGGAGATACAGAGAGTGTGGAAATATCTTCAATGTATACACGACAAGAATATTTTAAACTTATTAAAATTTGTGTGTATTACTCTTTTCGCTGCAAGCATTGAATGATAGTTTTCAAACATGAAGAGAATAAAAAAAGTCTTCGCAATAGAACTGGCCATTGACAAATTTAGCATTACTTTCCGTGCATGAGGGTATGGTTTGAACAATCTGATTTAAAAAGCTTTAAGAATTAATTCCCTACTATAAAACGATAGTTTATAAATTACTGATTATGCCATTCTGTTTTCAAATTTAACTGTCATGCAAGTTATATAGTTTTTAATAGAAAAATAAAAAGGTATGACATATTTCCTTTCTGAATATTTTATTATTGTCATAGTTATTCATAAAATTACTTAGTTTAATTTCTCATGGTACATATTAGACCTTAAATCCGGTAAATATTGAACTTTCAGTATTAATCTGAAAAAATTGCATCAGTTAAAAGCTTAGAGTACAAATTAAAAGACACATTGTGATTTCAAATAAATTTTTCACAATACATACAGCGTTGCTGATCTGTTTTATGACGTATTTCTGAATGCATGCAAAGCTCTGGATGTGTGTATAAGAATTAATGTATGTATGTATGTGTACATATTTGAGCACATATGTGTGTATGTGTGTTTAGAAGCCCAGTGGCATTAGAGTAACTCTTCGCGCTCCATCTATAGAGATCCGAGGTTGGATTCCAGAGCTGGATAAGGTTGACTCAACCTTTCATCCCTTCAGCGGGTAGACAAATTGACGACCAATCATAATTGAGAACTAAACACTGGGGATTCCTCGTAAGGTTCACCACCTAACCGAGACATATGCTTCACACCCCAGGGCCCTTAGTCTCGATAAAGGAGATTAGCACTGTAGGCCTTGGCCCCCAAGTCGGGCTGTTGAGCCTAGGAATTATGTGTGTTTAATGAAAGTTTTTTTATAAGATTGAATTTTCATTGTACTTTGGATTAAAACTTTGGACGCTCCCGGAAAAAAACTCTGTCTACGTCACTTATTACTTAGAGATATTTACTGCTTTATTTTATGTATGATCATGTATGATTATGTATGATTATGTATAGATACCGTGTGCATAAAGTTACTTCAGTTACATAAGTTATTCCATTTTCTGTTCCTATGATGGTACCCGCTTAAATATTCAAATTTACAGGATCTACTTATAACCTATGTAACATTGTAAGTTCACATAAACCAGATGAGAGGAACCTTTATACCATTAAAGGATATATTTGAATTAATCAGTAAAAATTGAGGCTGCATAGTTGATATCCATACAAATGCGAAATTTGTGAAATTATCATAGTTTCTGTATATAGTTTAATCAATCTGCTTCACGACATAGAAATAATACGAAAACATTGTCATTTATTTATTACAAAATTTATTGTTTATATATTTCAAGTTATTAATGCCTAATATTTTAAGAATTGTGTATCTGTTCATTGTGAATTGATGGATCCTAACCCACATTCAAATAAAATAATTTTTAATGAAACACAGCAAAAAAAAAAAATAAATAAAAAAAAAAAAATTGGGTAATATTATAGGTGTTCCTCGAAGAAAGTCATGTGAGGTCTACAATAGATTTTTTTTTTACTGTGATTATGTCTTTCGTAATACACGGCTTAAAATACTGTCAGTTAAGTCTAATTGTATTAAACCTTAGAAATTCCTAATAAGGCATCTCCGCAGACACCACGGAATCCGTACAAAATCGCCTACTTATCGCAGGTACTTCGGCCACATAATAAGGATTGCTCATTGTGTTGTACAGAGACATCCGCGGAATAGTTATCATATATGGAACTTTATCGGATAAGAGTAGAAAAATATTGAGTTGTGCCTCTTTCCTTCCGAAATATGTCTTTATTTCAGACCATTGAACTGAGCAGTGTTTAAATATATAGACATAAGAATAATTTTAAATATATAGACATTCAGACTTTAAAAAATCTTCGACTATGGAAACCAAAAGTATTTCGATAGATAGTTTTTTATTCCTTACCAGCATACATTTTTTGCATAGCTTTACGAAATAAAGAAAGTATAGTAGCTACGAAAACTATCGGTGTTAAGATATGAATGGAAATACCCACTTTATGCTTGAATCTATTTTGACTAGTTTAATCGTTAGGAATGTATGCGAGTGAAAGGAAACTTTAAATATCTATTTTGGCTCTTCCTTTGACATTTAAACTAGTTGTGTGTTGACATCTGTACATACCAATGTACGTATATAATAACATAGCCCAAAAAGGATTCCCAATATAATGTTGAAATTTTGTATTTAAGGTGGGTTTGTACCAGCTATATTGGATTCTTCTTGCTCAAAGTTAACCTATGAGAAAAATAAAATTCCCTCTAGTCGGTTTCCATTTAAAGAATTCTTTAAAAGTTATCATTTCCATTAGGTTTATAACTGTACAACTGTTCAATTTATTAAGTAATTAAAGCATAGTATATCAAATTCCAATAAAATAAATTTAAATAAAATAAAAAAAAATGTATATTATTTAATAGACGTACAAGGAAGTCATATCTGTACATTAGATTTTCTGATTTTGATATACAAGTGAAACAATAAGTGGACTAACTTCGCAATGAAATGATTAATTCTTTTAATACATACACAATTAGCATTTTACATTAGGAATTTAAAATAAAAATCATGAGCTTTTATTTCAATGACAATTTATTTCTGATTTTCTCAAGAAAGAATTTCACCACCCCTATGCTTTAACTAAACATAACTTAAAAAAAGAAAAAGATTATTATTTTTTTTTCAGAAAATTTTCCGTGTATGCTTGACTATATTCTTTGTTAATACTTTTTTATTTATAACTGCAAATTCCTTTTGCTTATATCTTCTGGTTTCTTTTAAAAGCTGGGATTTTAAAAGTACCTGCTTGGTAAATTTCCTTTGGCATACATGCGTGTATAAAACTATTAAATCAGTTAAAAAAAACTATTTAATCAGATTCAAGGACAGTTGACAATTATTTTAGAAATGTTCACATATTATGGCAGGGACGACTTTGACTGTTTTGTCCCCCTAGACAAATACGTAAGATGCAGGCCTCTCCCCTTCACCCGATACAAATTACTATAAAATTTTAAAGATATAGACATTTTTCAACACAGTATATAATATCAAAATATTAATTTATTTGAATCAAAAATTTCACAATACTGAATGCCTATTTTAATTATCACGAAACAAGTGATTGACAGACGTTTTTTTCCCCTTCCTCATAGCTAACATTCACCACGCCACGAACCAAGTGAACTAATTCTATACAATTGCACAATAACAAATTTAAATTTTAAATTTGATTCTTTTAATAGTAACATTAAAATAAAACTTAAATGCAACATTTTAAAATATTAAAAGTGATGTCTATTGAAATAGTTTTCTTTTGATTTAATTTTAAAAACATTATTTGTCAGCACTAATAACGAGATGAGCCTGATGGGTTGGCAGAATAGCCACTGTATTTGTAATTAACATTGGGAAGTCTCCACAATCATTACGTTCTACTCGATTTCTTTTTTACAAGATGAGAACACATGACTGCGTTAAAACCACGTTCTGCTAAATTGGACATCGAGATAGAAACTAAAAGTTTCTGCAGAATAAACCACAATGAAAAAAAATGGTACTGGGTTTAAAAATAGAATATGTATTATCCTATTTTTGACATATCTTTGTGATTAATTCAATAAATAAGTTGATCCTATATTTGTATGGACTCCTATGAGTCTGTCGATATACTTTCAAAGGATCCAAAAAACGAATGGGGGATAACCAAGAGAAGAATGTCTTGAAATCTTTTAAGAAAAGAAGATCTTAAAAGGTGACAATAAATAATCCAAATCTTATTCTCGTTTTAAGTGAAAAGACCAAAACGGCTATTTATTTACTTATTGCTATTTATTTTGATTTTCTAAAAAAAAGGTAGAAAATTTGTTACTTTATATTAATCTTTTTGTCCCCCAACCAAATGTTACCTACATAACCCACCACAAATTAATTTTTTATATATCTCGTCTCCCTAAGGGATAAAATGGACTCCTGGGAGTCTCTAGACACCACTTGGGTACAATTGACCTAAATAATACATTTAGTTAAATACTTTTTGCGACTTTTAACGCAGTAATAGCACAAATAGAACAATATAATCTCAAAATTTTTTAATAATAATAGGGCAATGACAATATAATAAAAATAAACATACTTTCATTTTTAACGGCAGTTCATATAATTGTTTAAAAAAATTATTGTCCCTAATGCTACAAATTTTACTTGATCTAATTAGCATTTTACTTAAATCAAATAAAAAAATATATAAGACATTATATTTCTGGCAATTTAGCCAAAATATAATTATTTATCGAAATTGTATATAATTATACTTTGTGGAATATTTTTGCACAAGTTTGTTTTTAATAAAAAAGTTTTTATTATTTTGAACTAAAATGATACCGTGGACAAGGTTCCAGTTTGTCTGGCCCCATAAGTCATCCTGCATGTGGTAATTCAAAACAAACACCAAAATGTAGTACATATGTAACTGTATATATACTTGAGTTTTTATGCTTACAACAAAAATTAGGTGGAGAATTATTCTATGCAATCTATCGTTATATAATAATTTATGTGCATTACATCAATAATAATTGAAATATACCATAAAATGATAGTTTAGAAATAAAAGGTTTTGTTTTTCAAGTTTCTGTGAGAAACAAATCATACAATTTAATGCTTTTTTAATTACAATAGGCACAATTTGTAAAAAAAAATCCTTGGTTATCTAAAATAACAAATTTATACAGTCTCTCTGTTCTTATAAATAATTCAAAACAGGATTTGGAGGAGCAATAATTACTGTAAAAATTAAAACCAAATTAGTCTTTCCAATACATCGTGGCCGATTTAAAAGGCGCTTACTTGTATGGTGCTGCCCTCTTTCGATTTTCGGACACTCCGCGTTTCTACGTACAGGATTGATTGCACTTTCTGTGTTTTAAAATCACATGATATGGTTTTAGGACAGAATTACTAGAAACTTTATTTTCACATTTGAAATATTTTTCTATTGAATTTGAAATATTTAGTTTTTTTTTTCTTTGAAATATTTTAAGCTATAATTTTTTCATATCCTTTTTATTTCTCAAAATATTAATATATGAGAATATGAAGCACCTTTTATTGAATTATTTTGCATTCTTGTAATAACTATTAACTGGTTTCAAGTGAAAAATTAATTACACTTACTTTTAATTTACTTTTATGTTGAATTTGGGAATGTGTGAAATCTAATATAACTATGAAGTTCAGTAGATAATGATTATGTCATGTCAACGTAAGTACATTAAATTCTTTTAAAAAAATATATAAACTTTTTGGAAGAATAACGGTCGAATTCAAGTTTACATGGTTTGATTGTTTCTTTTTTCTCTGACTTTTGGAAGTGATTAACAAAATGACGCCAGTAAATGATACGTTATGTTGAATGTTATGTTATGTTTTATTTTGAATTTGAGAATGTTTAAAATCTAATATACTTATTCAGTGAAGTAGATAATGATTATGTCATGTCAACGTAAGTACATTGAATTTTTGAAAAAATCTATATATATATATATATATATATATATATATATATATATATATATATATATAGTTTTTTTAGAGTAATAAAGATATAGTTTACACCGTTAGTTTGTTCCTTTTTTTCTTACTTTTGGAAATGATTAACAAAATGACGCCAATTGATACTACTTTCAGTTTGTAAGCTATTTTGTAGTGTTTTAGAAATAACCAATTTTAAAATTTTGAAGAAAAAATAAATATAACCAATTCTGATAATAATAACGCCACTTCGTTATCTTCATGCGATCTCATTAACTACTTTATTTAATAAATAAAAAATCGCATGTAATATAACTAAATAATTTAATAATAAAATTTTATTTTAATGATTTAAAAGGAAATAAAAGTATTTTAATAATTTAAAAACAAATAAAACTTTGTATGTAGCATAACTGAAAGAATTTTCAAACGGTCGAGAGTTTAAGGATAATCGCAAAAGATTTTCAATTCACCCTTTAGCTCAGATAAATATAATAATAATAATAATAATGATAATAATAATAATAATAATAATAATAATAATAATAACATTAATAATAATAATTAGGAATTTTTCCTGCAATCTAGGCTTAAACATAAATTATGTTGCAAAGGAATAATTTTCTTTTAATTTAAAAAAAATATTTAAAATTTTAAAAATTACCAATTAAATACCAATTAAATTACCAAAAATTATTTTTTTTTATTTTAATATAACGTTTTATCCTTAGCTTGTTTCAATTTTTTTTCTTTAAAATCCAAAAACAAAAAAAAATTTTTTTTAATTTGTATCCAATATTTTACAAAATATTGCATCAATGAGAAATAGCAGGGAATAAAGCCATATAATCATATTTCACTTTGTTATAGCCTTAAATAATAACCATTTATGAAACATAGAAGATTAAACTGTTTTACTTTCAAATATAGGGAATAATCTGAAACACTTCAGTTATCTTATACAAAAATTTTTTCAAGAAAAATACTACTCTAACAGGGATAGCATCAACTACTTTACTACTAATGTTGCTGCTACTTCTATTACTACCTAAACTACTATAATACTTATACTATTTAATACCACTATCTAAACTACTATAATACTTATACTATTTAATACCACTATCTAAACTATACAATACTTATACTATTACTATACTATCACTACTACAATATTTCTATTACTACTCTAAAAACTACTATAATACTTATACTATTTACTACTATCTAAACTACAATAATTTTACTATTATTAATATTTACTATAATATTTACATTTATTACTGCTCTTTTACTTACTACTATTACTAAGTACTTCTTATTTATATCATATTTATATTACTAGTTACAATAATGTAGTAATTTAGTACAAGCAATAGTAAATGCATTGCCGTGTCCTAAGCCATATGGAACTTATTATTATCAATAATAAAAGCATTATTGAACAATTCACTACTAACCACTTTGCCTTAGGCATATTCACAAAGCACTTTACCTTTCATTTTAATACCAGTAATTTTTACTCATGCTTAAAATTTTTAATTTTAACATTCATATTTTATCTATTATTTAAGTTTACTATGAGTGTCTTAATGTCAATTACATTTAATTTACGTCTTTTAGATTTAGTCAGAACTATGATATTGTTATTGATCTTTAGAAGCACAATTCCCAAATATCAATCTGCAACTTTTTAATTCAAGCCTATACTCTTCCATAACAATCGATGCCAAGGAACACGATTCTTAGAAAATGTAAAATATTTGCAATAAGGAAGCTCAGATTTCACCAAAGTAACACTTTTTAACAGGACAAGTAGTGCTTAGTGTGATAGATGAAAAGTTCTTATAAAGCACGCGTTGCAAGAGTCACACCATTTTTCATTTGTCTTTTCATAATAACGATTATTTCCTGCTCTGTTCTCATAGCATAGGGAAAAGGTTTTTTTTTTCTTTCCTTTTTTGCATCATTCAGGTGTTAGAAAGATGAAATTTAAAGGAATAATAACAACAGAGGCAAATAATTTATTTCTCATTTATACATTTATGATGTAAAGCAGAATTTACAGAAGAAATTAATTTTAAAAAGCTCTAACAAAAACTGCTTTCCTTACTTTTGTTAATATTACTACTATCACCATTTCTAAAACTGCTTTTATAAATGTTTCTATAACTACCACTGTTACTGTTTCTTGTACTATTAACGTTACTGTAACAAACTACTATAATTAAGGAGACACTTTCTCTTCTATTACTATTACTACTACTATTACCTCTTGTGTCTTTACTGTTATTACTTTTACTGCTCTAAAACTGCTTCTACTTATACTGTTGTTACAACTACTGTAACTGCTTTTGTTACTGTTTTTGCTTTTGTTGAAATAAACTGCCATAATTAAACTAGCTCTCTCACCTCAGTACCGTTGTAACTGAGCAACTTCAAGTGCAGTTTAAATTGGACATTTTTGATAACCTCGGATTTGTACCGAGTGGTTTTCATCTCTTCATTCAGTTGAAGAATTTACAAAGTCTTGATTACTACTGTTGCTGATTGCATTACTATTTTTGCGTAAACTGAAATATAAATTGCCATAATAAAACTGGTTCTCTCATATCATTACCTTTGTAACTCATCAAATTCAGGTGCAGTTTAAATAGGCATGTTTGATAACTTCGGCTTTGCACCGATTGCTTTTCATCTCTTGCTTCAATCGAAGAATTTACAAGATCCTGACTACTACTGTTACTGATTTTTTTACTATTTTTACTTTTATTGAAATAGACTGCCGTAATTAAACTGGTTCTCTCATCTCAGTGCCTTAGTAAATCTGTAACTTCAGATGAAATTGAAATAGGACATTTTTGATAACCTCGGCTTTGCACCTAGTGGTTTTCATCTCTTTCTTCATTTGAAGAATTTACAAGATCTTGACTACTACTGTCACTGATTGCATTACAATTTTTACTTAAATTGAAATATAAACTGCCATAATAACACTGGTTCTCTCATATCAGTACCGTTGTAACTCAGCAACTTCAGATGAAATTGAAATAGGACATTTTTGATAACCTCGGCTTTGCACCTAGTGGTTTTCATCTCTTTCTTCATTTGAAGAATTTACAAGATCTTGACTACTACTGTCACTGATTGCATTACAATTTTTACTTAAATTGAAATATAAACTGCCATAATAACACTGGTTCTCTCATATCAGTACCGTTGTAACTCAGCAACTTCAGATGCAATTCAAATAGGACATTTTTGATAACCTCGGCTTTGCACCAAGTGGTTTTTATCTCTTACATGAGTTGAAGAATTTACAAGATCCTGAAAAATGAGGGGCTATAAAAACATTATGGCTCATTTTACATCACCGGAGGCAACATTTTCCAAATTCATGATTGAAAATTTGAATCCTCCGATATGATAAATTCCTGGATCTTCAATGTGATTTTGTCGAAAAGTAACCAGTTTTTCACATAATTTTTAGCAAGAAACTACATCTGCTTTCTGCTCTTGCCTATTGTAGTCCCCAGATTGAATGAAAAACGATTCTAGTAGTACTTGAACTGCTCTTGTCTCCAGACTAAACTCCCGAAAACTAAAATTACTATTATTGTTACGACATCTATGATCCAAACTACTTCAATTTCTACTGATACTATTACAACTCGAAATGCTTATTACAATTAGTATTATTAATAAAACAAAATATCTTTAAAAAATCAAAAACCCTTTTTGATCCTGATGCTACGACAACTACTGTTATTTCTGTTGCTATTATTGCTGTTAGTAAAATAAGCAGATATAACTAATGAGGAAAAACTTTTCTTTTTTGTTGCTATTACAACTACTGTTGTTACTAATCTTACTAAAATTATTAAAACAAGTTATTGTAGCTAATGAAAAAAATTCTGCTGTTATCATTACTACTTAGTAGCAGTAAGAGAGAAGAAGTAAACAAGTATAGCTTTAATTTTACGTCAGTTACAATGAACAATAAAAATATAGTGTAATTAAAAGTAAAACTTTAATTTTCATTTCAGTATCAGACTTTTTTCTCAATGCACTAAAAATTTTCATTTTTGAATTTATATATTACCCGTGGTTTTTGTTTACCAAAGTATAACACTTTATATTCATTTTAAGGTATAGTAAGATTACTGACGCTTCCAACGTTCATCTTTTTCCACACAACTCTTGAATATCAATTTGCAATCTTTTACTGTCGGCTCAAAAACTGAAATCCACTGTACACTTTACCAATCGATTCTTGCGAAGAGTTATTCGTGTCGGGATATTCATCAGGAGTTAACCCCTATCGATAAAATATTAACTGTAGGGACAGGATTCAAGAATGACACCAAAGTAGCCCTTTTAACAGGACAGGTAGTACTTAAGGTGATAGATGAAAAGTTCGGAAAAGAGTCTTATAAAGCACACGATGCAAGTGTCACACCATTTTTCATCTGTCTTTTCATAATAATGATTATTTTTTCCTCTTTTCTAATGTCATAGGATAAGAACTTCCCCCCATTCCCTTTCCTCATTTCAATCAGCAATATCTTAGAAAGATCAAATTTTATGAAATACGCCATAACAGGTTAAACATTTTTACGGTGTTCATTTCTAATAATAAGTTGAGAAAATGAAGTAATTAAATATTCCTACTTCTTGTATCCGATAAAAATAACAAAATATGTAGTTTACTACATACAGTCTGGGGAACAACGTCTCTCGCGTCCTCGGCCACGAGCTTCAAGCCGTACGTGTCCTTTTGGTAGTGCTAAATGAGAGACAACCTCAGGGGTATACCTCCTTTAGGTATACACGGGTGTCACGAGCCCGGGGTTCACCTGAGTGATCTTTTTCTAGTGTCTTCTCTGGTAGTCTAGAACTTGCCTCTGTAGTGCTTGTTCCTTACTGGAGTTGACCAAATTAATTCTCGAATCATGATAGACCTCTCGTAAGTCACCTGTAGTTTTATAGCTGTCGTGGTTGCAGTCGTGGGGACTGGTCGTCAGTATAAGCTGCTGTATGGGCGAAAAGCCTGGGTCAGCTATAGGAATTACCTTACTACATACAGTTGACTCTTGATATCTCGAATTCATTTATTATGAATTTCTGCTTGTCTCGAATTTATTGTAGTCCTAAATTTGCATGAGTGTAATTCAATGGAAATTTTTTCTTCGGTATCTTGAGGCTTATTTCGATGTTTTAGAAAGCCTTTGTATGCATTATTTTTTAAAAAGAAATAGAACCAATGAATTACTGAAAAACACATTAAACCAGTGATTCTCAAGTCTTTTTAAGCTACTGTGTTACTATTTTTAAACCGAAATGGGCTTAAAGCCCCCCTTTGTAAAAATCCCATAATTTAAAGTGTAGGGTAGGAGACTTACTCAATTATAAGAGTCAATATGTTTCCGTAATTTTCTTCAGTAAAGTTACACATCAAATTTTTGTCACTGATACAAGCGGTAGCAAAGCTCAAACGAATGATTAGGGCACCAACTTCCTTGGGTTCGAATCCCACTGGAGCATAGATGTTCGTAGACGTTCGGAAGCAGATTTAAGTAGTAAGTCCTGTTCACAATACCCTTCGTTGCAAAAGACTTCACAGTGGTGCTACAAAGAAAACAAACGAATGCGTTGATTAAATATATTTTTCTGAATGTCGACACAATTTCACGCAGAACAAAGAGAATGGA